>VZTY01014698.1:0-130061 GCA_013400935.1 Turnix velox | reverse complement strand
AATGTCACATGCACATGTCTCTTGTGTCCCTACTGTTTTGCCCCAGTGTGTCAAGAAAACCAGGTCATTGGTCAAATTATCCATCATTCCCACAGGCATTTCCTGACACATGAGCCTCCAGCCCCCTGGGAACTTGGCAACCACAGTAGCTACTTCGAGGTGACACTGCAGGGCTACAGCCCCTGCCCTGCCCCTGTACTGTGCTCCCAGTGGGGCCTGTGATATATCCCATCTGATGACATTGATGCCCAGGAGGGAAGCAGCTCACCTGGGTGGAGGAGAAGCCTCCGTTGGGGTTCTGCTGACCGCTGATCCACTTTGCAATGAGAGATGCGAAGGAGAGCTCCTCCTGGGAAGGTGCTGGCTGTGTGGTGAGGTGACCAAGGAGCACATAGGATGTCATCTCCACTTCAGCAGAGGGAGCTCGGTGGCGATAGAATGGGAGGTCAACCTCTGGCTCTTTCCCCGGCCGCTGCCAGTGAACTGACCCGTCTTCACAGGAGGCCAGGAGAGAGGAGACAAGCACACAAGCAATTAGTAGTAGTTTTTTCAGGGCACTTGTCATGTGGGATGAAGTGGAATTGTTGAGTATAAGCTCACGGCAGCTTTACAGCTGGTCTGAGTACTGAGGCTCAGCCCTCTTGTCTGGAGACCCCATTGACATGGACTCCAGATTAACACAGCGTTATGTGGGCTTGAGCACCAGCAAAGCAGCGGGCTGGCACTCCTTCCCTAGTCGAGTAGAGATTCCGCAGTTGGGCAATGTCCGTGAGCCAAAATGTCCCAAAGAATGAGACCAAGGCTTGATAGCCACCTGCTGGTTAGCAAGGCAAAAGGTGCTGGGTATCCTTCCTTTATTGTCTTGCTACTCAGGGCTTGAGTAAAGTAATCTCAGTGTCTGCCCTGACTTTACCAGGAGAGACATCCCGCCAGGAGCACTCACCCTTTTTCACAGCTTCCTTTTCAAGTGAGTCAAGCAAAGCCTTCCGCTTCTCCTCCTTCCCTGCCAGGGCGAAGGCGTAAGCCATCAGTGCCTTGGTGTACACATGGTTTTCTTTCTCATGTGCTGCTGTTTCCAGGCAGAACAGAGCATTGCGCACCACTGAGTGCTGGGGAGGAGAGAGAGACTGAGATGAAGCAGCCAGAGCTCACACTGAGGTCCATCTTAGAACAACAGCAATCAAATGGTACCTATGGACCCTTGGCATCCCTAGTCTCCTGTCTGACAAAGATTGTACTGTTATTCATTGTCCTCTCTCCCTCAGGTGAAATACTGCCTGGAACAAATGGGTAGTCAGAGGTTGCATATACAAGCATGTCTTGTATATGCTTTTCTGTAATAAATGCTGTTATTTTTTCCCCTAGTCTGATTTAAAAACTGTGAAGCAAGGCCTTGAAAAGAATTACTGTCCTGATTGTGTCTCAGCACAATTGGAATTCTATTATATAGTTCCTCTCTGTAGATATTCTGGATACTTGCCTCCCTCCTCTAGCTTTCACCCTCTGCTGTATCCTTTCCTTTTTATTGCTTATTTCTCCCTTTCCAGGGCCTTCTGAAAAAAAATAATTTTGCTGAGACTTGATAACATATCTTCTATTTTAGACTAAATTCTCTCTCTGTACAAGTAAGAATCTCAAGTATGATTTAAGAGCACAATTTCTAAAGCAAAGCAAAATGTAGCTACTTTACATTGTGTTAAATAAAAGAACATTGTCACCCCTTGACCTTTCAGGAAGACACATGACTTTTCCTCATTTGTGATGGAAAAACTTATAAAATTGAAGCAATAACACTGTAGGAGGGCATGCCATGATCTGAAGTCTAACAGCACATTTACAGCATGATGGATGATCTAGAAGGAAAAGACTTATTTTTCAGTGGTTTAGCACTTTGCCTTCATGGGATGTGTACTGGGAGTTGAAATCTTTTGTGGTCACTTTTGGAGAGGCAATTCAGCTGCTTTTGAGAAGGCAAAGAATAAAAATAAAATCAGTTGGGCCTGTGCCTCTCTTAAAAGTTTCCCATGCTTACTGCTGTTGTAAAGTGTTGGGGAGGAGTTCAGTCTAATGACAGGATGTAGCAGTGTACACACATGCTTGGTATAGTACTAATAAGTTTTTTTGTGTATTTAGGCTTCATTTACTTACAGAAATACTCTATTCTTGACAATAGCAATAAATACCTTAGATCTGTGCTGTGCTTGAGAGTTCATGCAGCTTAACTTGAAACGTACCTATATCCCTATCAGATCCTAACAAAAACTTCCGCACATAGTATCACTTTTAGGCTCAGACTGGGAGATGAAAAACATGCTTGTTATGCAATACCGTCCTGCCTAAGAACTTGCCTTCTAAACACAGCACCTACCAAAAAAGAATACTCTTCTGATGAGGTTAATATTGTCCATATCACCGTACTGGTGATACCTTCTGCTGGTTCTTGCTACACAAGAGAAAACTTTCAATGCAAAATAGTCCCTACTACATTTGGAGAAGAGGGATTGCAAGCAACATGACAACCATCCTGGCTCGGCAGTCCTTCTGCCACAATTCAGTCTCCAATTTTACCTGCACCAGAGGCTTGTCTCACAGTGAGGGAATCACATAATGACCAAATGCACATTGCTTTTAAATAATCCTTAAGCTTTTCACGGGCTGCTGTTTATGGTATTCTCTGTAGGCATACTTTATTACCTTTTAGGTATACCTTATTCCTCAAGCAATAAAGATAAAACAATCTAGAAGAGGCCCAGAAAGTGAGAATGAGTATCTAAGTATGCCACAGTTTTTTTACAGACCTGTGCTGTTGTGTCAACCCAGTAGGTGCATAGAAATAGCTCAAAAGGAATATACTATTCCAACAAAAAAGAGGAGATTTTTATGGGTGCAGAAAAACCTGTTTGGCTCATTTTAGAAGTGTAAGTATAATTTAACTGTTAATCCAAGCTGTATCCCCTTCAGGCGAGCAAAAGCTTGATTCTCCACGAAGTAACTCAGAAAAAGAGCAAGTGAAATTTGTGTATGTGAGACAGAATTGAACAGGGGATGAAAACAGAAGAAAACTGTTATTCTGGTTTAGACTTGAATGGAAAGAATATTCAGACAGGATTTCTTCTTCCAAAAAGAAAAGGGATTTACTAATCCAGGGAGGGGGCAACTAGTAAGGCAGGTTAGTACCATCTGTGGCTTGGGTTGGGGTGCAGATACATACAGTTACAGGCAGAGCAATCTCCAGCAGTGCAATAGTGATGTAGGCTGTCAACGTGGTTTCATTGTTCACTCCGCCCTGTGGGGACCACAAAACTAGATGTTGATCGCACACAGCATCACTAGCACCTCCTTGTCCTGAACATCTACATCGTGCAGGGACAAATTCTTCCCTAGCTTCTTTCTTACATTAAGTCTTTCAGAAGCCTCTATTGGCTTCTTCCTACTTCTGGGATATTTCACAAATATATTTAACTCCCCTCTCCTCCCCAGCCCCCAAGTCTAGAAGTAGTTCTGTTGGTCCTAGAGTGACTTGTGATAAGATTCCAGCCTGACAAAACCCATGTGCAACCAACCAGGCAGGATTGTTACCTTCATGGCATTGTTCAGGAGTGTCCCAGAACTGCGGAAGCAGCCACTCTCCTTCTGTTTTTGAGTCAGCCAGACCAAAGCATCCTGGATGTGTTTCACATCTATGAAGATGTAAGGCCGGGCCAGGGCAAAGGACTTGAGGACAAAGGCTGTGAGCCTGAAAGTGACAACGGGAAATGAAACATCCTGAGAGCAGGCCCTGTACCCACTACAGGTCATCATCCATTGTTGATGTTCTGGAGGAAAGCTACAAGTCTTGATCACAGGGCTCCAAGACCCTGCTTAACAATATGTTGAGATAGGGACCTGCCATTCATTGCCCTGAGGGCTGTGGATAGGTGTGCAGTGACACCCTGGGGATTCATCAGCATCTTCTACTGACAAGAACTAGCCGGGTTATCCTGCAGGTCACTTTCACTTGAGCTGAAGAAGGCTGTCAGAAGGAGATAAGAAGAACTGCAGACTTAAAAGGCATCCTTCTCTGATCCGTTATTCCACATGATTATCCTGTGATTATCATTTCATCTCTATCTCCATTTCAGCCTCCACAATGACCAAGCATAAACAAACACCAAAGAGAGAGGAGACATGAAAAGCAGAAATTGAAAGCCAGTGGTATTGAAGTCTTACCAGGTATTCCCAACTTGCCCATAATGGGGCCCAAAGGTGCTATAAGAACCATCCCAATGTTTGTAGTTCAATTGTCTTTGATATCCTGAAATGGTAGAGTGGAAAAGGATTTCAGTTGTCACAGTACTTTTCAAGGAGCCGTGTAAGGGAACCTTAGCAGACATGAGACATAGTGTTCTTCTTCTAATGGCACTAGTGTGAGTTACACTGCTCAGTGTTAAAAATGGAATTTCAGGCAAAGTCACAGTTCTGAGTATGTCTATCCCTCTGCTCTTACTCTCTCCTAAAACATCTGGAAACTGGGTATCTGCCATCATTGGCACTTTCTGCTCTAGGCTTGATGGGGCAAAGTAAATGTTTCCCAGAGTGGAGAGAGAAATGTGAAAACAGCTCCCAGAGGAGAGCTGAATATAGATGTGAGCCTCACACAGGTTAGGAATGCAGAGAACAGCATAATTTTCTCCAGAGTAGTGTAATTTTCCTGTGAAATAACTGAGTACAAATAGTCCCTTGTTAGCAGATACCCTCTGTGCCCATATGTACCAATGTTATATCTGCTAACACATCTGCAAACATGTCCTAGCTAGAGTATTTAAATTCTGGCTAGTCAAAGGTGTGTAAAACTTTCTAATTCTTAAACCTGTGGAGGATCTGAGATCTGCAGGAAGCAGCTGCCATGATTAATGGTTGCAGCCTGATTTATCGATCGCATATGCCCATTTTTTTTACAGAGAGAACTCTGAGTTAGTGTCTTCTTGATTTTCCTGTTTGGATGATGCCCTTTCTTACTGTGATTTCTCGATTTTCCTTTTTGGATGATGCCCTTTCTCACCCTGCGTCTCCACCTGAGTGCAGGATTATGTGTCTTATAGGTATTGTATTATATACACCTGACCTACCACATGTTCTCTTGATGCACTCAGATTGTGCATGTCAGTGGTCAATAGTGACCTTATCCAGTTGCCAAGGAAAAGATTAAACAGAGAAGCAAAAGCTCACCGCTCACTAAGTATCCAATGGCCTTGGATTTGACCTCCTCACTCAGTTGCCCTGTTTTGTTCAGGTAGTCCAGGACATAGATGTTGGGTGCAAACAGGACCATGTTCTGCTCCCCACAGCCGAATGGCATCCGGAGTAGCTGGTGCAAGTTCTGCATGGCACTGCCCATGATGTCGCCTGGAGAAGGGAACAATTTCCACAGCTCAGGGCTTACCAGTAGGTTAAGCAGAGCTGAAAGAAGCACAGCAGTGTTTCAGAATAGCATGTGACACTTCAAGAATGCTTCACTTACCTAATACTGAGAAATATGCTCTGGCTGAGCCATCCACTACATTCTCTGGGAGAACCAGGGAGATTGGTTCCGATAAGGACTTGTCTGGGATAAAAAACAGATCAGTTTGGTTGCAATTCCAGCTATATCTACATGCATGGGTAGCAGCTAAGAGGGTGAGATACTCTCCCCTGCTCAGGGGATTCCTTCCTCCAACAAATCTATGAATCTGTAATTTTTCAGTGGAAGCTGCTCATCCTGCAAACTTAGTGTTAGGCCTGAGATTCTCTCACACAGAGACCATCACAGACTTCTTCATAGGACTATTAGCTGGCTTTGACTGACAAATACACTTTCCAGACTATTTTTCTGGCTTTATTTGCTTTGGTGACCAACTCTGCCTTACTGCAGAGTACAGTTTGTGATTTTACACCCACTGCATGAAAAACTTTAGCAATAACTCTATTAAATCCCAGATATTCATTCTCTATACAGGGACCTGAGTGGCTTCATTTCATACAAGATATGCTTCTGCCTCTATAATTATAGGGACTATTATTCTCAGCTCTTCTTCAGGAAGAGTAAGTTTCACAACCAGTTGGACATACATCTAATTTGTTCAATTTTATCTGATTCCTACATGTTTCTTCTCTGAGCAGGACATTGACAAATCTTGTCTTCTCCCTTCATCTTTAAACTCAGCCTCAACGAAGAAAGTCTTAGAAAGCAAAAGGCTCTTACCAGATGCACAGAGCAATGAGTTGTAGGTAGTTTCCACCTCAGTCCCTTCCGGCTTGGGGAAAATAGAAAGAAAAAAAGTGAAAACATGATAAACAACAAACCTAAAAAACAATAGAAAGAAATATCAAGAAGGAAACTGAAAGGGACCCTAAGGAAACCCTAAATTGTCCTGTGGCAGTAGCTTGATTATACTAAGAAGTCTTTAAAAATTGCTTACCAAGTTTTTTCCTTCCACATGCTAAACTGAGGATAACTGAGGACTATAATATACTGGCTAATTAAAACATGAAATTTAATGCATGTTCTTTTCTTTCTTATTACTGAGAGAGGCCCCACATCTTCACAGGTTATGACATAGGTAAGATGCAGGATGGTGTTACTGACATTGCAAATAGAGCCACAGGGCTCTGTCTTCCAAGGTGTCATTCACCCACCTTGGCCCAGTCCAGCAGAACTCTGCAGGCTGCAGTGATGACACCAGTAGGATATGTATGTAAGAGCTGTGACAGGCAGTTACTAGACCACTCCAGTGCCCACAAGTGACACATTATAGCACCCAAAATTTAAGTACATGTCACAGTTGACACTGTGACACTGTTTCAAAAACTTCTAGTCTAATTTTTAAAGTCAGCAAAGAACTGTCTTCTGTTGAGCTGCTTGAAACCATTCTGCATAAAACTCAGGAGTCAGATATTTGCTAGAGAACATATTTTATCACATTTTATTTCATTGAGATACCTGCATCCATTTTTTAAACCTCCAAATAGGAAAGTTCCCATTGTTTCATTACTGATTCCAAATTTTTGCCAGCCATCCCTTTTTTTTCCACCATACAAACAATGGTTTCACCTTCACTGTCTCACACAGCTAAAAGACATTGTCTCTCATTCTTCAGCAGAAAAGACAGAGAAAAGTTAAAAGAGAAGGAAAAAAAAAAAAGGAAAAAAGAAAAATCTTTTCGATTAAACCATGTCAGAGCTAAATGCTTCTTGTTTGTTTTGGTATATCATTCTGAAATGCAGCTAAATGAGAAATATGTTGTTTTGTTTGATTTTGAATGTTTCAACAGGAAATTAAAACATACATGCTAACCATTTGAAAGAGTTTCCTTTCCAGCTGAGAAATTCCTGGGTGGAAAAACATCCTGTTTCCCAACTTGCTCCCCGCAAGGTTTGTTTTCCCAAGGGGCAAGAGTATGGTCCAGGGTCTCTGACACACTCCCTTCTCTCTCCCTAGAGTGCACTGCCTGCTGCAGGGGGTATCCGCATCCTTGTCTTTGGGACAATGCAGCTCCACCCCAAGCAAGTTGCACTCTGCCAACCCCTGCTAATTAATTCTTCTGCCTTGGCTGCTAATCTGTGATTCTATCCAGTTAAGACTTGCTGTAAGATTTATTACCTTGTTACAATAACAGGATAAAACTGGTAATCTCTCAGGCACCCTGACCAAAGTCATTTTAGAACTTGCTCAGTTATTTTCACTCCCTTGCCATCTGGGAGAGAAGACTTTACAGTCATGATCTTCTGGTATCTTCCAAGTACAGAAACCTCCACTTTTTCACAAAGTTCCATGAAGTTAGGAACTTTTCCTGAAATGTTGAACAGTTGTTTGTGCCCTGATATGTAAAATGTACTATACAATCAAATTAATTTGTAAATAAGTGTAATATTTTAAAAAAAGAAAGGAAACCTAACAGATAGGTTTGTTGTTATATCATTACATTCAGGCAAACAAAACACATTCTGAAGTTACATATTACATAAATCCTAGCTCTGCTTTACCAAAAATTGGAATGCTTTCAATGTAAGGAGGAGATGCAATGTTGTATATTACTCCTAACTTATTTTTGTTAAATAAGATTATTCCTTCCTGTCATGCATAGGACTAGCAGTATTATGACACATGAAATTACATACATTTTGCTCTAAAATAAGCTAGTGCTCTTTGTTTGCTATTCATATGACAGAGAGTCTTTTACTGTGGATTAATTTTATGACTGGCTATTCATCATGGGAAGATCTGCGGTTTTATCATTGCAAAACACTGCAATGATAAACACTTAAGAAACAAACACTTAAGAAAATAAATGTACAAAATATGGCAAAAATAAAAAGTTGTACTGTTTTGAACATTCTTAAAAGTATAATTAAAAAAAAAATTAGAACAATGGTGGTAGTTTTGCTTCGAAATATCTGTAGAATGTGGTGGCTGTTCCGTATTCCAGAGTACTGGGCTGTGTGCTGGAAGAGATGCATAAGGTGAGGCTTCCATTTGCAGCCTATCCTTGTGATTTATGAAGATAAACCAAAGGAGTTCTCATTTATCTCCCTGATGATGTGTCTGGGACAAAGCTGTCATTATTCCCTGCCTTATTATTTCTGTCCCACTACGTAATGTAATATCCTGCTTTTACTACGAGATGGCAGTGTTATGAGTTACAGGGTCTGTTGGCCTGTGTGAGATTTATCAATGCTTCTTTTATAAAAGCTTGCAGAAAAAGAGTCACACAAGCCATTATTGCTGCTATCATGGCTAAAAGAGAAAACCTTTATCATACAGCAACCAACTGTTAACTCTGGTGCATGACATTGTTACTGTATTTCTGTGCCTCCAAACTCAGCACCCCACATACCTCCACCAGCAACTCCTTGATGACTGTGTCCTTCCGCCCTTTCTCAGGGGTCTCCACAATGGCATTCCCACAGAGCTTCTGGTTCTGAAGGGCCTCAGTGCTCACCGAGAACTCCACCTGCCCTGGAAAAAAACAGGAGGTCAACCAGCTCTGCTGGGCAGTGCCAGGGAAATATGTGTTTGTGTTCATGTGGGCACTCCCTTGTGAGTTACCAAGAAGTTTTTTCCAAGAGAGCTAAAGTTGGACTAGTTGCAGCCTTTCAGGCCATCTCCTTTGTGATGGCCATCTGAGCAGCTGTTAGTCCATCAGCAAGAAGAGTAGTGGAGGGCAGGTCTTGTAAATCGCTCTTGTAACAGGGAGGCATCAGAGAATTTTGGTTAAAACATTTCACACTCAGACACATTAAGGTAAGACATTCTCACTTCTGCAGTAGGAATGCCTGGGTGCTCTGGATGCATCAAGGGACTTTGCGATTTCTATTCAAATGTTACGAAAGCAATGGTGCATAGCAAATAGTTTTTTAGGAGCTTGAAAATGCACCACAGTGTAGCATCTCAAACTGAGGGTTGGACTTCCCAATTCTGGTATAGACAGTATTCCAGACAGGTCCAGAGTCACCAAGCTCCTCACACCAAATTTCTTGTGTCACCTTTTACCTAGAGATCTTGGTGTCACTGCCCAAGCCACAGTTTTCCTTTCATTTACGCAGACGCAGTGGGATTCTTCATCCTTCTTTAGAGGTGTAGCCAGGAAATGTGTAGATTCAGCCAGAGACACACTGACCTGCCGGTTGTACAGAGAGGTGTCATGAAAGCTGGGATTGCAAAGAACCTGGAGACAGTGCAGTACTTGGAATCGAGCAGGGGACTTGATTATTCTGTGGAACTGAGAACTTTATGGATGTTGCAGAGCAGGATCTGGTTGATGAAATGGGAAAAGACAGAGCAATGTACAATTGGGGAGGTAAGCGAAGAGACCAGATCATGTGCCTTTGAAAAGGAAATAAATTCTGGGAAATGGAGGAAAGACAAAGCAATGACTACAAAATTTAGTGATGAGTTTAGCCAGGTGAAGAGGTAAAACATGAGCAACAGGAAAGCTTGTAAGGGACAAAAGAGAGAATGGAATAAGGAACCTGAAAATAACAGGCAAAATAGGACAAGACAGTTAGGAGAGTGCATTGGAATGGCTGAATGAATGCCCTCCATGTTTCAGCTTTTTTCCTTTCAGAATAAGAATTGGTATTTATTGAAAAATAAGGAAACATGATTGAGTTTTTCTTTGAATCACCTCCCAGATTGTCTCTTGTCTTTTTTGTTGGTGAAAGAATGCAGGTAAGAATAGTGAAGCAATGTAATTCTGTTCACTGTTGTAGTGGCAGATGCAATGAATCACTGGAAGGCTGCATTTTCCAGCAAATCTGGCATGACAATTTGTGAGATGTTTATATGATACGGGACTAAGGGCTGGGCACAGACATCCACACTGCTGAACTTGGAGTTTCCATGTAGGTATGCAATGATGCTGTGTTCTTTGGGTAACCCAGGTTTCGTATTTCTGCAGGACAATGACATAAATCTGTGATGACAATGTTAGGGGCCTCAGCAGCAGATCGTTAGGTTATGGATCAAATGCTTAAAAAAATTTATTGGGAAAACATATTCCCTCTTCATTAAATACACCAGGAATGCTTACACATGTACACTTACATGAAGTCAGGGGTCAGTCATCTGACTTGGAAAAGCTTGTTATAAGGGGCCCATTGCAGCCTTCCCTAAGCTATCAAGAGTGGGAGAAGTTGTGAATGTCCCTTACCCTGATGCAGGAGGTCAGGTAGTTGAAAACGGTGGCTTTCAGTGTGAAGGACTCACCACGCACCACAGAGTAGGGCATGGTGAGCTCTACAAAGAAGGGCTGGAAGGCTCTGAGAGACACTGTCTGGGACAGGCCAAAGCCCGTGTCCGCTGAGGTGCAGAATGCATTAGCTTTCCACTCGGTGATGGTGTCAGGGATGGTCACATCTAGATCAGCGTTTCCCTCAGAGCTGTTGAGGGTCAGAGAACAAGATTCCAGTTATATTTTGGTGATCATCTCTATTTTTCTCAGCCTACTGAACCAGCATTTGCTGACAGCAGACTCCTTGGGATGTGGGCACTGACTTTTCCATGTTCTCCCAAAGCTTCCTATGATCCTAAGTGATCTTGAAAAATCCATCTTACAACTAGAAATGCCCATCTCACTTAAATACTTCCATCAAGACTTAAACATCTTCTTAGAGTTTGCCACAGTGAGCACACACTACATGCCAATGAACACTTACTTCACTGAAACTATGTCCCAGATCCATGTCTCAGGGAAGTATTTCCGGATGGTCTCCATAGGATTGTCAATCATATGTTCTGATGCTTCATAGTCATATTCATCAAGCACATGCATTGCACTGACTAGCATGTTTGTTCAAGGACAGGAAGAAAGGAAAAGATGTGTCAGCCTTCACTCTAAAGCAAAAGGATATTTGCCTTCCGGGTAGCAAGTTATTCTTAGCTAAAATTTTAAAATTGAAAGAACACCTTTGAAACCTCGACCCCTAGAAACAAATGTATGTCTCGGTTGCCATCTCAATATTTAATTTTTCCTAATGTTACTGTTCTTCTTGCAGAGATTGGATGGGGTTGAACATTCTTCCTTCACTGCCAGCAAACGCAGAAGTAGCAGTACCAAAAGATCCATGTATTTGATACTATCGAAGATACAGTGCTATTGCAATAGAGAGTCAAATATAGAACTTGCTGCCTTCAGATTATTGCAGTTGCACATGATTTATTAAATTTAGTTGAAGAATTGATTGTGTTCATACATGATCAGAAACAGAAACCACACGTAGCCCTCTCCTCCTCCATCTTACATCTTTACAGCTCTGGTCATTCATTAGCAAATAAATGGTTCCAGAACAGGGAAATGCTTTCTCTCAAGGTTGTGTAGTGTTGCACCTTATGAAAGGTTCTCCATCAACTTTAGAGCACTTTTACAACTTCTCAAAGCTGCCAGCTCTGAAGACAAATCCTGCATTTCTAATCCAAAGACCTGATCTGTTATGAATACAAGTCTAGAAGCTATTACTAGACTAAAAGCTATAATTTTTCAACAGGACCTAGGATACTGCACCAGAAAAGTGAGTAATGGGAAGTGATATAGGTGAGAGTATTTTATATAGCCTTTTGTAATCTCAGAATTATTTAGAGGGGAAAAAAAGTGATCTCATTATTATGTCTTTACAGTCATTTTAGACACAGAGAAGTGACACAACCAAGCCCATCTTTTATAGTCATGTAAGTGGGAGAGCTGGGAAAAGAACCAAATTTCTCAGCCTCTTGTGGTAAAACATCTACCCATAGGATTGTACCACCTTCTAATTTATCTTGGCCTACTTTTGCCCTGCTTTTGCTCTGCTTATTGCTAGAATGCGACTGCCAAGGTGTTAAGACACCTTTTTTAGATTTCTCTAAAAATCTAAACCTCAGATCTGGTGAAAAAAAGCCACTACATTGTGCTGGCACAGCAGGCAGACTGTCTTCGTGCCTGGAGAATCCCAGCTGTAAGGTCTGGCATGGGAAATTACTTGAGCACTGACAGTTCTAGCCAGGTACATTTGCGTGGCTAGCAATAAATAGGAAGAGGTCTATCAGTTTCATATTTCAGGACTTGAGTGATCCTGATTTAGGTTACTATTATCCGAAAACAGAATCTGATCAGCCTGGTGTAATTAATATTCAAAGAAGCAGAAGAAGGGAAAGAAGCAGCATAGTAAACTGCAGGTAGTTATGTAGGAGGTAAAATGAAGTGTGTTCTTACTTGAACTACCGTAACTCCTTTCCATCATGTGTCCTGGGTAATGCTGGCAGATTTCAGGCTTATGGATCTTGCTGCTGGTGAAGACTTTTAAGCCCAATTCCTAGTAAACAAAGAGAAAGAAGAGCAAAATGTTCACAAACACAATTTGGAAAATAATCTATTTTTAGTATGTCAAGAATATATATACTATGGTCTGGTATTGATCAGAATAGTGAAGGCTTGTATCTAACTACCAGATAGATTGGTTCAACCCAAATACTGAGGTTTTATCCTGTTACACTCATCCTAGGGCTGAATCTTGGCATGATCAGAGTGAAAGCTAAGGCCACAGATCTACCTTGTGGGCTGGGTGAAAATGACATCTGTGAAAAGCTTTAGATTGAAAGGACCCAAAAATCCTGTACTGGACTCTCTTGATGTGCAGAAGCTTGGTTGTAGGTTATCAAAGTGACAGGTACTTTAGTAAAGAACTACAATAGAGTTTTTCTATCTCTCGATAGAGAAGGAATTTGGAGATTTTTCTAATATTATGGTACCAGGGGTCTCTTCTCAGGACTCTTTCCTTACTGGAACTCATTCACAGGTATATTGACAGGTTGCCCAGAGAGGCTGTGGATGCCCCCACTCTGGAGGTGTTTTAGGACAGGTGGATGAGGCATTGAACAGTTTGGTCGGATGCTAGGTGTCCCTGCCCATGACAGGGGGTGCGGAACTAGGTGATCTTTAAGATCCCTTCCAACCCAAGCCAATTTATGATTCTATGATTCTATGATCTGGCCTAGCAGTGAGGAGATCCTAAAAAGTTTTAATGGTTCAGAAAAGTTCTCAGGTACCAACAATGGTCTGTATTGATGCAGGGTCTGTGTCAGGTTGTTGTCTTGCATACAAAAGTTATAAGCTCAAAGTCAAGTTCACTGAAAAACGCTTCAAAGGAGAAGAGGAAAGGACAACATTCTCCTCTCAAAATTCCAGAGAGGAATAGCAAAAGTAGAGATGTCTGGAGCTTACTTTAAGAATGTCATAGGCATCGCCTTCACCATCAGGAGAAATAGGTATGTAGACGAATCCATTTAATAATAAATTGTCAAGTGATACACAAGGGTTTATATTGTCTTCTTCCAGGTAGTAGTCCTTGAAGCTATAACCCCGTATTTCCTTCAGTGGGAGAAGATCATATACCTGGAGCAATGCAAACAACCAGAGAAAAGAGTGGCAGGTTGGCACTTACAGGGAAACAGACAATACTTAACTGTGCAGTTGAAGAACTGGTTTATTCTTATGTTGACCAGAAATAACTAAGACTTACAGAGCTGGGAGAGAGCTCATCTTCAGGCTTCATGAGGAGAACACTCTTGTCCACAGCACGGAGGGCACATAGAGACCTTGGTGAGGCTTGGAGTTGCAGGCGTGTGTTGGAGGCAGGAAGACCTTCCTTGGGTGCAAAACTCAGTCTGACCTGCAACCACAACAGAAAACAGCTGCTTTTCCAAACACTGTTGTATGCTATTGTGTTGAAGCATCTAACCTTGTGAACTGAGAACTTCTAGTGCCTTGTGGCTCTTCTTATAAATGTTCAGCTTTGACCAATGTAATTAATAATGACCAGTGATTTCCATTCTGTCTTGCTCCACTTTTTATAGTCGTGGCTTTGCAAATTACTCTGGAGTTTCAGTTACTAATCCTCAGTCAACATCTGGTCAGATCAGTTTACAAACATATGCATTCTGCCTCCATTTTGGACAGCTGAACTGCTGTCCATGAGACAAACATGGGTTGAAATAAATGATGAATTGTACTTACTTCATTGGGAAGGCAACTTTCAATCTGGAAATCTGCTGAACTGGCGATGACTTCCCCACTGGTTGAAGTGGTATACACAAGCATCCGTGCCAGGGGAGCAATTGCCGTCTCAACAGGAAGGGTCAACTGAAATGTCCCATAAGCTAACAAGGAGAAAAAGGACTAAGCAACATACAGAATGTTCCAGAATATGCATTTGTCTATGTCTATGACTGTTACTGAAAGTGCCTGCATTCAAATAGTGATCATGTAATAGCTGAATGAGATGAGTTTGCTGGGCCTCAGTATTCTCCCCAGTTACCATCAGGCATAATTTCTTGATGTACCCAATCCCCTTCTCCCTCAAGCTCCAAGATCGTTTGCAGTCTACAAAAAATACATGAGGGAAAAAATGTAGAAATAAGAGACTGTACTAATGGCTGGCAGCACTCAAGGCTGTGGAGGGGCTGAAATAGTTTTGCAAAGCCAGCCTCAGTTATTGAAATGTCTAATCCTTGGACATTTATATGAATAAAATTAGCTGTATTGGTTAGAACATAGATATCTGTGTTTTCATGCTCATAAGGGAGAAACAATACCCTAAAAATGAAGAAAAAGTGAGAGAGAGAAAGAAAAGGAGACATGTTCTTCCTGCTTACTGTGTATGAGATTTTCACAGTCCTGGCAAGCATCCACAATCTGAACAGGGTAGAGCAGTCAGCGGAAAGTGGTAGTTTAAGGAATACAGATCAAAACATTATGCATATTTTTTGTTGAATTTTTAAATATTTTCCAGTAAAAAAAATAGCACCTGACACAACTCTGAGGAAACAACACTAACTCAAGCCATTTAATTTTAAAAGATTTAAATTTGAAATAGCATCTCAATTCAAATGTTCATTGTTTGAATTGAAATAATTTCTCCACCTCCCTCCGTCCCAAAATCATAGCTCTGCTCACCATCTCCAGGATTCACAGTGAGATCATGTGTGTCTGCTAATACAATGCCTCCCTTGGCCATCACCTGTGTGACAGAGAAATCATCCTGTAACTGCTGCTACTTGTGCTGAAGGGAAGGAGAATGAACATTCACTGAGTTAGCCATAGAATGTATTGACAGCACTGCCAACTGTGAGCAAACTCAAGAAGATACTAAGCAAATGCCAGACTGGAATTTTCTGTGTCTTTGAAGACAGAAATAGTCACTCTAAGGAGAACCAGTGTTTCCTCGCTGGTTGGACCTCACTTCCCTTTTGTACATATTGTACATAAAGATCAGGTTCAAATGCACTTTGCCTCTGAGGATGCATAAGTTTGGGGGTCATATGCACATTTCTAACAATTTGGAACAGACTGATGATTGGAAGTTCTCCTGGGTCCAATCTCAGTTGTTGTGTGAAACAGACTGGAGAAAAAATTTAATTTGGATTCATTTCATAACTCTCATGGTGTTGGAATAGAAGAGCACAGGCTGTAAATAAGAAGAACTTGAGTAAGATACCTGAAGTCAGGCAGTAAGCAATAACATGAATGCTAGCTGTAATTTCCCCATTTGTAGAAACAGTTTTAATTTCCTTTTTCACAGTCAAAAAGGCCTTTTATATAGGTACTTTCCATATATGGTATTTGTTCCATTGCACAATATTTTATTTTCAAGATGTAGGATTCACACACTGTAAAAATGTGAATTCCCTCACTCTTATCTGTTTGGGTTACCTGCTGTATATACATACTTAAGACCAGCTTTCTCAGGCTATCAGGATAAACAGAAATCTTGATCTTCAATTTATTGTTAGAAGTCTTGAAAATAAGCACACAGACATCTCTACCACAAGTTTCTGTCTTCTATTTTGTAATTTCAGTGTAAGTCCCCTTGATGTTCCATACAATCCATCAGAATAGGATTGTCTGTTCCACTGATTTCTTCTAGCATTTCAAGGCTACTCTCATAAATTCTGCTAATGTTGCTAAATTAGAAACCAAATTTAGGGGAATAGAAATTCTATTTCAATATTCATCTGATTCTTCCTGTTCTCCCATATGAAACTGTAAGATAATTTTTCAGTCATAGTTGAATTCGTCTCTCTTCTCTGCCACCCAAAATGAATCAATTTGTGATTTTCAATGCCAGCATGTTATAGTCCGCTCCAGTTACTGTGGAATACCAATGTTTTCATCATTGCTCTGAGCTTATTGGGGTTTTTCTGGTGTTGCAGCTAGTGTATTCAGTTTCAGTTGACTACCAGAGGACACGACTGAGTAGGAGGCTACTTTCCTCCTCATTTTTCATCTTCTTGTAGTAGGATCCTGGTTTCTGAGCTGTGACCATACATGAACCAGAATTTGGATTGTGGGAAACTGGGAGTGGAGTGTTATGAAATGAGAGTCTTGGATGGCTGCATGCAAGACAATGCCCCCTCCATCAATATTTTGCCTTTTCTGTTCTTAATAAAATGTGCAGAATCATGGAACCATAGAGTTGAAAGGGACCTTCAAAGGTCATCTAGTCCAAACTCCCTGTAGTAAGCAGGGACATCCTGTACTAAACCAGGTTGCTCAAAGGAGGGACATGCCTGCCTTGAATGTCTCCAGGGATGGGACCTCCGTCACCATTCTGGGCAACTTGTTCTAGTGCCTCACCACCTTCAATGTGAAGAACATCTTCCTGATATCTAATCTAAGCCTGCACTGCTCTAGTTTAAAACCACTGCCCCTCATTCTATCGCTCCATGCTCTGGAAAATAGTCTCTCCCCAGCTTTTTTGTAGGCTGTTACTGATAGGCTGTTATGAAGTCCCCCCAGAGCCTTCTCCATAATGAACTGCTCCTACTCTCTCAACCTGTCTTCATAGGAGAGGTGCTCCAGTCCCTGGGTCATCTTCATGGCCCTCCTGTGGAGACCCTCTCCAACACATCCATGTCCTTCTTACGCTGAGTGCTACAGAGCTGGATGAAGTATGCCAGGTGGGGGTCTCATGAGAGTAAAGGGGCAGAATCACCTCTCTTGACCTTCTGGCTATGGCTCTTCTTATGCAGCCCAGAATATAGTTGGCCTTCTGAGCTGTAAGCACACACTGTTGGTTCATGTCCAGCTTTTCATCCGTCATTACCCTCAAGTCCTTTTCCACAGGGCTGCTCTCTATCACATCACCTCCCAGTCTGTACTGGTTGTGAGGACTGGCGTGGCCCAAGTGCAGCACCTTGCACTTGTCCTTTTGAACTTTATGAGGTTTGCATGGGACCACCTCTCCAGACTATCCAGGTCCCTCTGGATGACATCCTCTCCCTTTGGCTTGTTAGCTGCTCCACTCAGCTAGGTGTCATCCACAGACTTGCTCCACTGTCTAAATGAAGATATTAAACATCACCAGTCCCAGAACAGATCCCTGAGGGACACCACTCGTCACTCCTCTCCACCTGGATATTGAGCCATTTACAGCTATCCTCTAGATCCAACTATCCAGCCAGTTCCTTACCCACTGAAGAGTCCACCCATCAAATACATATCCCTCTAGCTTAGAGAGAAGGATGTAAAAGGCCTTGGAGAAGTACACCCTACCCGTGTCTGCATAGATAGAGGACAACATATTAGAGAAGTGTGTTTAAATCCCACTGCCACAGATTAAACTTTCAATTTCAAACTTGCTTTATCATTGCAAGCTACAGATTGACCACACAGCAGTGCTGTGGTTGCTTGTCTCAGGTAGTATCTATACATACCATAGTGCTCTCTGTGGCTGTAGATCAAAGTAAACACAAATAACTCTTACCAAATAATAAATGACAATTTTCTTCTGCTCTCCTATGGCTTCTGGTGTGAAGATATAGTGCACCTGGATCTCCATGGGGGAGCCACAGCTCAGTGTCTCAGGCTTTGGCTCAATTTTGAGGAAACTCTTACTCGGGGAGTAAAACCGATTTACTCTGCGCATGGCATGTTCATATGAAGGTGCGATCCAGTCGCTGTCATAACAGTTCAGTTCAGGTCTATGATCAGCCTGATAAAGGAAAGTAAAAAGTTTACAGCTGACCAAACCCAGGTAACAAGTCACATAAAAGTTCACATAAAAGTCTGAGTATATTCTGTATTTCCCACTCTTAGAAGAAGGTACTGAACGCATATAGGAGATACAGAGAAAAAAGGTGACCTGCCAAGAAACTTGCTTCACCTTCCAATTGGCAGAAAGAGTGTTAACACATGAATAGATATTTTCCCTGCTGTTCAGAAAGACAGAATCTTATTCCAGATTCTCTGCTCTGTCTCTGTCACTCACTCGAATTTCCAGGGAAGCTTCTGTAAAGGCAGAAGTGTCTATGGAAAACCAGGATTGTCCCTGTTCATCTGTAGTGTAATTCCCTTTGTATTTGTCTCCATCCACAGAAATCATGATGGTTTCATTGGTGATTGGAGCATCAGTGCCATCTACCAGCTTCACCTAACAGATCAAAAACACACTTCAGATTCTAGACTAGAAACAGGTAAGTCTTAAAGCCTCTTCCTCATTTTCCTCCTCAACAGGCAGGACTTTTCTCATGGAGAGGAACAAAAGACATGAATGTGGAAATTAATGATGTGTGTCCTGAGTTAACTGAGGTAGCAACTGATAAAATTCTCAACAAAATGATCTGACCAGCCCAGGAAATTATCTGTTAGAGTCCTAAGTTACACAGTAGATTTGGACTCCCTTGGCCATCCTCATCTGGGACCTCTACCACATGTCGTCTGTGTCTTGGTTCAGGAAGTTCAGCTTGTCCCTTGCCCAACTCCTTGACTAAATCCATATTGGAAGTAGACCTACAGCCACCTCTTTCTCCTGCAGTTCCCATCTGGTTAACTGGACTTCCTTGGCTGAGCTCAGCCCTGACTCGTGATCAAGTGATTTCTGAACCTATTACTGTCACCAGTCCATATCTGCTCATTGTGGTTGGGTACTGTGGGACTGTGCTCTTTTTGATAAGGTCATTACGCCTATCTTTGTTGTGGTCACCCTTTGCATCTGCATAACCTTCCCTTGTGTGGTAGCCCACACTAGTTGCTCCCTGATGTTATTCTTATCTGTTAGAACAATGAGCTTTAAATTCAGTTACTGGGCTGACTGCCAGGAGGTTCAGGGCCATGGGTTGTTAAAGTGCCCAACTGACAGTAATTGATCTGCCTGTGCAAAGGCAGAGGAAGGTGGACCAATCCATCTGCACACCACAATTCCATCCACTGGGATTGTACACTTGTGAATTGGCTGTGCAATTCATTGTCCAGGGTTTCAGAAGTTGGCTACCCTCCCAAAGAGTGGGATCCCTGGTCTGTACTGAGAATCCAGCAGGTCAAAGCTGATTTTGCTCATGACGGATGTGATTCCACAGGAGCCTGTTCCAATCATCTCTATTCCTGAGAGAGAGCAGAGTAAAGAGGAATTACTAATGGATGGAAGCATTTCTAGACCTGTCACTCCACTTTCCTCATCTTTGCCAGGTCCTTCAGTTATAGCCTGCCATCACTTTGCCATCTCTGTGTGATACATACCTGTGTCATCTTCTGTGATCTTGCCTTGTACCTCAATGCTCATCTCATACCCCCTGCGATGGAGCTGAAATATCTTGGTCTTCACTACACCAGAAGCACACCCACGAGCGTCTGCCTAAGCAGGAGATTGAAGAGAAAATTGGAATTCTGTGAAAAAAATAGGGTGCCCTGTGGAGCAGGAACAGATACCCCAAACCAAACACGATTAACTTCTGTTACAAAGGCCCATTCTTCTGCTCTAGGGCTGTCTCTGTGACCAGAACTTGTTTACAGCCCATTTCCTAGTGTTTCATCCACACATTTTCTGTGCTGTGCTCAGTACTTGACGCTCAGATAGTTCTCCAAGGCACGCCCTGGTTTCCTTGTTAATTCCCTCCTGCCTTAGTTCTGTTTTTCTTCCTGTTTCTTCTCTTGTCTCCACTCTTTTCTTGTTGCCCTTTCTCCTGTGTTTGACCCATATAAAATAGGACCTTCTTGTTTTCTCATTTTCTTTGCTTCCTCACAGTCCATCCAATAGTCACAAAATTGTCGCTGATTTTTTTCTCAGTTTGGGGATCGCAGGACCTCACAGCTTCTAAATGGAGATTTGTCACTAGTTTCAGTGATGTCAGGATTTCAGCTGTGGGGTTTTCTTCACCAGTTCTTTTTCCAGTTTCATGACACACCTCTTCCTCTGAGAACAACTGTATTCCCCCAGACAGAATGTTATCTCTGATGTTCTCCTGCCTCCCAACAGTCACATGCTGTCTTTTAGACAGCATTATTCATTACCTATAAGAACAATCCCTACAATTTATTCTTGGTCTCACCTGCCTGGTGAATTCTTCACACACAGCATTTGCTTCTTTTCCATAACAGTTTGAAGTAGAATGGGAAAATTTCCGGCACACCTGGACATTCACCAAACCAGGAACAGGTTTCCCATAGGTGTACCTATAATCACAAAGTGTTTAACAATAGGTTAAATGATGAGACAGTCAGTCAGACAGTTGCAGTCAGACCTTCAAGACCTCAGTGGGTGAGTTCCAAATATTTCTTCTTAAAGGTTGACTAATCTGATATTTTAACAATTCTAGTGATTATGTTTCAAACATTGCCATGGCAAAATTTTTCCTTCATCCAGTAGAATCTGTTCTAGGTGAAAGGTCTCTGTAGGAATGCAGTAAAAGATCATCTGTGAGAAATTATTTCAGCCAGGCATATCCTTGTATCACAAATTCCTAAGGGTTCAATGAAAAAGCAGAAAGGCAATCGAGTTGAAAAGGAGAAACTTATGAGGTAAAAATGAGAACACCTGGTGGATTTGCACCACCTGTTTAAGTGATGTCTGATCTGACTTCTCTCAGTATCTGATAGTTTAAGATTGGCAAGATGATCTAACTGAAGAAATGCAAAGACAGAAAGAGAAAATGTATGGTAAACTGGGAGGACAGAGCTACAGATTGGTTTGGCATTGTCTTTTAAGGAAGATAGAGAAAACCCTTCACCTGGAATTTTCAGGCCAAGAGGCAGGCTCAGGTTTGATAGGGTGGAACAAGCCTGCACTGGATGTCTGAGAGAAGTATGAAAAGCCATCCCCAAGTTTCTTTCAGATCTCAGCAGAAATGAGTGAAGAATGAATGAGAGAGATTTACTCTGTGACTCACAGACCGCAGACGGACACTGGGAGCTCTGTGTCCTTAACAGTGATCATCTTGGGCACCTTCACCAGGACCTCGTATTTGGGCAGCACTAGATAGGAGAGAGAAAGTGTGATGTGAGAAGAGGTGGAGGAGAGCAAGGTACTACATAGCAACCCAGAAACGGAGCCAGAATAATTTTAAAGATAACCATCACCTCTCTGTGCTCTGTAGCACAGCTCTGTCATCCCTTCCCTAGGTTTCCTCAGCCTTCACCACTGGTTTAAAGAGAATTTAAAGAGGGTTGTAGCCCTTACCTCCCCCATTTGCAGTACATGCTTATGTCATCTCTCTGACACCAGGCAGCTATGTGAATCCCTTTCCTGTGCCCATTCAGAAGGACATGCTGGCTCTCTTATGTTCTGTGTTTCACAGTACATAATTTGCAACAAAGACTTGGAGTCACACATTCACCACCCGTGTCATTTACCCCATTGAAACAGCTCAAATCATTAGAATCATAGAAACACCTAGGTTGGAAGGGACCTTTCACATCTAGTCCAATCATCAACCTAACTCTGCCAAAAATCACCACTAATCTAAACCATATTGCTAAGCACTATGTCTACTTGTCTTTTAAATACTTCCAGGGATTAAGATTATCTCTGTCTGTTTCTTTATATTCTGGAGATACAAAACTGCTGTTAAACTCATTAGTTGCAGCATGTAGAACTGTCTTGAATGTCCATACAGTTTTAGGGAATCCAGCCACAGATTCTTAGGCCCATTATTCTCAAGAGGACAAGTGAGCCACAAGGCTTAATAGAAGGATTGGCAAGTAAAAAGGCATGTTGTACTCCTAAGTTATCTCCCTCTTCCCAAATTGTATTCTGCAGCCTCAGCTCTCAACTGATTAAGCCCAGGACTGGACTGAAGCATGCAATGGCTTACTTCCAGGCAGTGCACCTGAGGATTTTTTGACAGTGCAAGAAAATGAAAGCCAAGAGGGTCCACACTCAGACCCAGGAACTGGAAAGCAACTCTGAGTTACACAATTTAAACATAACTGTATGACAAACAAATCTGTTTAAACAAATTTTTCTCTAGGATAGGAGGCAAAGCTCAATGCTTCAACTCCAGGCCTCAAAAGGCTATAGAAGAATTGGCAACAGGGGAAATTAATGGGAATATGACTAAAGAACAAATTTTAAAACCCCCAAATTTAGTCTGAAACTAAAAAAGGTTCATGCTTCTTTGATTTTGGGGATTGTTCAGAATGGTCTTCTGGGAGGAGGTACAGCCTGTCTGTCACTGTAGCTTGTTGAAGACAATGACCTGGTTTGTGTTCACTTTTGTTCACCACGTTCACACTAGTGACCATGCTCCTGGACCCGTATGACAATCTTCTTTGTTTCTGCATCCTGCCTATTCCAGAAATGGCAGGTTCTGAGAAATGTGCTGGGTCATTTGGGCTTCATGTACAGCTTGTGGTGAGCCTGGGAGTGTGGATCACAGGCCAACTAGTCTCCTGAAACACACGCAACCAATTCATGTGTCTACAAACATCTGAGAAATTTTATTACAGAACTGGGGGTTAGAGTACTCTTTAGGGCAGCACATTTCTCCTCCCACAGTCTCTACTAATAGACTGTTTGACTTGTAACGTTTGTGGACTGTCCTTTGTCAAACTAAACTGTCTACCAAACATATATTCTCATCTTCTTCAGAAACAAGGAAGAAAAAGAAAAAGAGAGAGGACTACAAGTGGAGAAGTGGACCTGATGCAGATGATGAGAGAGACAAAATGGTCACCAGAAAACTGTAATCTTTTTCTCTGTATTTAGTGCTACTGGGAGCAACTTGCTTGACTGAAAAGTCAGCTGAAATCAGTTCCACAAGCCATGATCAGCAAGCCTGTCAGACCATGTACTCCCAAAAGCATTATGAGCAGGTAGAAGTTCAAGCAGGCTGTAGAAATTACATAAAGTAAGCGACCACCTCTGACATGCAGCATCTGCTGGGTCAGATCCTCTGAACCCCAATGTCTATTTATTCAGTCCCTCTCTTTTCCATGCCATTCCCAGGAAATCCCCTTGTGAGAGGTCACAGTAAGAGGCATTGCTCTCAGCTCCACTTGTTGCCCACACCCCCTCTACTTACCGTATTCCTCCACGCTGAAAGTGTGCTCCACATGGGATGAGTAGCTCTTCTGCACAACTATTTTGTAGGAGCCTTGGATGGGTTCCGAAGTGAGGGGGAAGGAGAGCTGTGTTAAACCCTGTTCCAGTTCTATCTCTTGCCATTGGTACACGCGGTTCCTCTGGGGATCCTGCAGGTGAGGAGAGACCAAGGTCAAGAGACAGTACTGGAAACTCCCAGGAGCAGAGCAGTGGAGTGCCCACAAACATATACACATATATATATGCTGTCTGGCTTAGCTGTAATTATTCAATAATTTGTGAGGATGTGTCAGCAATTACCTATCAATTCTGCATAACTAGCATGCAAGAAAGGTTTTTAAACCTGGAGATCCTATGCTGTCTCCCCCTTAGCTCTACCTGCATGCTTATGAAGGATGGGACCAGGAAGCTGAGAAAGGTAGACTGGCAAGGTAACAAGACAGAAAGATAGCAGGAGCAAGTGGAACAGAGGGAGAAAGGGAAATTTTACTCTCCTTCACTTGCTATACAGCCTGCTAAAACTTTGTTTTCCACGCTTGGAATAGATGCTGTCTGAATACTAGTGCATAATATGCTGAGGAATGAAACAGTTGATTTTTCTGTGTGACTAAGAGATGTGCATGTGCAAGAGCCCAAACCTTGTGGTGGGGTAGGGGAGTGGAGACAGGAATAGAGGAAAGTATATGCACATCCAGCTGAGACCTCTCCCACCTTTTCTGTCCTTTCTCCTGATGCTGGAGCTGAAATCTCATCACTAATACTGCTAAATATTGCTTATTGTGAACTGATTATCAATAGCCTGTGCTCCAAATTCTTCAGCTCAGCCCTAGTTTTCTTGTAGAAGTCACTGACTCAATGTGACTTTGCTGCCTAGTTTGATGCACCTTTTCTGGGCTCCCCAGCAGGATGGTTAATGTTTACAGTCTTTGATTTTCTGCCTGTTCTTCGCATTGTATCCTTCCTGTCACCAAAAGTGTATTTACTCTAGCTAGATATGTGACTTAAGGTATGTGACTCAAGGTATCTGTACGTATGCGTTTACTCACTGAGATTGTATCTTAGGGCTTAGGGAAAAGGGGATGTGAATGACATCTCCCACCCAGGTGGTTGTCACTGATCAGAGGGCAGAAGAGTGAGTCTTCTTCCCAGAAAGCACTCGGAGAGGAAAGCACAGTCAGTAAAACACATATGGCTCTGACCAAATCTTCATCTCTGCACTTCAGTCCTGCTGAAAAGACACTCACTAATTGTGAGGGACACCACTGGGCCTCTTTAGAGGATGAATATGAGAAAATGCTTCCAGTAATGTATTTGTAGATGAGATCTGGGAGGCAGTTTGTTTGTTTTTCCTTAGAAAAGGCAGTTTGTTTGTTATTCCTCAGCAGTGCTGGGATGAAGATGAACACTAAGAAAGGCAGGTGGGCATGAAGGACTAAGCCTACATAAACTGGCTTAAACCTTACACCAATCAACACTATGCCTCATATGGTGGAGCTGAAAACAGAAGATGGCCTTCCCAGTGACTTCACATTGGAGCCTTTTGTGGTATGAAAATATTCCACTTGTTAGTCAGAGGCATATGGAATTTATGGAGGCAGTGTGTAGAATTTATTTCCTCTTTTTCATTTAATGAAATCCCTGAAATTCCTGTGTCAAGTATCATATCATTGAAGAGGAAGAGGTCTGTTCTACAGTCTCAGAGAAGGTAGTTCTAAGATCGTCTGTTCCACTTTCTATCCCACACCACACACTTTCTTACTCTTCTTTCTCCACATATTCACAGATCATCAGTGACCCATCATCTCTGCAGCTCTGTTCTGGAAATTACTTGAGGGGAAGAGAGAGTGACAGCACTCTGACAGGAGGGTAGAAAGGAGGAGTGTACTCCATTTCTACCTCACCTTCTGCCTCCCCTGCTGTCACAACATTCCCAATTCTAGACAGAGAGAGGGACAGGGCAAAATAAAGACTGCAATCCTAAGCAGTAAGAAGCAATGCCAGGACTCAATTACATGGGGTCCATAGTAATGCAAACTAATTTAAGATCTGTGTACAGAGCTTGATTTCAGCATTGTTTGGGCTGCTATCAGGTCCATCACCAAGTCCTTCCTATCAGTTTTCCACGAGAAGATGTCCCAGATACTTGGAGAAGAATTGGGAATTCTGATTCCTCAGCTAAAAAAGTGGGTACTTGGATCACTGGCAAAAACATCTTCCCAATGAACTTTTGCCTATCACTGAAATTCAACTGTTTAATAAAAAAACCCAAAAAACAGACAAAAGGGCATGCCTGGGAAGACAGAGGATGTCTGCTTGCACATTTTTCTCTGGTTTTGCTAGTTTAACACAGTTCTGTGGGTTTAGCCACGCTTGGAAGACAAAAGGTCATAGTTCTGCTTGGAAAGAGGAGTAAACCATTCTGATATGGCCTCCTGGCAAGTGTAATTGTGCTCACAACATGGCTTGCACTGATTAACTGTTTTGGTCCTATGCCGCATTTCCCAATCAAAGAATCATTGTTGTAACTTATTTTGATGCTCAACTACTCAGTCTTGCTTCACACAAAGGAAAATGTCATGTGCCCATGTTTTTTCCCTTCCACCTCAGCTTGAAAACACCACTTCTGGAGACTACTTTCTCTGCCTGCACATCCTGCTGAAATAATAGATGTGTAAGTTATCCACTCACCTGAACATAGACAAATGGGAACTGTGGGGAAACAAAGGAAAATCAGAGTTAGAAAAATTGGTTACACATGGGTGGAAGCAACTTTCAGGTTTGGACTGAAGGGCAGAAAAACAACCTTTTAGGAAGTCCTTTGAATTTTCCCTTTTCTAAGGTAGCTCCATTTCCTTAGTTCTTGATGGTTAAGGCAATCTATTCTGTTAATATATTTGAGATCAGACTGTCTATCTATCATACCACAGTATGAAAATGTGATGAAGTAAGAGCTTTCGAAGAACTCATCTTCATGAGGAACTGAGTAACAAAAAAATTAAAAGGTGGACTTACACACATGACCATTTCCTTAAAATCAAGTTTTTATGAAGCTGCTCTGTTTCAAAGCATGTGGTTGGAGCTGTTCCCAGGAATATTGCACATCTGTCACATCTGGAAACTTGTCTCACCCATTTTTTCAGTAATGAGATCTCAGCCTATGCGCTTAGCCACATACATTCCTTTGCAAATTTGGTTTTAAACACCTATATCCCTTTGGAAAAGGAGGATTTTTTTCTCAGTCAATAGAGACAGGTGGGGTGTGTCTCAGGGCAGGATATGGACAGGGTCAAGGATTGAATGAGACTGTCTTCAGTGGTTCTGCATGATGACACTAATAGTGATAACTGGGAATTAAGTTTCCTGGTTAAAACAACAAAGAATTATGGCTCTACCTTCTCATTCAGTGGGTAGAAGTCTTTGTCCAGAGAGACGATCCGAAACAGAACTGAAGGATGTAATGGAAAAGAAGGAAATTGCAGTGTTTAATTTGTAGCTGTTACCAGGAAATGTCAGAGTTTCAATAATTTATATCTCAGAGTTTTGATAATTTGTATCTCAGGTTCCACAGATCAGCAAGCTCTGAGCTGAGATCTCTAAGTTGTGGCAGCAATTACTTCAGCAATTACTTGCTTTTTCTTGCAAATGGTTGAGAGGGAGATACATTTAGATGGATAATCAGGTCTCGGCTGAATTGAATTGTCCCTTGGGAGCGCCTGTACTTCTTTTTTGATTCAGGTGCAGCCAAGGGAGACTGTGCTTTGAAGTCACCCCAGATTCGTGGCTCTAGTTGAGCACAATGAATCTGAGCCTGTGTCTACATCAGGCAGAGATGCTCTACCTGGAGAATAGGAATGATGACAGTACCACATGCCCCAGATCTCAGGTGACAGAAATAAGATTTACTGAGCACTTTAACTCCTCCTGTGAAGAAGTTTGAAAACTTTAATAAAAGTATGGGGACCTCTGGGGAATCAAGACTGTAATATTTTCTGCATTCAGACTCAACCCCAACCCAGTTTCCTGTACCTGTCTGTCCAGGCTTGTAGATGGGTTTGTCTGTCTGGATGAAGACCAGGCTCTCAGAGTTCTTGACCAGCACAGATTTGCGACTCTTGAACTGCAGTGTTGCCCCCTTCACTGTCACAGTAAGAAATGCCACTGCTGTGCTATTAGATTTTGGAAGCTAAGAAAATGAAAAGGAGAATTGCTTTACTGATTCCCTCCATTGCACTGAACTGTTGAAGGATGGAGTATTAGCTAGGTTCAAAAGTTCCCTGAAAGGACACTGAAGACTTGGTGCTGGAAGGAAGAGAAAAAAAAGTGATTTTTCTCATATAAGCAATGATAGATCTTCTCACTTTATTGAGTTTTTTCCATTGTTCCTTTCCTTCCAAAACTGAAAATATTTTCCCTTCCTCCATTTATACACTTTCCTTAGAGAAATATTGAATCTGATCTTATTTTGTCCTATGATTTATCAAAATAGAAATCAGTCCAGATTAATTATTTAGGGAGTTGCTTACATTACTCACCACCCAGTCTTCCGCAGGAAACAAGCTCCAGAATAAGCTCCAGGAGGAGACAAATGACCTCATGGACCTCACTGAATTTAACTGTTCCCCAGTTTCTATACTTATCATTACATTTCCCTATTTTTCCTCTGAAACAAAACAAACATAGAGTATGTCCTGCTTGAAAGTCAAAGTTCTAGGATAATGCATCCCAGAAGAATTCTCTAATTGTTGTATGCAGAGAAGTACCTCGTGGGAAACAGCATTGATAATGATGGAGAATCATTCCTTATAGAACTACCAGGCTCAATTTTCTACATTGAATTAATTTTTTTGCTTGGCTTAGCTTAGAAGAATCTGATTGCAATATGTCTTATTTTTCATTTCTGGGCTGTTTAGCTTTACTACCCAACATCAATAAACACAAGGGATGAGCCCACAAAGGTGGGATACTCACAGAGAAAGGGATGCAGGTGAACACGTCCTTCTCTGACATCACGTCATCAATCAGGCTCCTGTTTTCCCCTTGATACTCGAGTGTGGCACTCAGTGTCACAGACTCATTCAGGTGGGTCAGCTGAACACAGACTTTCTCAGTAGAATCAGTGTGTATCAGAAAGGGCAGCAGCACCATGTACTGCCTTGGGAACAAAGGGAGGCAAGAATCAGAAAGATCAGAAATGTGAAACAGTTTTAAGGAAACAGTATCAAGTGAAAGGAAACTAACAAATCGGCATGCATAATCCATTACCATCCTTGTGAACTGCAGTGAACATACACATGAGCATTCCTTTTATTTTGAGTTTATACATATTACATTGCCTAACTAATTAGCCTAAAAGCAAGGAAATGCTTGCTGTAGAAGGAACAATTTCTATGCTAATAGAGAGTTCTTTACAAAGGATGTTTTGTTCAGCTTCGCAGCAGGGAGTAAAGACGGTGTGAAAGGTTCCAGGCTGTTAATTGATTTTGTATAACCCACAACCTCCTATTGAGACTCAGTGGCATTGGCTAGAAAAGGTTGAAAATTCAGCAGTTTTAGGCTTGAAAAAAACCACCTACTTGTCTGGCTGCTCCCGTCTTTGCCTGTTCAAGTTTTCAAATCTTTCTCATGCTGGGCAAAAATGTGAATACTTGCAGTTTGGAATCTTATTAAGGTGACCACACAAAGGATTTTGGAGAGTAGTAGTTTACTGCAACACAAGTGTGCTTGGATCTTCAAAGGGCTTTTGACAAAGGTCCTGAACTAAAGACCCTTAAACTAAATTGCCACCCAGTTCAAGGGATCATTTTACAAAATTTTTACTAATAAATCAAATTTTTAATTCTAATCTAGTTTAATTGCTTAGGACACAAAAGCTAAGAACCAGTGGAAATCACTGAAGTCTGTGTTGGGACCCCTGTTGTTCAAAACATTTCTAAGTGATCTGGGAACTACCGTTTTCTGGTCATTGTACAGAGTAGGAAAATACCTAAAACTGACTGACATGTTTGTGGAAAACTTTCATCATATACTGGGACTGTGTAGCAAAAATGTCAAATGAACTGTTCAGATGGGGAAACCGATCAATAGAAGAATAAAAAAATACCCCAACAGTACAGATGCTATCATATATATCCAGTGTCACTAAGTGGGCTATTACCACTCATATGTGAGTTCTGGAAAATCCTCTTTCAGTGATAAATAACAAAAAAACGAATAAGGAACTGCTCAAAAAGGGGCAGAAGACAAATCAGGACACATTGTTTTGCCATTGTTAAATTGCAAGGTTCTTCCTTACCTCCCATATGGTGTGCATTAAGAACCAAAGATTTAGCCAAAACGATTTAGTGAATGACTGCAAAGATGACCTGGAGTGATTTCCCTAGGAGGAGACTCTATATAGATTAAGTCTCTTCAGCTTAGAAAAAGGCAGGACACAAATTTATAAAGTCACAATGTGTATAAAAAATGCGTATAAAAGGTTGGTTCATCACCTATGATGATATACATAGTAAATATCATACTATGGAAAAATATTACCCAGCTGGTTTAAAAATAGAAGGAAGCAGTAACTTTTTCACAAACATACCAAATTAAGCTGAGGAATTTAGTGTTACTCTACTAGGTGCTATAAAATCCAGATGTACTATTTCACTATGGCCAGTGTATGTACTCTCAAGCAGTCCAAGGAGGGCATGTACAGCAAAGCTGCATCAGGTGACAGACAGCAGCTGACTGTCATTCCTGAGTGGGGAAAAAAAGGAGCCTGCAGGTGCTGCTGAGTTGGATAATTAGGGCCTTACCTGTGTCTCCAGACAAGGGCAGACCCTTAAAAGAAGTCACCTCCTGAAACCAACTCTACAAAGCATATAGTACGTGCTCTATGGCACCAGCTATGTAAAAACTGGTATGAAACTCATAAGGGCAAGAAGATCAGCTACTCCTGATATTGTCCAAAATGTTGAGGGTGAATTAATTGCCCATTAATGGCTAGAAAACATAGCAGCCAGATGTAATAGCTGCCACTTTTAAGATCTTGAACTCCTGATTGATGAAAGATCCATAGGCTATAGCAAATGGGAAACTCATTTCCACAGGATTTGCCTCACTCCTCTTCTCTGTTGTTCAGCACTTATGACTGGCCATCAACACAGACAGAAGACAGAGCTACTGTAGTCACCTGGTCTGATGCTAGACTACTTTTATGGACCTGGTATTCGTTTTTCCCTGGGCACATTCAAGCTATCCAGATGCAGCAGGAGGAGGTTCTGGTAGCAATTTGTTCTGCAGGCTATGGAGGAAACCTGTGGTCAGGACAGCTTATGCCACTTTTCCAAGGCTAATGTGCACCTTGACATATAGTGTTAGTCCTGGAGAGAGAGATAGCTGGGTTCATCCAGGGCTAGATTATTGCCTGGGCTCTGAGCTTTCTTTCACAGTCCTAAAGGTGCTGTGGAGACAGTACCTTCACTTTCCTCACCACTAGGCAATGGGATAAAGTGTGGCAAAGGATCCAGCCAAAAATTCTGTTTAGTGCATGCTGCTGCAGGAGTGAAAAGAGGGAGCTCCAGCCACCCAAGGACTGACTAGCAGTTTGTAAATGTCTGCTTGCTCCAGTGCTCCCCTTCCTCTGCAGCTTTGTCACCACAGCTACAACCTGGGCCTGCTTCCCCTAATCTCATTTCCCCTGCCCTCTGTCAATGGCACTGGCAACCCAACTGTATCATCCAGTCTATCGAAGGGACAGAGTGACCTAGTTTGTGGGGAGTTTGGCCCCATTCCTCTTCCTGTTCACTGTTCTTCTGACATTTTGGCCAACACACAGAACTTCCCTGGCTTCACTGCCTTTGGAACAAGGATATGAAATACGCTGTTTATAGACCTCCCTTTAGCTGTTTTGGGACATGTTGGTCAAAAGAGCTAGAGGAATTGAATTGCTGGGAGAGTTTTAAATAACGTGGGTCACAAAGTCCATGTATAGACATTCCAGGACAAAAAGCATCTGGGCTGCCAAAAGGGACCTCAGCAGCGTCCCTGCAGGGCACAAAGTGTTTTGAAAATGGAAGCAGTGTTTCCGTCAGAAGCAGGCAACAAGGAGGGACTGGAAAGCCTAGAGAAAGCAGATGAGGCAAAAAGGATGAGTTTGTCTGCATACAGAAGGTAATACTCTAGCTTAAGATGGACGAGCATCTGTGTATTGACTCCCAAATCCTTTGTGGAGCAAACACCCAACCAAATAACCCAATGAATTCCATCAGCTTCATCAGTTCAAATCCACATCTGCCAATTTGTTTGCCATCATGACACAGCATTAATGATTATATGCAGCATATTCTCAAGCATGTATTCTCCATTGTAAAGTAGCTGGCATTCACGGCCACATATCAGAATAGGAGAACAGTACCTCCTATTTAACAATACTCTCTATTGATTTCTTCCACAGCAAGAAAAAAATTAAAATCTTATTATCAGTATCTTACAGCTCCATAACATTTTGGTTGCAAGGCATCCCTCGATATCTTAAGCCCAGCTCTCTCCTGCAACAGGACTGTTGCAAAGGACTCCACTAACAGTTTCCACCACATCTCTAGGTCATCTCTTCCAGTGCTGCACTAACTTGGGGATTAAGTCTCTTACTAATATGCAGTCAGAACCTTAACTGTGTTTCCTGTGTAGCTGGCCTCATCTGAAACAGAAATAGCAGCAACAGTTGCTACTCAAAAAAGCCATCTCCCTACCTGTGCTGGGCACAGGAAACAAGCCTTGATTGAAAGCTTCATTTTTTCTTCAGTTCAAGGGCGGCTTCCCTTCTGTGTTATATTAAGCCTCTGATCTACCCTATAGCACTTAGAACCACTACTCTCACACCTACCTAGCAGTTCACTGTTCAGATTCAGCTACTTCCCTGTTCCCCAGATGTTTACTGGGCTTCTATCTTCATTCTGTGGTTCCCACCTACAGCCCTCTTCCCTCACCTCTCAGCCCTTTCCCCCTCTCACCTGCACATAATGGTGCTCAGGGCAGGGGTAAAGAACAGGATGTTGCTCACAGGAGAAGAGAGGACTGGGCAGCATGGACTCATTCCCTTTCCCCCACTCGTGGGCAGGGATGACTTAAGATTACTTGATTGCTTAATTATGTCAAATTACTGTAGGGAGACCAGAGAGCTGAGCCTGACCCCAAAGCAGACTTGGCTTGACTGTTCTATCCCCAAGGCACCCAAACAGGGTGATGAATGGGAGGTTGATGGTACAGTGTGAGTCAAAGGTCTCTTTGCCTGAGCCTGTTGACTCTTCACCTCTGATCACAGATAGTAAGCAGCAGCAATCATGCTGCACTCTCTCTTACAGCTACTAGGAGTGCTGGTGGGCAAAAAATCTCTGTAGCAGCCACGAGGAGACCCTCAGTGGTTAGAAATGCACTTCTGCCAGCACAGCAAAAGGGACAGCGTGTGACAGCAGCAGGGGGGCTGAAAAGGGAAGCTGCTTCCATTCAGACTAGAGGCTCTGGAGAAACCCTTTCTGGTAGGCAAGGCTGGGATGGGGATGCCACCCTCCAGTCTGCCTGTGTGCCATCCCTGGCTGCCCCTCTTCTCGGGGCTCTCAGCAATGTGGGTGCTGCAGCCATGCAGAGCCCTGGGGTAGATGCCTTGGGGGAGGGTGCCAGAGCCAGGCTTCACGCCAGAGGGAGAGAATCTAGGTCACAGATCCTCGTTGGGAACAAGTACATCTAACACTGCCAAGGGAAACAAACTGGCTTGAAAGAAACAGAAGGGAGAAAACTGCCTGGAAATCAATGGAAGAGTGAGGAGAAATAACCCAGTGATCAAAACAAAGGTGCTACAAGAAGGTAAGTACATAGATTCTGCCCCACAAAACCCAAGGTACCAGAAGGAATTTACTTAGGCAAAAATGTTGTGAAGAACCAGGGTTGGACTCAGTTGCAGGGCAGGAGTTTGGGCACTGGCAGAGCTATTGGGGGGGTCCCAGGGCGGGACAACCAGGCGGCTGCAGGAGCTGAGTGGGGAGCACTGGTCAAGTTGTGCAGCAAGCTCAGGACTTGGCTAGTTGTTGGATGCAGAGCAGAAGTGAAATAAACTGACACAGTTGCTTGAAGAATGACAGAAAGTAAGAAAAGTGAAGGAAAAAAAGGTTCACTAAGACCTCCCTCCCCCTTCCTCATGAGTAGCTTACGGTTCTGTAGTGGGAGAGGTATTTCCAGGAAGGAAGAAGAGAAGAAGGAGGAAGATGTTTGGTTTGCTGGGCAGCCCGTCCTTCCCCATGGTGAGCAGAGCAGGTTGTGGTGAGTCCAGCAAATACCCAGCCTGGCCCAGTGCTGCTGTTTTCCCGCACCTTGTAATTCCCCTCCACTCTCTGCTGGGTCAGCCTCTTTATAACTGCTCTCTGTAAACAGCCCAGGGGCTGGAGGAGATAAGGGCTGGGGGCCAGGACCCATCTGGAAACCGGGAGAGGCATGTAAGGAGGAGCTGGAATAGAAGGACAGTATTTGGGCAGAGACTATCCAAGAGGGGGAAGGGTATTTATTAGATAGTGTGTATACTGGAAATCTTTGATTCATACCCTGCTACCCATCAGAAATCCAGAGTGTTGAGGAAATCATCTACATTCAACACAAGGCAATATTGCCCACAGGCTGCATCTAATCACGGCACTCCAATATGGAGTACTGTGATCTTTTGGAGCCAAAAGCCAAATTTTATAAGTACTTTAAGACAAAAACAAAATCCTTACTAGGTTAACAGAATACTGCAGTAGTTTGCTGACATGACTGCTAACAGTGATACAATGAGTTAGAAAAAGTAACTTGTCAGAAATATGACCATAAATGAGTTGTGGTCTAGATATGGAAATAATTTCTGTTTCCACCACGGATATGCACAAATACTACACAATGCTACTGGGAGATACCTTTGCTCCTCCCCAGCACTGTTATTATCCTCCATCATTCAATGGCACCTGGAGTGCTGATGTTGTAGATGTTCAAGCTGCATCCTTCTTTCTTTGCCAGATTCAGATCTGTGCTGCACTGAGTCATGTTTGTAATAAAGTTAGTGCTGTTCACTTGACTTGGTCTTCTGCAAATTTCTGGGAGTTGCAGTTTATCCAGAAGTTGAATCTACTAAGAAAAAAAGTTTGATGAATTCCAGCTAGTCATTGAGCAGAAATATTCAGACCAAACTATGAGCTCTACCTGAGAAGTCTGACTATGTGGGGTGTTTGCACCGGACTATGGAAAACCACAGAATTGCCACTCTGTAGGGCTGTCACCATGCCCTGCAGAGCTTGTGCGGTGAAAGTATTCAGTAGCATTCTTTATGGAGATACATGATCCTTGTGAAGAGCCTTCTGCTGTGTAGTAGTAACAGAGAAAATGCTTCAGCACAAACCACCCTCAGTTTGTTTTTGAGAAGCCACAGTAAAAGTGGAATTTCTCTGATCTGTGCAAGGGAGCTTATTAGATCATTGCAACACAGGCAGCCCTATTTTTTCTTTGCCTGAATATTAAGTGTTAAAAAAGAGTGAATGTCAAGCCTGAATGTTACCTATGCAGTGTGTTTTGATTCTGATGTAGTAGCCAGAAAACTCTGCTGTGCAAAGGATCAGGAGGAATGTCGGGGGTTGAATGGAAATTTAGCGGTGTTCAAAAATCGGGGACAGTCTCTGACAGTATAAACTCTAACACCTCATATAAAGTGCAGAAGTTAGCAAAACGGTCAGGAGGCAGCCAGTGTCTGCTGGAGAGGGTGGGGGAAAGTGTTACATAAAAGTCACATGGAGAAAGAGTGAATGCATTCTCACAGAAACCAAAAAATTTAGCAGATTATCAGTTAGAGATGGAAATACTGACAAAAGTTGTTGTGTAACTACCAAGTAATAAAACCCATACAGATCTACTTTGAGAAATGCCCTCTATTGTCAGTTCTCTTGCTCCAATCTTAAATTCTTCAGTAAGTAACTCCTGCAAAATAGCTGTTCCCAAAGCAATAGCATCCTGGGTATTTACTGGAAAACATGACTCAACACAAGTTGCCTGTTGTCCTTCAGGCTGCTGTAAACTAACCCAAAAAGAAATCTGAATGCATGCACGCAAAGTAGACTTTAAGGATGGAGAATGAAAATTCATATGTCTACAGGTCCATCAAAATCAGTGATTCCATTGAGATGTTTCTCATTATAGTCCTCCTCCTTTGACTAAGAAATTTGCCATCCCCAGGGTACAAAATATCTGCTTCTCAGTCCCCCCAGGGTCTGCTTACCATATCTCTGGCAGTGGAATGACCCCTTTGCTCCACCAGCACTAACTGCTCAGACAGTTGGTGCTTGAGGTGATTCCTCTCTCACCAACCCCAGAATAAGTGGTCTGAACTTTTTCTTAGCCTGAAAACTTTTTGGTGCTTTTTCAGACCTGAAGGAGAGACCGGGTGTCTGAAAGACTGACTACTTCTCCAAGAAAGGCTATCTGGTCTAATGAAAGATATTTCTCTTAGACAAGATATGCATCATCTTTGCCATACAAAGCAAAGGCACCAATAAGATCATAATCATCTAGTTTGGAAGAGACTTTTTAGATTATCCAGTCCAACCAAGTGATAGTCACAACTCCAACTACAGGAAAGAGATTTCCTCTTATGATACTTCATACATGTCTGACACCACTGCAAACCTGACAGATGAAGAGACAGATGAAAAAAACCAAAGCCATCTGAACATAGCTATTATCTTCAGTGACTACCCCCATATTAAGCTGGTACAAAACACAGGTGCATCACAAAGAGTTCAGATTAGGTTACATTATAGTAAATGGTTGATATAGACAAAATGCCTTAGTCTAATTTCTTACAACCCAGAGTGAGTTTCTATAATGGATGACATTAATGGACTTTAGTTCATCCTGCATAAAAAAGGAATGAGTGCACACATTTACTCTCACTTTTAAGGGTAACCCATCATTTGACTGTTCCATAGAAAATTTTGGAAACTCATTATTTATTTCCTTTATTAAATTAAAACTATAGCATTGTTGTAAAACTGAATTCTATTCTAGAGAGCTCTTGGGAAAATTAGCTTAGTTTTAGATAATTCTCAGGAACATTCATCTGACACACTGATATGTTATATGTTCTGACACATTGTATTTCTTTTCCAGGTAATACCATGTTGAAATGGGGCAAGATACCAGGTCAATAAGAAAGAGATGCTATAGGAGAACTTCTACTTTGCCTAAATGTATAATTATTACTATTTTTTAAATTTTTATGGAGCATTTTATTCTCCCCAATATTTCCTTTGCAAGTTCCTTTCCACTGGCATTTTGTAATACATCTCCAAATCCTTCTCTTCAGGTCACTCAAGCCACTCTCTACCCAGCCTGTATCTGTGCTTGGAATTGCCCCAACCCAGGGGCAGGACCTTGCACCTGGNACCCAGGTGCAGGACCTTGCACCTGGCCTTGTTGAACTTCATTAGGTTGGCATGGGCCCACCTTTCGAGCCTGTCAAAGTCCCTCTGGATAGCATCCCTTCCTTCTGGTATATCAACTGCACCACACAGCTTGGTGTCATCTGCAAACTTGCTGAGGGTGCACTCAATCCCACTGTCCACATCTCTTGCAAAGATGTTGAGTAGCATTGGTCCTCAGTACTGATCCCTGAGGAACACCACTCGTCACTGGTTTCCACTTGGACAATGAGCCATTGACTGCAACTCTTTGAGTGCAACCATTCAACCAGCTCCTTATCCAGCCAGTGGTCCATCTGTCAAACCCATTCTTCTCCAGTTTGGTGACCAAAAAATGTACTACACCTCCAAATTTATGACCACTGTAGAAAACAAGCATAGTTTTTCAATTTTGTACTGATGGTCCATCAGTTTTGTTTGCCTTAACCCAATCCTGGTGTGTTTTGTTAGTATTGTTTAGCTTTGTAGATGACTACTAATTGTTCAACAACAGAGTGGCTCACTGGTCATTGCAATTGCAGGAAGAAGAGGTGCCTATGGGTGAGTGTAAATAGCCTTAGTACTACTGCAGTACCATCATCTGCAGAAATCCTTGCCTCCCTCAGCTGTCTTAAGCCATTTTGGAGCCACTATTGCCAAAGGTAAATAATTTCAAGAAAACTTTCTGCTTCTTTACTTTTTTACTCCTTCTGTCTCCTCAAAGACAGAAGCAGAGTGCTTAGATTTCAAAGACAAATCCACCATATCAGACAAAATTCAGCCTTTGGGACTTCCATGAAGAGGCAAGTGTTAAAAGAAAAAGCTGTGGAAACAAATCTTGGTAGCACTTGGTAACAGGCCTTTAATGGCCTGTGCACTTTCACGTGGAAACTTCTGGTGGAAAATGGTTGCTCTAACAAAGTAATTAATTGCCTTTATCAGCTTTGCATGAGGGTGATTGAAAGAATAGTCACTGTAAAACCTGAGACTTATATTAACTTATATTGTTAAAATTAACAAAATCATGTTAGCTGTTCAGCTAAAGGCTGAAAAAAAAATCAGGAGAAAAAAAGAAAAATAAACTACTCACAATTTCTCTTTTAAAAGAAATCTAAACAAGATATTAGTTTCCCCAGCCTATGTGTCTACAGCAAAGAAATTCAAAGTAACTTATGTCATATGACAGCAAATCATGGCAAGAAAAAGCACTTGTGTAAGTTAGTAGGAGTAGCAACAATATTCAGAGAGATGGAAAAGACTTTATCATTCTGTGTGAAACAAGGCATTTCACAAGCCATAGGGAAGAGAAAGTCCTTTATCAGACAATATGAATGTTATGTAAGTTGCAATATGACAATGAAGTGAAACACCAGAGAAAGGCTGTATAGGCTAAACTTCAAATTAAACTGAAAACATCAGAGCCAAGATTATCCACTTTAGTGGCCTGTTGAATATCTTAACCTGAGAGTAGGGCTCGATGGCAGATAAACTGCCTTTCCCAGGCATAAGTAGCTGTGCTGCCAAATATAACTCAGTTTTCTGTGGCATTCTACAAACAAATGAGTAAATACAGGCATGTCAAAGGTACAGATAAATTACTTTAATTTTAGTGCATTTTGTAAATGAAATAGCAAATCAAATCTATAGCTGGATTTTATAAATAGCCCTGTGATTACAGCCTGAGTGATGTAAGTCTATCCCATTTGCAGGATAAGCCCTATATAAAGTTGGGCTTCATAGCCCTTTCCCAGCTATGTATAACAAATGTTATTTTTAGGTATAAACTTTGTCTTCCCTTAAAAGAAACCTATACTGTATGTTGCAAAAAAGACTGGAAACCAAGTTTGTTAAACCTCTAGCATGAGAAATTTTTCTGCTTGGCATTTGTAGTGCTCAGTACATGTCAGACTAAGACCAGTTGGTGAAACCCCATCATCAAATCCATTAATGGTAATTAGTGAACAACATATAATGATTTAAAGATGTATAAACAAGAAACTAGGCATTTGTGGGCCCTCAAACACAGTATTGTTTGCGTATTACAGAGAAATTAAGATAATCCCTGATCTAGTAAAGAATTAAATGCTATTTTCATTGGTAAATTTACATTACTCAGCCTATTGGCAAAGAAGGGGAGAGAAAAAAAAGCCAAAGCATTTACAAATGTGTTTGAAAACAGCACTTGGGACAACTAACTGTACTCTTTTTTGAGTCATATGACTTCTCTTTTCAGAGAAAGGCATTCAACATGCATATAGACTTTGTGTTTACTTTTAGTTGTGATCTCATTGCCTCTTTCCTCAGGTGAAGTAGCGGCATATCATGAAGGTCCTTCTGCTGGCTCTGAGATTGAATGTGAAGGCAAGAGGAATGAAGTTGGAGCCAAGTTCCTCTCAGAGGTGCACAATGGCAGAAGCAGAGGCAAAGGGCCAAGCTGCATACAGATGGGATGAAATAATGCTTCCCCTGAGAAGAGGTGCCATGGGATTGCCATCCCCAGAGATCATTCAAACTTTGTGGCACAAGGCCATGAGAAAGAGCACTAGTAGAGGAAAAGATCATAGATACATGATATGGGATTTTCAAAGATTTTTCCCATTTATATTTATTGTTCATTTAGCTACAAAAAAGTGAAACCCCGAATCACTGGGACTTCCCCACCCCCTCCCAGGATGACTTTGATAAAAGGTGGCTGCTGAGGGCTGTGCCAATGCCACCCACTGAATGTTGTACTTGCCAGTGTGACATCCTCTTGCTGTGGTGGTCTGGCAAAGGCTTGCTGGAAAAACTGTTGGCCCTGCACTGGGGAATGACTCAAGCCCAGAGCCTGCTGGCTGAGCTGCACCAGGGGGGAAGGGTTTTATGCTTAGCTTAATTACTGAGTAACACCAGGCTTTCTATCCTCTGTGCCACAGCTAAGCCAGATGTCAGGACACGGGTCCTTCCCCAGCAGAGAAAGCAGATGGGATTCAGCTGATAAATGCTTGTCCAGGCTTTTGAGGTGGAGTATGCTACAGGAAAGTAAAGCAAGAAATCCTAATGGAGTGCTAGACAAGGAAATCAGATATTCTCATATTTAATCCTTTCCACTGCATCTCTGCTTTATTCTGTTGCACCTTGTCAGGCAGGACAGATGTGGTCATGTTTAGCCCTTCAGTTCAGGGAAAGGGCTATAAGCCAAAATGATGGAATGCCATTTATTGGGACCCTTTTGAACACAACATCCTGTTATAGTGCCTGGCCTTGCTGCATTACACACTGCTTGTCCTTCCTGTTTTGGGATATCCTCCAATGGACACAAGTGATGGGGAGGAAACAGGGGAAGATGTCACCTAAGTGGGCAGGGGATTTGAGGAGAAGACAGCATCCCACACTCAACATATAGGACTTCCCAGGTGGGCTTTACCATGGCACACATGTCAGTTGCTGAGTAAGTGTGGACATGCCTTGCTTTGACAGCAGGGACAGCAAGGGGAACTGGAGGGTCCTAGAGCTAGAAATTTCCAGTAAAGTGGAAAACATGTGGCATGGTTATGCAATTGCCTGCAGCAATAACCCAGCCTTCACCTTACCGTGGGTACTGAGCCAAAGAGTGGAAGGCTGAAAAAAATGCGCAAGGTTAGCACTTTAGTGGCAGGCACATAGAACCCTGTCAATAGATGTTACTTTGATTTTTATTGCCTCCACCTCTGCCTGCCTCATTCATATTTACCCTTCCTTCACTCTCAAATAAGATTTTATGAATCTCCCAGCTGTCAGGTTATATACATGTGGCCTGACAACATGTGGCCCATGATTCTTGCTGAGATCACATTCTTAAGGGAGGTACTGGTTCACCCAGTGAGAACACTAGTGAGGCAGGAAGGGGGAGAAGATTACTCCAGGGTAGGATTAAAAGGTATCAGGAAATCAGAAAGGGAGGAGTGAGAAGCTTCCTTGACGAAGCCTTGTAGGTCCTGTACTCAAAAGCAAATGCCTTGCTTTTAGGATTTTCTTTGCCCTCAAAAGATAAACCTTCAGGAGTCCAAGCAGAAAGAAACTTTCTCTTGCTGCTAAGCTCCAGGAGAAGCTGTAAGAAAGATGCTTTTTGAGAAAATTTTTATTGTAACACTGCATAGAAGAATTGCATGTACAGCAGTGAAATTCCTCAGGAAGTCCTTCTGTGATGCTGCACATTTCAGAGCCAGTGGTGCCAGAGATGTTACCATGCTTCTATGTAACCTGTTTGATGAATCAGTTGTTGGGGGCCCTTTGACTTCAGACTTGTCCCTTGTACCTTAATTGCCTACTAGGAAAGTGGCAAATGAAACTCAACCAAGAAATTATCAGAGTGCAAGGGTGAGTTGTTTCCTCAGAGGTTTTTGACACGTCAGTTCTTAAGTGAAGATTATTCTAATACTTTTCTGGTGTTCTGTGATCAGATATTGGTTAATTGGTTGGTCATCATATGCAAAGAGGAAGTGTGGTGAGGAGACCTGAACAAATAAGTAGCAAGATCTGGAAAATGAAATGATTTATACAGCTGAGGTCTTGCTGTGCCATTGTTTTGCAGCTTGGCACTCCTACCTGGCAGGGGTCACAGAGGATTTGAACCAAAAGATGGAGCAGATAAATTCCCTAGACAAAAGACTTCTTTTTCTAGCAAGTTCCAAGTAAGCAGTTGAGGGGCCTAAGTAAGAGAATGCTGCTACACTAGAGCTCATCTTTCCTTGGAGGTCCATTTGTTTATTCTCTAGATCTTGCATCCTGCTGTGCACATTGTGGGTGAGACTCATCATCTACAGCAAATAAGCTTGTGTTCAGTTTCCAGAACAAGCGTGGCCATTATTAATCTCCTCTGTTTCTTAACTAGGCCATGACATCAGTCTTTTTCAAATCTTTCAATGTGAGGTCTCCATGAGCCACAAAGCAGCTCCCATGGCACAAATTAACTCTACAAAGAAGGATTTAACACAAAGAGAAGTAAGCTTGACAGAGCATTTTAATCAAAGACATTCTCTTGAGATTATACTGTTTGTTATATCTTTTTTATTCATAAAAACCTGCATTTTGGAATAGTTTTTACTGTATTTCTAATAAAGTCACATAAAGAACAATAGGATATCCAGAAGGTGCACAGCAGACATGAGCGCACTGGCAGACAACCATAGCAAAGTTCTGAATTTACCATTTCTCATGATGTTTCTGACTCAGCCCAAGCACCTGCATAACTTACACCTGTGTCTATTCTCCTGTAGCTTTTTAAGCTGAGATTTGCAATACCGAGCTCTGTGAACCAGCATCTGTGCCTTTGAGGAAGCAGCAGTAGGGTAGTTGTGAACACACCCTGAAAAAATAGGTGAGCCTGATTTTCTCACACCTGGGGGAACAGAGCTTGCTCAGCTTCTACATCTTGAGAAAATTAAAATAGTTTTTACCTTCTGAGACTTACAACTCCCCAGGATACTGAAAGATACAATGCTTCGGGATTTTCAGATTACAGAGGAAGGACTGACATACAGTCTAATGGGTGTCCCTGTTTTGCTTGGTCAGCAATTAATAAACTTGCATGAGTTTCAGGTGCGTGCCTTGGAACAAATAATTGAAACTAGACAGAAACCTGGGAGGTGTTGGAATGCATCCTAAGGAATACTGCTGTTCCAAACAGGAGATGCAGAGAGCATGATCTAAATGAAAAATCTGCAGGAAGAATATGAGCAGGAGATGTTTATTACATCTGACTGGAACTTGCAATTAACTGTTTGAATCACAGGATAAAATCTGGCAAAAAATATTATGTTTTCATTACATAGAAGAAGGGTCTGCAGTGGGAAATATGCTCTTGATATTTCAATAGTTTAGATTTGGCCTAAGAAGAAAAGAAAGCTTCACAAGAATGATAGAAATGCAGCTTTTCCCTTTTTTTTAGTACTTTGTTTCTTCCCAGAAAATTATGTTTGGCTGAACGGAATAACATTTGGCCAGACCTGAGGGTGTTTTTTATGAGTTCCATGTGGGATGCTCAAGCCTTGGCTTAATTGGCCTTAAATCCCCCAGAAAGATGAACATCCTGTGTTCACATCCACTCGGCCTGCTCTCCTTTTCAGCCTTCTTGCTGTAACTGTGAATTCTGTTGCTTTTAGTCCAGTCTCATGCTCGTGTAAATTGAATCAGTTGCTACAGTTCAGGCTGTGTCAGAAAAGCAAAATTCAAGGCGTTTTTTGCTTCCCTCCTACTGCCAATGAAGTTTTAATTTTGGAACTTAGCATGGAAATCTGTGCTCTAACCCAAAGCAATTTCATGCCCCACAAATTCTTTGTCTATGGAACTTAACAAAGTGGCTTTTTAATAACAACAATATCATGCGCATCCTGGATGGCCAGCCCTGTGCTGTTCTAATATTCACACATCTCTGATGGATGGATCCTGTGAGTACTTGGGTCTACTACTTTAGACTCCGTGGAGACTCAGACATCTGGTTTATGGAGGAGCTGGGCCTGAGTAACTCAGAAACACATATCCCTCTGGCTAATATTCATTTTTTGGAAAAACAAACAAACAAATACCAACAAAAATTGGGAAGAGAGATTTTCAGTATTGACACGGTGATTAATTTTCATTGGAAAAGAAGTTCTTGTCCATAAACAAATTGCCTGGTGAAACAGATCCTTTCAGAACCCAGTCCACAGTTCTTGAACAGTCTTACATCGATCGTCGCTTAAATTCTTGGCCATATCCTTACACGGAGGATCCTACCCCATGCCCCATGACAGATCCATCCTTTACTTGCCCCTAACGTGGAATGGACGGTCCGTACTCGGTAGACTACAAGTAAGCCTGGTGCGGGACTGGATCGCTCTGCCCGTTAGCGGTGTGGAGCTGAATCTCATCCTCCATGAACAGAGTGGTGCTTGAGCTGCATGGGACTGGATCCCATGTCGGTTTAGCGGCGTGGGGCTGAATCTCATCCCCGTGTGCGCAGTGGGGCTGGCTCCCACTGCCGCGGAGCTGCAGCAGGACCGGTCCCAATGCCCGGCGCGGAGCAAGGGCACCGCCTGGCGGGCGAGAACAGAGCCGCCCGCCACTCCCCGGGCTTCTTTCTGGTTACGAGAAGCAGCGCCCGTCTTCCTTTCCCAAAGCCTTTTGATGCTCCTTCACCTCCTGCCGTGCCTCCCTGTCCCTTGATCCTCTCTACCAAGGCTCCAGTAGTACCTGGATCGTTTTTTACCCATCCACCCACCCGCTCTGTGGTTGTGGAAAACACCATGACTCCAAGCATAGGGAAGTGATGGAGGAAAACGGGGAGGATTCTTATCAGAGGCTAGGAAAAGGCATCACCATCTCTTTCAGGAAAACTCTGGCCAGTCTGGTGGTCAGGCAGGCCTGTCAGGGTGAAATTCTGGATGTGGGATCAGGCACTCACTTGGATGGGAAACCTGCCTGTTTTTTGCCCTCCCCTCTACTAAACATGATGCAGGGTCACTCCATGAGATCCATATATAAACTCCTACTTTTATGCCCACAGGACAGAAGTGGTGCCTTGGCAGAGCTGGGGAAATGTGAGGGGCTGTTCAGAAGTTACGGGTGATGGGTCCTACACTAGGGAGGTGGGAGGGACTGAACATGCTGCATATTACAGTAGCTGCCAATGATTGCCAGCTCTAGAGAGGAGGCTGAATGCAGCAGACAGATTAGATAATGTTTCTCTCCATCTTCCTTCAGCCAACAGCCTGCAGCCTGTTACTGAAAAGTTTGTTCTGTGAAACTGAAAAAAAGTCAACACCCAATGTGTTAGGGAGATTTATTGATGGAAAGATACATGTGATTATGATACAAATCAGGAGAGATGTGCCATGAAAGCAAACAAAGAATCAGACACTAGCTCAATTGAAGACACAAACTCCAGTTGTAATTAGTGAGGTGAAACAGCTCTTTTCAGGGTTTACAGACAGAAGAAAATAAGGTACTTGACAACTTGTTCAACATTTATGATAGTCCTGCAGGGGAAAATCACAAAAACCTCAATGAGAGCACACCAACAGCTGCAGGGTACATAACACGGTTTCATGATACAAGGTGTTCAGCTCCTTCTGTGCAAACCAAGCTGGACCAAGGTCTGGTAGCAAGATGTGCTTGAACCCTTCGGGGCCTGCACAGTGGATAACAGCCAGCACAACTGCTGTGCTAAGCAGGACACAGAACTAGGTTTCCCCTGCAGCAAGACAGCATTGTGCTTCTGACTAGTCAACATGTGACCTCCATGGTTCATGTAATTTCCATTTTTCTCCTCTGACAATAGATAAACTGCCCAGGAAGGAGTTCTGTAACTGTGTGAAGCAGCTTGCCTGTGCCTATGCACCCAAGTGTGGGTGTAGATTGATTATTCCTTCCTAAGTGGAGATACTGAGCTCTTCCCATGAACAGCAATATGACCTCCACTTGGAGTCCACTGAGTATGTGTTATGGGGCAGGATCTGGCTACTGTCTCTTAATCCTCCCTGAGAGTCTGGAGGAGACTGAAGAACAATTCTGTAAGAGCAGTTATTGCTCTACTCACCCTGACATTCCCTCTACTTATGTACACTTACACTTGCTAAGATATTTTTCTGTCTTTTGCTTACCTTTTCTAGTCGTTAGTCCATTTCTGCAACATCCTCTTTGCAGGGAGACATATACTGAGCAACAGCATACTCTTCTGGAGAAGGGAAGAAATGTTCCTGTTAGTCTGAAGACCACTTTCCCTGCCTTTTCCTTGAGGCACATAAACTCTATGCTCATTTAAACTGTAGATCTTTGAAATCTCTTTTGTTCTGGCACGAGAACATTTATAAATTTTCAATCATGCCCACTTGTCACCTTGGGCATGAGAACAAGCTCACTTGAAGAGAAATGGGTCCCTCCTCTGGTACTAGATTCAGAGCCTTGTAGAGCTCAGGGGAGTGTTGGCTCCAGGAGGGCTAGTTCTGGATGTCCTTCCATGGATGCAGTGTTTCTGCTCTCCCTCCCCTAGACTTCATACTTGTTAAAATCAAAGACCTACCTGTTTCATAGTAATCATAGATCTGAACAGAGGCTGGCTTGGAATGGGTCACTACAAAGTCCTGCTCAACTGAAAAAGTAATTTCTTTCTTTTTCTTCTGTGAGATCTGGAGATGAAAGAACAGATTCCACGTAAGTCTTTTTAACTGTATGCCACCATCCGGAGCAGACCAAGATGATAACTGATTGTATATTCCACATCCCACTGATGCCACACATACAGATGTGAGACATTAATTTCCTGAAATACATCTGGAATACCTAAAGTGAAACTGAAGAATTGAAGTGAAGAATTGAAGGTTTCCTAACAACCTTCTTGTGTTACTTGATTCTGCATTTATTACACTTCCAGAGGGCAAAAAAAGCTTCTCAAAGGACTGAACCTAGTTCTCCAGGACCTTACAATGGTCAGGATGATAGCCTGGAATTCCAACTCCTCCCATTTCAAACATGTGCGCCACTGTGTACATCACTAGGATCTGTTGTTACTTCTGTTGTTAGTTCTTCAGAACCTCAAGCAAAGGTACCTTTGGTAAAGTGAATTCTGATCCAGGGATTAAGTTACAGGTTAAATCTGGGAATGAACTAGCCTAAAAGCAGGCTAGTTCTGGAAATCTTTCCAGAAGAGATCAGAGCAGTATTTTGTATCCTGTTGGAAGGACTGAGGTTTATGGGAAGCCTACCAAGGGTACATATAAAAAAGGGAGCCTCTCCTCTGGTGTTTATCTGCTATTAACTGAAAGGAGAAAGAATGCTGATCAATTTCTATGTGCTTATTTTCATTAAGTTATTTGAAGTTGCTAGTAGGGCAAGTGTCAGTTTGAAGCCATTAGTGACTTTGGGATGTTGCGTGCAGTTTGAGGAGTGAGCAGCTTAGTTACTACAAGGGAAAACTGATGAGGAAAGGAACATGACAAATGCACTTTATATCCATGCTGCAGGCACATCTATTCCATTTGTCCATGAAAATTGAATAGATAGTGATCAGAACTTACATTTTGCAGGTAAAGGAGAACATGGTTTTTCTTCGTTTCCACTTGCATCACTGTATGACTATCAATGAGCTTTAAAACAAGGAGATAGAGATAAATATATTTGGAAGCTATTAAATAACAAGTGCTACCTCAAAGCCTACCAATCCATGGCTGTGGGACTCATTGTATTCCTAGCCAGGTATCAAGGCCAGTCAGCTGATTTGCAGAGCCTGAATGTTGCTGGATGGATAGAGAGGACACAGCAAATCCTACCACTTACTGGCAGATATGAGCCCTTGCCACATGTAGGAGAGTCACTGTAGCATGTTTGGGGAGTGACACCTGATTCTGGTGTTATATAGTCTTCCAAACTGGTCTGTCAGATTTCCCACTCTTTCCCTACCTTCAAAGTGACAGCTCCCAGTTGCAGCTTCCAGCTGGTCAGGCTCTATCTGTAATTCTTTCTAGTTTTTAGCGTGGGAAGGTCTGTGTGCTCAAGGCTCCCTGTAGGGCATTCCCTCCATCAATTAAGGACATACAAACACCTTGCATGTGATTTGTAACCAGGCCTATTCCTGGGATGATGACTCATTTAATCTTGCTCCTGTAGTTTACCTTATCCAGGGAAGACTTAACAGGGACAAAACCAGAGAGCATCTTCACATCAATGATGACCATGTTGGAGTTGCTGCGCTTCCCTGCATAACTGAAACAACAGAAGCCACATCAGCCTGGACCATGTCTGAGGAAGCAAACCTTATCTCTCTGCTCCTGGCCTGGTACAGCATGGGGAGGCTGGAGGGACTCATATGTGCTTGCTGTGGGCTTAGGTGGGAGACACTAAGAAGGCCCCTGGTGTGAAGGTACCAAGTATGTACTAATGCCACCAGTTACTGTCAGGTCTATTGGGATATTGTGTCTTAAAGGCTGATATCATCAACACATTGATCATCTCTTTTTTTTTTGACTTTATAAGCAGAACTAAATACACACAGCAATCTTCTCTGTGTGCTTTGTCACCCATGCAGCAGTTTTGTTGATGGCAAGTTACCTGCTTATGAGGACAATATCAAATTTTTCTGGTCCATCCTGTGAGCAGGAAGCATGGGATGTCTTTACTGAGAGTGAAAATCCAAAGGCCCCCTCTGGAAGGTGAATATTGTACCTCAGTGCTGTCTGGAAGAATTAAAAACCCTTTAGTTCAAGCATGCCAAGGGCCTTTCCTTGTGTTCCAAAAGTGTCAAACTTAATGAAGTTTCCTGGCAGTGTTGTTCTTGGTTTTATGAGAAACATCCTTGCTTACATCAGTGACACACACATCAGACTTCTGATCTTTAACAGTGAAGGTGTTTGCACCCAGAGTCACCTCCCAGTGAACAGCTGCTGATCAGAAAGGGCTTCTTTTTTTTTTAATGCTGTGACTGACTCCACTTGAGTCAGAAAGTGGGATGGGGTGAGTGTATTTAAATAGTTAAGGGACATAAAACAATTAGGAAGCTGGATGAAGCATCATCAAAAACATGACTGTGCTTTATGCAGAATATGAGACAAAATGAAGAGGAGGCCAAACACTTACTTGCATAAGCACACATCCACTGCCATTCACTGTTAGGCTGTATTTCCCAGGGACCTCAGGGAGGGAAGTCTCTTGCAACAGAAGTCTATTTGCATTGTTGACAATAAATGCCTTCTCAAAAGGTTTTTTGGAAGTGACTTTGACTACATTTTGTGTAACAGAATTGTAGGTGGCCTCACCATAAGCAGAGAGGGCTTGAAGAGCAATGACTGTGTCCTGAAGGAAAAGAAAATAAAATGGTTTAGGTTGGAAGGGACCTTAAAGATTACCTAGTTCCAAATCCCCTGGCATGGGCAGGGACACTTCCCACTAGACTAGACTGGCCAAATCCCCATTTAGCCTGGCCTTGAAAACTTCCAGGGATGAAGTATCCACTGCTTCTCTGGGCAACTGCCATCAGTGTCTCATGGTGAAAAATTTCTACTTGATATCTAATCTACTTCTGCCCTCTTCCAGTATGAAGCACAGTCACTTTATCATGACTATAGAAATGCTGAATTTGTGTATAATTCCAGAGTTTCCATATATAAGGAGCAATTTCATTCTAGCATGCATGTTGTGGGGTGGAAGAAATTGCTCTACTCACATAACGGTCTCAAATCTGAGCTCTAGGGAGCACTTTAAGAATTTTTAATAGTGATGAAGTATGTGTTTTCTGAGGAATTGTGGAGCTTTCTGGGACAGCTGGGACTTGGTATTTTGTAGACTCCTCCCTGAGACCTTTCGCAGCTAACTGAAATACTCCTGTGACTTTTACCTCTTCATAGTTAGGAACATGAAGAAGAAAAGGATCCTTATTTTGGGGTTTCTAAGAGAAAGGCTTGTTTGAGACAGCAGACACAAAAGAGAAATAAGCCTAAGCAGTCTTACTTCTGACACCCTGAACCAGTGCCTTATATCCTAGGACTGGGGAGTGGATGGGAGTTTGGGCACCTGAGTGGAAGCAAAACCTCCGTAGGGATTCTGCTGCTTGATGATCCACTGCACAATCCTTGAGGCTTTTGTGAGGTCCTCTTGACTCCGGTTGGGTTTGTAGAGTAATGCCAACAGCACATAACTGGTAATCTCAACATCAGCTGATGGGGCATGGTCAAGGAATGAGGGGGATTCTTCTGATGAAGATCTTTCCTCCCGCTCCCAGTGCTGTGAACCACCTAAATAAACAGAGAGAAAGTAAGAACCAACCAGAGATTTACTCAGAGATTTATTTGTGTCCTGATCTCTTTTTCATAAGTGCACTCTACAGAGCAAGTGCAGGTGTGCTGTAATTTAACTCCATATGTTACTTGTAAGAGGTTGTTTTATGTGCCTATACTCATGATACTGTCAAGGTTAGACCCTGTATCATCATCAAGATCTGTTCCCTCTTCCCATCTCCCAGATTCTCAGAATGTCTGAAACTTACCAGCTTCCTTTGCTGATTTTTGTAACTCTCTAAGGAATGATTCACATTTTTCTGCTTTGCCAGCTGAGCAGAAAGCATAGGCCATGAGTGCCTGAGTGTAAATGTCACTGATATTCTTCTCGGATGCAGTTTCCAGGCAAAAAAAGGCATTGCGGACTACAGGGTACTTGGAAAAAAAATACAAAAGTAGTATATGAGTCTGATTCAGGACAGTAGTACCTGGCTAAACATTTTCTTTAAACCTAGTCCTCCTGTTCCTATTTTAGCAGTGAGAATGGGATGTCAGTTTGTATACTGACTGCAGGGAAAGTAATAGGGAACTCTTTAAGGAGAAATTTCAGACTAAAACATTATACAAATAGCTCTTCTGTGTGTTCTCAATGATATCAAGGTATGAAGAAAAGACTGTTGTGTCTCTTTCACAGCTAATACTTTCTGCTGAATTCCATGATAACAATGAACTCTGCACTCCTAGTCAAGAGTCTCTTGTCTTGAACAAATCCAGCCCAGTAGTCTCTATCCTTTTTAATTTAGATCTCAAGAGTTATAATAAGTTTTCATCAAGTAAAATATGTTCATGTTTTGACACTGTGTCCTTACTAATGCATTATCCAATAAGGAAGCACCACAACAAGCACGAGACAAACTGGAGGCAGAAATAGTCATATACTGAAGTCTAGTATCTCTGCTATGGTCTCTTTTTGCACTTTTAGAAAGGGGCAGATAGGCTTTTCACTCGAATTGGCCTCTGTTTTCTCAATGTAGCTTTTAGTTCCATTTGTAGAATTTATGGATTTACCTGCAATAATTTACTTTCTTGACTGAGCCATGGTTGAAGCTAAGCAGCAGTGTGTGGGCTACTAGTTACATTTATTTATTGAAAACTAAAAGGAGTCACTTAATGTCTTGTGTCTCTCAAGTAGAAGATCTATTCCTACTAAGGTGTGTACAGTTTCTACTTGAACACTGTTGGCTGAAGAGGTGTAAAAATGGGGAATTGGTGTGTTATAGCAACTAGTGCTGATACAGATCAAGGTCATGTTCCCTGAGACTTCTCTCTCTCTTTACTAGCTGGACTATTTGTAGCAGAAATTGGAGCCAAGTCAACAACTGGTGACCAGTTCCAGAAGCATGCTAGTAGCCAAAGGTCTCCTTACTGAACCGGCATGCCCAGCTTCTAGCATGGCAATGGTGATGTAGGCAGAAAGTGACAACTCATCATTTAGTCCTCCCTGAAAAAGACAAGGAGACAGGAGTTTTCAGTCAATGGCAGCTGTGGCCAGCTCTGGAGGCAGTCCACAAGGAAAGAGAATGTGCACATCACAGAGATGGCTCTCAAATCAAGATAACCCCATTGCTATTCCCTCAAAAAACAGCACTCCCTCAAGTTTATTGTTCTGTAAACCTATCTCATTTGCCCAGCAGTTAGAAAATACAGTACAGGGAAGCTGAAAATAGTAATTGTAAGTTGTGAAGAGAGTCTTGAGAGTCATCAGGTATAAGGAGTAAAGCATATGTTCTGAGAGTAACAGGATAGCATGTTCATAATGGTAAGAGTGTAAATTTGACCAATAAATGATTGTCTTGTACCTTCAAGACATTGTTGAAGAGTGTCCCAACACTTCGGAAGCAGCCATCTGGCTTCTGTTTGCTTGCCAGCCACATCAAGGTTTGAGCCTGAACATTGTCATCAATATAGATGAAGTGACTGGCTTGTGCAAATGATTTGTACACAAAAGCAGTGAGCCTGTAGGGGAAAGATGAAACTCTAAGATGAACACTGGAAATAGGGACAGAAAAAGGCAGCACTTCCTTTCATGCTAGGGACAGGCATGGAGAACAACAGCCAGCGTTTTGCAGGCTTGCTTTGTCTCTGTGTGCTCCTCCAGGAGAAGTTAGCTAAAGGAATAGTAGCTAGATGGGACACAGGAAGGGTCCAACACCCTCTGAGGCTGATCCTGGCTAAAGAATATTGCACTGCATTGGGTTTCATGGGAGACAGTGGAAATTCAAATCAGAAAGTCAGCTAAGTCTTTAAGGAACACCTTCACTCTTCACACCCCACATAGCAGGGGTAGAGAGCCATTTTTCTTGGGACTTACACAGTCTCCGTCCTAGTCAGCTCTGTACATCTGATTTAGCTAAATCAAATGCCAGTAAATGCACCTTTCACCTGCATCATGTGAATTCAGTGCAAATTTGTTTCTGCTCCCAGTCACTCACCAGGTGTTCCCTTCTTTATCTCTGGTACCAAAGATGCTGTAGGACCCATCAGGATGTTTGTATGACAGCTGTTTCTGGTAGCCTGCAAAAACATAGAATTGGAAGAGTTCCTACTTTAAAAACAGACCTCTGTTCTGTTTTCTATCTGAAACCACAATGGGAAAGGCTGGAAAGGCAATACACCAAGCAGTGGGGTAGCTTAGGTGGAAGCATGGAATATCTGGTCCCAGAGAAACACTGAGTTGCAGAATAGGCTGAGCTGCATCATCTCTCTGTTAGCTTAGTGTTCCAACTAAGCTAACAGGATTAGGATACATGCTGTGCCTGAGTAGAAAAGGAAAAAGGAACTAAGACAGAACCTCAAAGGAAACATGTTAGCTGAGTCACAGACAACTAGGATAAGGAAAGAAAGAAGATCAAACAAATGTCTTAATCAAGGCAGTCCCTTCAGGTCACTGAGAAGCACCAGCAGCCTTGTCCTTGGATAGCCATGCTGCTGCTTCTGCTTACTGGGCTTCTGTGGGAATTTCAGCATAATGTGTAAGAGAAGCACAAAGTTCTCACCGCTCACTAAATATTCGATGGCCTTGGATTTGACCTCTTCATTCAGCTGTCCTGTCTTGTTCAGATAGTCCAGGACATAGATGTTGGGTGCAAACAGGACCATGTTCTGCTCCCCACAGCCAAATGGCATCTGAAGCAGCTGCTGCACATTCTGCATGGCAGTACCCATGATGTCACCTGGGGGACAGGAGGTGTCAATGAGGACTAACACAACTGATGGCCACTGAAATAAACAGTAGAATCAAGGAACACAGTGCTGTCTGACTGTTGAATGATTTATTCTGTTCTGCCTTGCAGTTAACTAAGAAATCCCTTCCCTGCCTGTCCTTACTCAGTCTAAATTGCCCACACCTAAAACACTACCTATTTTAGTGCCTTTTCAAGCAGATAGCAATTACTATAAATGAAAAGAACTTCCAGGAAAATTCTGTTTCCAAAGAAGGTGGGGAAGTGGGGGGAAATCCAGAGATGCTACAATGAATGATGTATTACACAGTTAATTGCTAATGCTGAAAAGGCACATTGGTTATGCAGACATATCATAGACCACCTCTAAATTTCTCTTTTTAGAGAAGACTGCATAGACCCGGCAAGGAATTTCTGTAATGAGATTAAATACTCAACATTACAAAGTGATGATGAGTATAACTATAACCAAGTATGGTTGAGTATAATATAACCAAGTCCAGATTATTTCCAGGAAAGGACTGAAAAGATTCCACTAACATCTTGGATTTGCATATGGCTGAGTGGAAAAATATCTAGTAGCATGAGTCTGATTGAAGTAATAACTCGGAACTGTGCTACTTCAGAACAAAACATTAAAATTCAATACATTTAAGCAGAAAAAGGAAGGAGGATGTAACTGATATTTAAACGTCATTTCTCTGGTGTAGAGAAGAGCTTTGCTGAAAAGTATGAGAATCAATCTCTTTATTCATAGTTTCCCACACTGATATTTTGAATCCCAAAAAAGCTTTAATTTTACATTTTCTTCCTTTTTATATTTTGTAATTATATATTTACCAACAACAGAAAAGGAAGCTCTGGATGATCCTTCCACTGCATTTGTAGGTAGATCTAGAACAACATCTTGAAGAACCTCATCATCTGTGAAGAAAAGTATGTTGTGGTCATTTGTAAAGGAATGTTGGTTGTAGCAATTAAATGCTTATTGTAGAAACTGCAGAGTGCAAAACTGCATACAAGAGACAGCAACAGATAGAAACTTACAGCTGTCTCCAAGAACCACAAGTAAGAAGGAGCACAGTGAAACCAAAGTTATGAAAAACAGACCCAGTGATGCAGCAACTGTTCTTTCTCAACAGAAATCAGCTGAAGAGGGTAATCCAAGGCTGCAGTATCTGTGAATCCTTCTTCAGTGAGACACTGGGAAGTGCTGGTTAGTGAGGGCCAGGGATGCTTTTGTGCCTCTTTCAGGCAGAGCTTCCAGGAAGCTCTGTAAGTGGTTTGCAGTCACCATTGAGATGGTGTGTAAGGGAACTTTATGGTCCCTCTCCGATTCACACTAGAAGTGGAAAGCTCCAATCTGCAGCTATCCTTGGAATACAAGGCAGAAGTCAAACATGTGTACATAAAATGCAGAATAGATTTTGTACAAAAAGGTTATCTCCCTTCGATAGCTTCGTAGCAGCCTTCCTTGAACATCTGAGCACTGTTGATGGCACCCCAGACTCTGATGTGCACTAAGTCACACAGGAGGTTCATAGTAGAGAGCTGAACTGTAAGCACTCACACTGGCTGCCCTTTAGGCAGGTCCAGAGGAAAAAGGGACAGCATCAATGAGCACAGCAGGAAAGAGTGAGAACTCCAACCATCCCTTAAGTATCTTTTGAACAGCAATGTATAAAACTCTTACCTTTTGTACAGATTAGAGAGTTTTGGGTCTTTTCCCTTCTGATGCCTTCAGGCTGCATGGTGATGAGAAGAAGAGATAGAACAGATGAGACAAAGCACACAGAAGAAATGTGCCCACTGTCCCACCCTCCTGAACTGAAGCAACAGTTACAGCTTCCTACTTGATGTGGCTGCTATTTCCAGGGAGTTTCAATTAGATGGAATCCCTCATTTCCTCATGAGGGAGATTTGCACTTGCAAATCATGCCATTGATCCTTGTGGAAGAGGATGTCAGATGGGAGTGGATTTGGTGTTAGACCAAACAGCCAGACACTGTCACAGCCAAGTGAAGGCGAAGTCAGATCAGGAATTCTTTAGGGAACTTGAAAAACTTTTTCTTGCTTTTGGTACTTTTGCTACATTTTTCTTTCCTTATAGAAGGGAATACAGGGCAAACAGTAATAGCTGTTAGCAGTACCTCAACCAGCAGTGTTCTGATTTGGGTGTCTCTGTAATCAATACGGATGTTCCTAGATGCTTTGTCTCCACAAGCTCCATCATCCCTGGTCTCTGCCGTAATGCTGAATACTACATTACCTTAAATAGCAGCAGAAAAAGAGAGAAAAAAATACATCCCTGTCATGCAGAATGACAGCTAAAGTAAGAAACGTAGTCTGGTAATAAATATCTACAGATACTGAGCAGTCACGGTGAGTACTGAGCCATAAACAGCCAGTCACTCTAGGTGAGACACATGAGAAGAGAACTCATCAATGAAAAAGGGAATGATAGACATGTTGCAGTTGTGGAGGAGCTCTTTAGCCCAGACAAAGATTAGTGGTAGAACAAGTTGTCCAGGTTGGAAAAGGTTTTCCAGATAAGTTGATTAGTATCAAATTTCAGGACAAAAAAACCAGGAAGATCCAAAGGCCCTTACCAATTTTTTGAGGGAAAATATTCCAGACATAGGTCTTCCTTTGTTTGGCACATACACATCCATCATCTTCTGGGGAGATCAGTTTGGCCTGATAATCAAGGGAATCTGACAGCGAAAGATTAATCTGAGAGAAAAAAGAATGAGATGGGATGAACATTTTGTATCTATGGTGCTTTATTGTTAGAGAAGGGCAAAATAATCTCAGTTTATGTTCAGTTTTATAAGCATAAAGGCCTGGCATGATGGTGTGAGATGAATCATCCATCAGATGTAACCTTAACAGTACTTCCTTTTACTTTTCATGACATCCTCCACTGAGATATTAAATATCTTATTCCCGATCAAAATATTGAGTTTTGTTCAGCTAAAGTAGTCGTACTGGCTTTGAACTAACTTGTAAGGAAAATACTGATTAATGCTTGTTCTTCTGTTGTTGTAGGACTATTTGAAAACCAAGGTTAACAGATGAAGTCATCAATTTCCAGAGACCTTGTTTTCCTATGAAGTTTAAAACCCTAGGCATCCTGTTTTGTTGGGACCAACAATTAACAGAGTTTAGAAAAAGAAACATTCCAAAATAATTGATATTTTCTCCTTTGGTGGCAATACCCTTGTGAGACTGGAGAGCTGATTGTCAGCTCAAGATTCATATCAAGACGCAGACATCTAGCCTCTATACTTGTATCTTTTTTCAGGATTCCTAGTTACGACATGAGAGACAAGAAGCCAAAAAGAAGATCCCCGCTTTTCTTTCTTTAAGTATCATTTAAACCTTGTGTAAGCTCCTTTCATGCAGAGGTACAGTGCACCTGTGGTCTGGAAGCATTTTCCCTGGCATGTACTGAATGTTGAGGGCACGGTCTACCAGTTTCTGTGAGCAATAGACCCTCTAACTAGACAGATGTTCTGTAGGGCAAGTAGAGGACTTCTTTCCTCCCTGTTTTGGTACTACTGGGAAATTTCACCCCAGACAAGAAGGGATTGTCTGCTCTCCTTGCTCTTTCCACATTCTGCTGCTTGGCAAACACAAACCCTTTCCTTCTTCTCACTTTCACATATATTCCTGAAGGAAATAAACACCACTAAAAACATTGGTGGCTTGTATGGCTGTGGACAGTGAATGATACTCCAGAAAGCACTTGTTTCCTTCCTCTAGAGACAGTTGGTTAAACACCCATCCTAGTCATAGTTCCTGCAGTTCTCCCTATGCTTACAAGGACAAATCCAGTCAGGATAGTTTTTTATTAGATAGAATGAGCAGCATATCAATCAAATGCATGGACAGATATAGCTCTACATCAATAATTTTGCTGGCTTTTTTTTTTTGAGACTACAGAGACTGCATCTGCTGTGGAGATACAATAAGTGTGTACAAACCTTAATGCAGTGATCAAGGTAGTTGAAGACATTTGCTCTAAGAAGGAAATCTTCTCCTCGGATGATAGAATAAGGCAAGGTCATGTCCACAAAGAAAGGCTGGAAGGCTGTCAGAGTAGCAGGCATAGACATGCCAAATCCAACCAAGTCTTCCACACAGAAGACACTGGCCTTCCATTCAGTGATGGTGTCAGGAATGGTGTATGAGATGCTGGCTTTTCCAGTAGAGCTGATGGGAATGGATGAAGGATAAGTTTAGAAAGAGTAAGTTTCACAAATGCAGCTTCTCAGTAGAGACAATGGGTTTTGCAAATGAGCACCACCCTTATTCTATCTACAGAAATCCCACATCCAAGTTCACCCTCAGTTTATCGCACAAATCTGAGGGAAATTAATTTGAAACTTCTTTTCCCCAAGTTTATAAAGAAAACTCAGAATTCTTGTTTTGCAGAATCATCTTTTCAAAAATGTGTCTGTCTTCATGAGAAGGAGTCACTATCCATGTTGCACACATTGTGAAAGCAGTTGCTTTTGGGGACAGGTAATTGTGTCATGGAAAAGAGGAGGGGAGGTGGTCAAGTGATAATTGTAAAAGCTTGGTCTTTCAGGCCAAAAGGTAAGAGGAGTTTGCAAGGAATTGCCACCATTAGGGACATCAGGACATCAGGGGAAATATTTAATTAATCTTAAAAGCAAGGCAAAGAGAAGGGAAAAGCAGTACTCACTTAATTAGGACTATATCCCAAATCCAAGTTTCAGGAAAGAATTCCCGAATTGTCTCAAGCATGTGTCTCTTATCACGTTCCTCCCTGGCAACTTCAACTAATAAGAGATAATAGGATTCAATCAAAACTAGTTAAAGTGTAAAAGACTCCCAGGAAGGGTAGATTTTAATATACACGGGCCAGTATGAAGTATCTTTAGTGTTTACTCATTTCCTTCTCACTACTGTCTATGCCACACAAATATTTATTAATTTAACTGAAGTATCTCTGAGTTCAATATAAACTGCTATCAGAGAGAAATTACTACCTGAAGTGCTTTGGTCTCATGATATGAGCATGAGACCTAAGGCTAGAGGTCAGGTCCACACTTTCTTTTCAAACAGCCTCTGCTCAGAAGAGAATCAGTATCAGCGTTGTCAGTTTTGTGTGACACTTTACTGGGTGCCAACACTTCCCAGCATAAAACAGGACATGAATCAGAAGCACAGATCTGAAAGGTGTTTTGAGGCATTGGCCATCTCATTCTGTGCCAGATCAATATTCAATATCAATACTGATGTGATTCATGAGTACTGTCTATGCCCATGTCACATGAATAACTCTTCATTTAAGGAGAAAAATAAAATCTCTTTCCTGAGCCCTATATTACCTGATGATTTAATATGGTGTGCAGAAGCCATGAATCTTGCATTTGAGTAATATTGTGTAGGTCTTATATTCTCACTTGAACACACAACTGGTTGCCGAACCTTTGAGTTGGTAAAAAATTTTATGCCCATGTCCTGTAAAAACCACAATTTTGTGTTAGCCATAACCCAACTATAGCTGAGGTTTTTTCTATTCCTTCCTCTTCCCCATTGCTGCCTTTACACCACTGGCATGCCCAGAGACTTGTGGGAGCTTTGTTCATGCTATGAAATCACAGTCAGCATGAGAGTTGATTGAGAGTAGGTCTCCATGTAGGAGTTTTACTAACATTGTCATGTGCAGAAATATCTAAAGCTACATAAATACAAACTCAATTCCATAGATTTAAGTAACATACATGAAATTTACCCTGAGGAACTGATACACATCTGGGCCCAGTCCAGACATTACAGGTGTGTAATACAAGCCTTTGTGAAAGATGTTGTCAGATGAGACACAGGGGTCTTGAGGGTCATCTTCTAGATTGAGCCCATTGAAGATGTAGCCTTGGAAGTCTTGCAGGGGATGCAGGTTGTATATCTGTGAGGGGGAAGGAAACACAGAACTTCTGTGGAAAGACCAGTTCTGGTTACACAGTCATGTGCTGCAAATTTCCAGAGCTGAGATGTTGCCCTGTTTGAAATAATGCTCTGTTTCCTGGATTAAAAGACAGGCTGGACCCAGAGGTTGGTGATCAGTGGCAGAACGTCTAGTTGGACGTCAGTAATTACTGGTATATCCTAGGGGTCATTGTTGGGCCCAGTATTTTTCAAGATCTTTATTAATATTCTTGGATGACAAGGCAGAGTGTACCCTCAGCAACTTTCCTAATGATACAGAACTAGGAGATTTGGCTGATACACCAGAAGGTCATGCTGCCAGAGGCCAGTCACTGGTTAAGCCAAATCCCATTCAAAAGAGGACTTCCAATAGTCAAAAGTTGTGTATTAGAGTTGGTTAAGACATGCACATGCAAGAAGTTGTAGAAGTCTGCCACAGTCTAGCAGTTGTGTGTGGAAAGTTACTGTAAAGGAGGAGGAGCAAGCAGAGGAAGGAGAAAGTGGAAGGCATTTGGGCGACTTACTGTTTCTGCAGACAACTCCATCTCAGACTTCAGGAGCAGCACACTCTGATCCACTGCCCTCACAGCACAGAAGGAATTGGCAGCAGCTTCAATGACTAAACTGACACTGGAAGCTGTGTGCATCTGCTTTTCAGAGAACTGCACCTGGACCTGAAAGTTATCAAACAGATGTAGATATGGCTAATTTCCACTGTGCAGGGCTGCTCTGGATGTGAGTGTGAATGGTGGGAAAGGAAGAGAGTAGAAGGCTCTTTTGCTAAAGCACAGATACTGTCTGGTCTCCACTCCCTCTGTTGACCAGGCCTCCATGATGATGAGGGGTTAGGCAGTAAGCACTTTAAGTCTCCTGTGATAGCTCAGGTGAAGCTGACCTCAAGTGATTTAAAATAAAGTGTGATTCTGTTGCTGCTTTTATCAGGTCAAATGTTATATGACACAGACTACATGCAATGAGCGTTAAAATGAGCAATTCATATTTTTACTACATCTGTGGCCCACTTTAGCAAATATTTAAACCAGATTCTATTTAGAATATATTCAGAACAAAATCTATTTCACATTTGTATTAGATAAGAGGGGAAAAAATAGAAGGGGATGACAACAACAGATAATCAGGACCATTTTGTTTAGTCTCTCGCATTTTGTTTTCTTCTAATGATTCATATTTTTTAACTTTTAAGAACTGAATGTTAGAAAAATCTTAATGGTAAAATCTGATTTGGAAGCAACAAATGAAAATATACTTGTGGGAAAAACCTGAATGGAAAACTTAAACCCAGTTTTCTATTTTTGTTTTCTTTTTGATATGTGTTTAGTTCTGTTAAACCTAAATTGGTTCTTTAAACAGTGCAAAAAATTAGATTAATGAGTGAAGTGGGATAAGGCTAAAGAATGTTTTAATGCTAGAAAAAAGTTTTCTCTTTTGATGATAATGCTAGGAAATGTGGTAAAGGAGAGGTATGTGCCCAAAGGTTAAAAAGGAGAATGAGGAGAATAATATTTAATGAAGAGGTGGGTAGAAACAAGAAATAAAACTGGAAGTTTATTGTGAATGAATGCATAAAGAATTTGTATTTATCTGAGAGTAGGTAAGTACTTTAGTGTCTCTCACCTTGTTTTTGAAACACTTCTCAATTGGAAATTGGACACTGTCTGCCACCAGCTCCTTGGCAGGATGTAAGGTATATACCAGTAACCGAAGGGATGGAGCCATGTTCTCTGTGACCTCAAGTGGCATGGTGAATGTGCCGTTCTGGCCTGTTAGAAGAGATCAAGGGATCAAAAAGGAGAAAAGTGCAAAGATCTGCCCTAATAGTAGCCATTCTCAACAGCATATAACTAACAGTTGAGTAATCTGTATTTAGACAGTAAAGTGAAAAATCCTGGATTTGCCTTGAAGTGGCATGCTTAGGTTTAGATACAGATTTGTTTGTGGCTTTGAACATTTGGCCAGATTCAGATAGCCCTCTAAACCAGACACTCTGCTTTTCCTGCATTATCCTTTTGGAAGATCTTTACAGGACACTTATTCTGGCCTGCTATCAAATGAGCCTGTTTCTGAAATAAATCTGATTTTATAGGAATCCTAGTGACAGTGCTAAAATCATGCTCACATGCATAGATGGAGAGAGAGGTACAGCACTCCCAATAGCTATCCAGGAGATCTTGCCTTAGTCTTTAGTTCAAACTTTCATGTATTTATTTATTTGTTTTTAATTTTGATGAAGAAACATGGATTGGCAACTTAACTTACCAGCTTGGATATTAACTTTAACTTCCCCTGTAAGGATAATCTTGCCTTTTGCCATGCCCTGTACAGAAAAGAGAAATGCTTTTATAGGTTGGCAGAAGAAGAAATGGCAATTGAGTTCAATGTATGTTGACAGGACGATTAAGACATGTACGTACATTGAGGTGACTTCTAAAGCTTAAACATCATCTTTAAGGCATGCTGGATGCTGACATTGCTGCTGCTGTTGCTGAGGCCCTTGTCACAAAGCAGAAGGAGAAGGAAAGGAAGGGGAAGGCAGAGAAAATCTTGAAGAGTTCTTGGAGGAAAAGTACAAGACTCCTAGCCCAAAATATTATAAAGATGGTTCCTTTCTATGAAGTAAAGTAACCAGGCCAGAAACAAGGCTATTTTTCCTAAGTGGGCAGTTCTGACAAGACACCTCAGAGCTGTTACTCTCGTTGGGGTGCTGGCTAGTAATCTAAAATCTGTAAGAGTACTCACTGCCATCATTGTTGTGGATGGACCTCCAGATGGATGCTTGATTGAGCATTTTTATCAAACCATGGAACAACTCTACACTTACCACATAATAGAAGTTCATGGTGCTGATGCTCTTGTATCCTTCTGTGTTCAAGATATAGTACACAGTGATCATCCTCTTCTGCCCACAGCTCAGATCTTTCCACGAAGGCTCAATTCTCACAAAACTGTTAGTCCAGGAGTAGAAGCGCTGGATGAAGAAAGAAGCATCAGGGTAGGAGGGCTCTATCCAACCATCAGAGTGGCAGCGGTCACTGGTTTTGTAAGTTGCCTAGTCAGAAGAGGGTTGGGGAAGAAAAAGAAAAGAAATGCATCACTAGGGAAATCATTATCACACACTGACATCAGAAGAATTAGTTCACACAATCTATATATTTAAGAATTGCATCTAAAGGCATAATGGTAAGGAAAAAGTAGCACAATGGTCTTGCAGCAGACTGTTGCATTCCAGCAACTCAGGTATTTATGAAATAAGCTACAGAAAGCACATATTTACTACCAGAATTCAAACCTCATCTCATCTTGTTTTTATTTTTTTTTAATTCAGCATGAGTATAATTATCTCTCTGTCTCTGTTGAGCTTTGCTTTGTACTCACTCTCAGACTGATTTCAGGATCAAACATTTCAGACGTATCAATGCTAAACTGCACAGTGCCATTATCATCAGTTGTAAAGTTGTTTGTGTTCTCGTTGTTGACAAATAGGTGAATAACCTCATTGGAAATAGGAGAGTTGTCTTTGTCTACCAGCTTGATCTGTAGGAGAGAGTGTGACACATTCAGCATATTATCTTTCTGTAAGTAGATATTAATGTGTTGTATAGCTTGACTTTCCACACAGCAGAATTGCTTTTTCTTTTGCCTTCAAAGCAGCACTTAAGAACTGAAAGGCCTCTTTTCACTTTCTGGCAGCTATCTCAAGTATCTTATGAGATCTGGAACATCAGCTACCTCAACATCTGCTACATAATTGATAATGTCCTTTTGTGGAGCAAGAACTGCTTAAGTCTCATCTCTTTCCTAGTCAGTTCCTTCTGACTACACATTTCCAGTTTAAAGATATACTTCCTTTCCTTAATTTATCATTTCTTAACCTTTAGAGTCTGCTACTGAGACTTTCAGTGTCTGAAGGCCTTTTTCTCTGAATCTTTTTTTGAAAGCTTTACTGATTCTGTCCCCACCATCTCTGCTGTTTATGTATTAAACAAACAAAAACCCTAGACACCATAAGCTAATTTATAGGTTGCTAGAAGTGAGCATTAATTTTGAGGCTTTTTTAATAAAAAAATAGAACAAAAACCCATATGTTAAATAGAAGCTTCAGAGATTATCTACCCTGATTGTCCAGAAACAGCATGAAGACAAATGATCTTTGAAACAAAAATAATAATAGATATCTAAAATGATTCATGTGGACATTAACTTCAGTGGGACAAAATGAAGCAAAAGTGAAGGCACACAACATATGGGCAGCAACAAAGATTTTATAGTGTAGGAAAGGGCAATAAATAGCATATGATAGCACCAGGACACAGTCTGGGATCTGCTCCATTTTGAAAAAGTATGAATGTCAGTAACTCCCAGACAATGTTTCCCCTGATAGGACCCTCAAGAGTTGGGGTTTTCTTTGCACGAAAGCAAAGAAGCTTCCTGAAGCCATTGTCAACAGCTTTGTCTCTGAGATGAGACATCCTTATCACCTGTCTTTCAGTATGTTCAACCTCCAGTCTGTATGAAAATATGTGTATTTGAGAAATATAGTGTGGCACATCATCCCAGAGAGCTTGTTGACCCCCACCCTGCAGTATGGAGAGTTAAGGTGCACAATAGTCTGAAGAATGAAGTGGGAGTGGGGACCAAGTAAGAAATCCATATTGATATCTTCCAGAGTGAAAAAAATAATCCCTGAAATACAGTCCGTTCTTTCAGTGCTCTTATTCTTTCCTTATTTAACCACTGGTAGAGTTATGCATGATTTTTCATGAAACACAAAATCATGAGAAAGCTTTGAGATGGAAACTGCTGCTATTTCCTCAATTTTTTTCTCAAACAATTTTCATCCTTTCTTCCCTCATCCCCTCAGCATTTCTGTTCATCTCTAGGTAGCCTATAATGGTAAATTCTGAAGGGAGAGGGAAAGATTCATACCAAAATTAAAACATAATTAAGAAAAATGCTAGCTAATGGATCATTTTAATTCAAAGTCTTTGTGTCACAATCAAACTCAGAGTAAACTAACACTCTTCAGTATTCAGAACTGTTTGGGATGAGCACCATCTGTCATAAACAGTCTCTCAAATGTTCCCATTACTACTGTCATGGGCTAGTCATCATCAGTACAAGCTCTCTATGCCCTTGTTTACCTGTCCAAAGTAAGGAATTCCTCTTCTGTAGTGGTGATCCATGTTCTCAAACCGTATACTGCTCATCACACGAGTTATGGAAATAGACTGCGTAGCTGTTATTTGCAGGCCTGTAAGAAATGTCCACAGTTAAGAGAAGGTCTATTTTCTGTTGCACATCAGAGAATCACAACATGTCAGGAACTGGAAGAGAGCTCAAAGGATCATCTAGTCCAATCGCCATGCCAGAGTAGAAACATATTTTCACGAGTGTTAGCATTTGCCTGAGTATGGTCGCCATATTTTTTTAAATCTTCCTCAGGAATCCACCCTTGTACTTAGCAGGCAAAGGCTGAATAGCCTTTCTTTTTGACCACACAATTGCTGCTCTTTCTGGCTGTTGAGAAAGGGTTACCTGTTCCTTTCTCCATGACAGTGGCTTTCACATCAAGATTCCTCATGTAACCAATGCGATTTAGCTCAAAGATGTTGGAGTTGAAAACCTGGGAGAGGCAGCCCTCTGCATCCAGCTGGAAAGAGAAGAAAAATCTTATTACCAAGGATCACAGCTTTCAAAGGATGCTGGCAATACATGGGATACTTCTTTGGTGGGTCTTTCCCCACTACTTTTAGCAGAATTCGTATTGGAGTGATGGAGACATCACTGTCTACAGTGATGGGAAACTGAGTGATAAAGGAGGAACCCATCAGTCCCTCTTCAGGCCCACAGGAAACCCAGAAGAGAAATGAGGTGCCCTGAGTTCTAGTAAGTGATCTAAGCAAATACATTGGTAGACTAAGGCATTAAAGAGAAATAAAAGTGTGATGACGAAAGGGAGAGAAAGAAGAACACAGGACAGAGGACAAGCATAAAGGGAAATAATAATTATGTATCATACATCTTTGGTAAGTGATTGACAAACTGGGCTTTTCTTGCACCGTCCATATAAATCAAAATCCCTGCACACGCTGAGCTGGACTTTCCCTTCTACAGGCTGGCCATAAGTGTACCTAGGGAAGAGGAATAAGATTCATGAGTTGATCCTTGAAAAATTGATTTATCCAGGAGTAGACTCAGGACAAGCAGTGAGCTGGGAAACCAGAGAATGGAATAGGTTCACAGGCTTTTTTCCTAGCTCTCATGCTTTTCCAATAAGATAACACAGATGATAAGATGAAATACTAATTAGTTTTATTTCACCTGTAATGCCATGAACTAAAACCACACTTCAAATGTAAAAATAAACACTTCTATAAGCATGTTGGGCAGATATGCCTACCAACCTATGGCTTTGTCTCCACTCTTCAACTTAGGCTGGAGACCTATACTCCATGAAATTAAAGTAAAATTACTCACATCTGCAAGGGTATCAGAATTTCAACTCTGGATTCTAAATTACAAATTATTGTTGTATACAAGGTCCTTCTGAAGCATTAAGATTGGAGGTGATAACAAAGACAGATGTAACACCAAGAATCCTGATAGAACTTTATGGTGCTCTGCTGTATGAACTTCTCTCTCTAAAGTGGTTTGTTTGTAATGGACACATCCTACTTTAGCAGAGGACCTCCCAAAAGATTCATTCAATGCATAGAATTCTAGCTGGAAGAGAATACTCATGATGAGAATGCTCATAAGATGAGCACACGAGTAAATGAAAGCTCCAATCATACAGTCAAACAACCTCTTCTAAAGCCCTGATTTTTCACTTCTATTTATTCTGGTCTCTTTCCCTAGTTCTTGGGACATTCTTGCTCTTTAGCATATTACATAACCACTTTGCACTTGGTACTTACACTCCACAAACTCTTACTGTGAACTCTGAATCCAGAACTGTAAGACTTTCTGGTGCCATGACTCTGACATCAAATTTTGGCAACACTAGGAGAAAGAATGAAAATCAAAATATCAATACTAGCACATTATGAATTTGCAGGGCCTTTCTTTCTTCTATGAAAGAAAAAAAGAGGACATATCATCAGTGTTAGCCACAGATGGGATAGAATCTCAGAAATGGGGTGCCAATATGGTCAAGAAGTGGCCTGACCTCCCGAGGCTCACTATAGTATTTCTACAAAGCTTGAAAAGTTTCTGTGATGAATCCTGTGGTGTCCTGATGCCTTGTAGAGCTTTGGCCAAGACAGTTCCTGGATGTGGCTGTGAGGCTAGTCTGTCACAGTGAAATTTACAATCAATTTATTGATTTGTTATGTAAATTATTTTCTGCATGAATCTGTGCCAAGTGATTAATTTGCCAGGAAGCTGTTTGCAGTTTCAGCATTCAAAGGGATCGATTGATAGGGGCTCACCTTCAACAATATTTTCTACTCTGTATAAAAATCACTGGAGTGATTTACCATATTCTTCCACAAGGAAAGAGTGATTTGCTTTATCTCCTGATTTCTTTGCTACAATGATTTTGTAGTTCCCCAGGATTGGCTCTTCTGTTAGTGGGAATTCAATCTGGATAATGTTCATCTCTGATGTCACATTTTGCCATTGAAAGATCCTGTTTCCCTGTGGATCCTGAATCAAAAAAGAATACAGACTCATAATCTGCCCATCTTGAAAATCTTTTGTTACTAGCACATAAAACTAGATACAAAGAAGAAAATAGGGCACGTTGCTTTTACTCATTGAGGAAGTTGCTTAGTGCATGTGCATTGCATTAAATTTTGCCCTTGTACTTTGACTTTTAATGTTACCAGGTTCTCTGCTGTTGATCTCAGATTTAGGCATCTCTGCTAGCCTAGGTATTAGCCTCAGCCATCAGGGAAGCTGCATAATACTGCTCTTCTCTGCTGTTTAATATATATTGCTCTAATTTTATGTCAAGAGAGGAGAGAGAAAATCTTCCCCATCAACCTAGCTTAGCCCATACAAACCATGGCCTTTAGCAACTCTTTATGAAGTTTCCATTAATTTCTGGCAGTCTACTCAAGAGCAAGGTTTGGCTATGTGTAGATACATGCAAAATGAAGCAAGAACATCTGTCCTAAATTTTGTTTTTCGATGCGTAATACAGTAGAAAGAGCAAAAAAAATCTTACCTGAATTTCAATCAAGGGGTACTGAAAGAGATAAAAATAGTGGTAGAAGTGATTAGGTGGCTGAACAAACACAGATTAATTGTACTCAGGACTGCGAGAAATGTATAACTAATAACAAGTATAATGCAATTAATCAGAGACCATCATCTCTTACTTTAATCAGTTTAATAGGAATTTTACTTCAATAAGGGAGGCACATAAAGGGAAAAGACTGAAAGAAGAATGCTGGGGCAGTTTCTGATCATACTGGATTTGGTGCAATCCCAGAGCATCTAAGTATGTATGTGTGTAAACTGTGATTTGCACTACTTTGATCTTAATTCCTCACTCTGGTTATTAGCACCAGATTTTCTTTGTAACATTGTGCTGTTTTCTGTAATGCAGCCACATGAGAGGAGGTCAGAAAAAAACCTTCCATCTCTTGAATTCTGTGCTATACAGGAAGACAGCTTGATGTAAGTGAAAAGGGTGTCTCAGATGAGATAAACCATCATGTTGACAATTTTCGTTTTCTCAGTTCTAAAATGAGCAAAGTACTAGATGAATGACTTACCAATTTTTACAGACAGCAATTGCTGAACAGTAACAGCAGGAGACTGAACTGTGGCCTTTCTGATCAAGGCTAAAATCATGTCTGCACCAACAAAGTGCAGGGGATTTTGAGCCTTTTTTCCATTAATAGAAGGAGGTCATGTGTCAGGAATCCAGCTTGCTACACACTTGCCTGTGATTCTAGTGTAAGGGAGGATTACAACATTTGCTTAGAAAACCATGTGAATTCTTTCACATTTGATCTCTGTGATACCTCATTTTATCCACAGGAACTGTCAATTATAATTTGAGAAGAGTTAGTCTCCCAGAAATGTTAAATATGAGGGAACATTACTGGTCACTCACCATCTCTTGAACAGGTTTAAAATTGAAATCCAGGGCAACTACACGGAACCTGACTGGAAAGACAAGAAACAATGTTAGCATTAATTGTAATTTATTTGGCTGAGCATATTTTACATCCATTAGTACTTCTACTTTCACTGAGTCTTCTAACATACACACTTGCACATGATGCAGTTCACAAAATGTATCTGAAGGTAAAAAAAATTGTACAAAGACTTTGCTGAGAGGACTTTTCCCCAGCATTGAGTTCTTATGCTCTTTCATGGACGTTTGCTTAACCTCAAAGAAAGGGACAGCTGAATGAATAAGAACTTTTGTGCAGGTCAGATAGTCTTAAGTCACGGCCATAAATCTTTCAGTAGCTGTCTGCATGATGTTTGCATATTTGTTTTTCTTCATTTCCCAATCTCTAAAGCAGGATTTGTTGCTTTGAAAGTTACAAATGCTGGTGCAACTAGATAAAGTGTAATTTTTTCATTATGCATTGTAAACTCCTCTTATTTCAGTTTGGTTTAATTTTTTATGGGGTTTTTTTTGTCATACATTTTTTTTTCAAAATATTTTTTTACAAAAGAAAAGCTGAAAGGAAAAACATAAAATCAGGTTTTGAAAGTTACAAAGCATTGCCTTTTTGTAATCTAATTTGGTTTCCTGCTTCCTCCATTTCAAAACAGAGACATTTGACAGATAATCAAGCTATGTTTTTGTGAATGAACACCTTAGAAGCACCGAGTTATGACCAGTAAGCTTTCCCTCATACTATCTGTCTATGTAGATAGAGGTCATTTCTAATTGAAGTATAGGCAATCCAGGGATAATGCCTATATTATTTGGCTGAACTCTGAAAAGAAGTATTCTCAGCAGTGTTCTAGGAGCCTTAAAACCTAAAAGTGGATGAGTGAATGGATTTAGATTTTTGGATTTTTTGCATACATGGAGTTCTGTTTGGTGGCCAGATGAGAAATATGGATAGAGAAATAGTCTGAGTGCAGCGAAAGAAGCAACAAGAAAATATCAACTCCCAAACCATCAGAACCCAGAAAGTAACTAGCACAATTTAATCTTTTAAAAAAATTAATTTAAAAATAATAGATTTCACTATTGATATCAAGACTGCTTTTGATGCTGACCAACATCACAGACAGAAGAATGTGTGAGTATTGTTTTATGCCAGGTGTTTAGGCAGTGATCTAATCACCTCTTTCCACAATCTTTACTTGTCACCAGTAACAAAACAGCAGCAGTAAAAGGTTGTTGCTTCTATCAGCTGGGAGGAAAGAACAAATTGTATAATTTAAACCATGGAATTACAGTCTCCTGCAATCCTGAAGATAACTCTTTGAGCTGTTCTGCTAATATTTATAATGGTTTTAACAGAAAGTAAAGAAACTGGCTAAACTGTAGCTTAATCTGAAAAATACCTGGCAGAGACATTCTATCTGAAGAAATAGCTTCTCTAAGGGACATGTTGTAAACTAAATAGATATTCACCAGTCTGTCCTGGTTTGTAGATGGGTTTGTCTGTCTGCACAAAGACAATGCTTTCCTTGTCCCAGATCATCACTGACCGCCGCTCTTCTAGGCTAATTGTGGTGCCCTTGGCAGAGAAGGAAATGAAAGCCAAAGGTGCAGAACTGACAGGAGGAACCTGTAAGGAAACAGAAGAACAAAAGAAGGCTGCTAGTTTTGAAATAATTTGCTCCACAACCTGTTAAGCAGATATACTTGTGGCCTCAGCTCATCTAGAGAGACATTTGTCTCATTTCTACCATCTTCAATACCTTTCATCGCCTTTCTTGGACTTTTGTTATTTCTTATATCTATTAAAAATGCCTCTTTGTCTCATATTATCTACTTCTCTTCTTCTTCCTTTATTCTTCAAGAAATCTTATTTATTCCTTTGCTTGTTCCTCTCCTGTGTTCTCTGCTCTAATTTTCTTGTCCTTCCTTATGTTTTTTTTTTTTGCATTGGGACATATATCAAAATTAAATTACCGTGAAGTTGAGGCACTGTAGACCGTTACTTGCTGTCATCGTTTTCTCAAAAATAGTGGTGTTAACAGCACCATATTCTAGGATGACTCTGACGAATACTGTCTCATTGAGGTTAAGAAACTGTAGGCAAACCTGACCTGGAGAGTCAGTTTGAAGGACAGCAGGCACCATCAGGACATACTGCCTATGAAATCCAAATGTAAAAGTAATCATATCATAGAAAAAGGAGAAAGAACCTCAATAAAATGAAACAAATACAATGCACTGTTATTATTCAGTTCCCACTGATTAGTTTAGATTTAATATAGGACACTAACAATGCCCTTCACTCAAGCCTTGCAGCTCACAGTCAGCCCAACCCTGGATTCTCCGTACAGCTCTAATAGTGCACCTAACTCTTGCCCTTCTCTCCTTTATCCAACTCCTGGACTCACCTGTTTTTAGCAAAGCCCACTGCTATTCCAATTACTATTGCATTTCCTGAGCTCACACATCAGCTTCTATGGAAGTTCTGCAATAACCAGGTCTGCTGCATATTGAAGGAAATCCATTCACTTGTCATCTAAATTCCAATTTAACTTAGCTCTACAGACATAAAAGTCATAGCAAAATTGAATATTTAAAGTCAATTTAGTGGCACTAATTAACACCTTCTTTAAAGCCTTATCATGAACATTATTGGTAATAATATGGTATTTCTTACGGCTCAGGTTCCTTGGCAGCTGTTATGTGCAGGAGAAGAATGGCCAAAAGAAACTTCAGCCACATTTTTCTCACTGGGAGACAGAAGAAAGAGATGAGTTCTCTTCCCAAGAAATAATTCATTGCCTACTAGGTTACCAGAACTGCAACATTCCTCTCCAAGTGCTCCAGAGGAAAGGACTTGGCCCTTCAACTCCACTGACTCCTTCCTTAGATGGTAGTGCCTTTATAATTGCAGCAAGGGGTGGAGATCCCGGTCCAGAATACTGCTTGAAAGAACCTCCCCTAATCCTACTGCAACCTAAACCAACCCACTGTATTCAGACTGTAACACTTTACTTGATGTCTACTCAAAATATCTTTAGCGGTCTTGTTTTCATGGTGAGGTGCTTTACTTTTTGCAGTGAGGCTTGGTACAGTATGGGAAAGACCTAAACTGTCAAACCTGACATTTGAGAGGTTTCCGATCATCGTTGGAATTTACCATCAGCATTGAGAGTCCATAAGGAGTAGATTAACTTTCTATACTTGGACACCTGATTCTGGTTAAAATAATGCATTGATGTCTCTTTTCACTTGCTTCATAGATATTTTGAAACTAATTGACAGGAATAACAGAGAAGCGAGTAACAGAAAGAGATCTAAATGCTCTTTCTTATTTCTACCTTAGCCATTAAATACTTTACAGTGGTACTGAAGTCTGTCTAATTTAAGATTCATACTATCTAGTCAATTGGTCCATGCAAATTTGCTAATGCCCCAAGTTTCTAGTTTTCACACTTGTGTGGGAGCTGATTGTTGGGTTTTTTTGTATGGAGAAAAAAGGTCTGCTTTCATACAAAAAAATAAAATTAAGCACCACATGTGCTGCTTCCCACAATAAAAGCAATTCTGGCATACAGTTATATGATAACTGTAATTACTTTTTTTTTTATTTATATTGGAACTTGATGATCTTTAAGGTCTCTTCCAACCCAAACTATTCTATGATTCTATGATTCTATGAAATCATGAAGTCATCCTTCTACATAGTAGCCTGTATGCTGCTGGATTTTCATTTGAGCCTAGAACAGTGCTGATAACTCCCCAGTGTCTTGCCTGCTGATGAACAGCGCTTGTTCAGTGCCAAGGCTTTCTCTCTCCATCACCTCCCATCCAAAAACCAGTAGGCTAGGGATGGGCAAGAGACTGGGAGGGGACGTGGCTGGGAGAAATTACCCAAACTGACCAAAGGGCTATTACATACCATATGACATCATGCTCAGAAATAAAAGGTGGATAAAAGGGAAAGGAGGGGTGACATTTGTGGTTATGGTGTTTGTCTTATGAAGCAACCACTACATGCACTGAGGCCCTACTTCTCACAGGAGATCTGCCTGCCATTGGAAAGTAGTGAATAAATTCTTTTTGCCTCTCTTTTCTGTGCAGCTTTTTCTTTCTGTACTAAACTGCCCTTATCTAAATCCACTGGCTTCTCATTTTTCTTGTGTCCCTCCATTCCTCAGGAAGGGGCAGTGAGAAAAAGGTAGGGTGGGTTCTTGGTTGCTGACTGGAGTCAACCCAACACTGTTTGTTAAATTTTCTAGATCTGAAGTCAGAGAAATATGCTTCAAAGGCAACACGGGTGCATATTTTTCTCTAATTTCTTAATACATTGTGTGACTGTCTCTTTGTATTTCTTTCTAATGTGTGATGAAGGGAATGGCAGCATCTGCCACATAGGGTAGGTATGAAACTTTCTTCATTTACGTCTTCGCATTTCCAAGGCAGTAAGAGTTTTTTGGTGGCAGCTTTTGAAAGTTCATTAGGTGACATTCAGAGGTTGTAGGTAGAGGTGGGTAGCTACATGTAACTTGGTGTTATAATGAGAAGGTTTTTTGAGTCAAATATGGATTGGATTGCGGCTTTGACTAGGAAATCCACAATTGTATCTCCAAGAAATGGTATTAGTCTCAATGGGTTTTGTGCATGTATGCCTGCTGCATGGTAACTAAATAAGACAGAAGTGATCCTTGCATCCTATATCCAAGCAACTTATTGCACTAGTTTAAATTCTCCATTAACCAGGATGGAGAAGGTGTGTCTGGTAATGAAACAAGCAAACAAGAAATGCAATTATCTGGAACAACTAAGTTATTGGACTAACATGTTTGCAATAAAACAGTCTGTATTGAAAAAAGCCACTACATGTTATCACAATAAAGGAAACTAGAGATCATCTTGTCTCATTTGTCTGTAACAGGAAAATCAAACAATGTTCCCCTTGATACATAAAAAAAGTTTATTTTGATTTATGGTTCTTTTCTTCTCTTTTATTTTTTCATCTTTTATGGACATATATGAGGAACTGTGAAACAAACTGTGAAGTTGGAGAAATACATGTATACAGATCAAGTACCTTACATCCTTAAATCAAAATGGATTGTTTGCCAGCTTAAATTTGAGTGTCACCTAAGCCATAACTTCAGACCTCAGCTTGTCATGTTTAGTAGTAGCACCTTGCTCGGCTAGTTCTATGGATTTGCATACTCAGAACAACGAGAGAGACACTTGGTAATAGAAAAATAAGATGATTCTTTTAACTTTGTTGAGAAACCACTCAACAGCTGAGTGGAATTAACTTTCTACCACTGAAACAGCCCTGCTGCAGGCAGAATTAGAATGTAAAAATTTTGTTTTTATAGTAGTGGTTTGGTTTATTTGAGGCAATAGGCATGTCCTATGAGTAATAGCTTGTCTTTACAAATAAAAGCTATCTATTAAGATCAACTACAGTAACGCCACTCAACTGCAATTTTTTTTTTCCAGAGAACTGATCACAGCAATTTCTGTGTCAAAGAGTGATCTGAATTTCACTCATGGTGAATTTCACTCACACACAGCAAAGAGTACTGTTTCTTTCCTGTAGGAGCCATAAAATGTCTCTAGGAAAATTCCTGTAGTCTCCTGAGCTCCATATTTTTTCCTGTTTTTGCAGTATTTGTTGCTGCTCATATTTAATTTCATTATGGTACCCCTCATAACCTTGCCTAGAGCAGAGAAGAAGGGGAGAGTGATAATCCTGTGAGAGTTTACATGGCCTAGAAGAGCAGGTTTGAACTAGATGGCTGAGAACAGAAGTAGGTAGTGGCAGGACCATTGGCAAAGCTCATTTGGGGAGTTCCATGATTGCCTCCATAGTACCACCCCAGTTGGCAGCCAACTTGGATATGTCTGCAAGATTTGTAGCCACAGCTTTGTGGTGCAGAAACTGTCACCTTTTTTGTAAATAGGTTAATTTTGTAAATAGGTTAAAGGATCAGCACAAAAGAAACTTGGTCATTATAGCTACAAAAATTAATTGAAAAGCACCCAAGCGAACTGTGACTTTGACTGGGACTGCTTGCTATAAAACCTTCTTTAAGCACTTTGGATTGTAACAATTTGTTTTTGACCTTTTTTAAAGGTCGAAATGCTTGGTTTGACCCAGGTGGTTGGAGAACAATGCTGAAATTTCTTAACTACAGGTAAAGTCCTTTTTGGTCAATAGGGTCTCTGGTCAAGCATACAAGATTTCTTTGATTGTTCACAGGCAGACCTTGGCAAAGTCCTCCAGAAGTTCTGCTAACTTACAGGATGGTGAGCTCACTGAAGAAAATAATTATATCCCTAGTCACAGCACTTGCAGTGATTTCTCTCAACAAACCTGGAGGGAACACAATTGCAACTTATTTCAGTCTATGGTGGTTTCACTCCTGGAGAAGGCAATGGTGTAAAAGGTGAAGGCGTGTGAAGATCAACCAGCTGCAAGGAATCTGTTACCCCAGTGACTTTCATCAGTGCAGATGGATCATCCAGAATCTGTTTTCAAAACTAAGGACTTTGTATTCCTGTGTGAAGAGGCTGAGGTCTGAGTAGGAATAGCTCTGTGCAAGCTAATATATTAAAACTGTCTTCACTGTGAAGTTTTGATAGCAGATGTGCCAGTGTGAGATGAATGAAGCTGGATTCTGACTAGTGCAGTAGTACAGCTAGGTTATCAAGTTAGTTTGCACCTCTTTTGGGAGTGCTCTGCAGTTTTACTGACTTTGTACAGGCAGGACCAATTGCTGTCCAATCTTCCTTTCATCATGGTCTTGATAGACAGTAGTGAGGCTTGAATTTAAACCTGAAGAGGTCAGTAATAAAATATCAGGATAAGTCCCCCCAAAAATCTCTGGTACCTAATTAGTTAGTTCTTCATATTTGTGAATGCAAAGGAAGTTTTCTGGAGAAGAGGAAAACACTTAACAAGAAGTACCAAGAGGGAAACATTTGTCACACAGTTCCAAAAATGTAGCTTGTTAAGCCCTGTCCTCTCATGGAACAGCTAGGCCATCTTCCCTGGAGTGATTTAAGAGGGATCATCCAGGAGGTTTGCCTCCTCTCGGTATGTCAGCCATCAGACTACAGATCTTACAAGGACTTTACACACATAACTGTACCTAAACTCGTTTTGTGGAGTTGTAGCCACTGCTGACATAATGGAATTAATCAACTCTCTGAACAGAAAGTTTAGCTGTCTGTGAGAAAGGAACTCTGAAGGAGTGATGTCTTTACATGATTCTTTGGATGTGGTTACATGAAAGCAGCTTTGTGTTATGGAAGTGGGACAAATGAAATACCACTTCGGCAGGCTTCATCCTTCTTTTCTCAGAGATATCTTTTGGGCAAATTCTGTTAACTGTTCCAATGGCACTGAGAAGGGAGGCATGGATCTTGGTGTAGTGACTTCAAGGTTGTAAAATGATATTTTCAGAACAAAGAATTCATAGAAGATGAATCAAAAAAATGAAACTTATAGCTTTAAGAGTAGGTGTCTTCTCATTCCTTTCAAGTTTGTCTTTTGTGTAGACATGATATTTCTATGGGTAAAATGTGAAAAAAAGCATGGATGTAGGAATCTCTTGCAACTGGTTGGTAACACCAACAGTTGCCATGGTCACTTTGAGTACAAGAGCATAATTTTGCTCTTTTTGACACTGACCAGCATCAACCTTCTAAATCCATTTTTTTGTTGTTGATGTAAAGGCTTTTTGTTTCCACCATGACACACCAGAAACTGAACTTGTTCCAGACATTTCATGGGAGGCATGCAAACACTATTCATTGCCTGCAGCTTTCTATTCCTTTATCTGTTATTGTTATCTACTTGGCAGCACAACAATGCTCTTGTATTACTTGGTATATTAATTGCTCTACTTTAAGGATGCCTCCCAGGGAGAGCCTGTTTGTGCCTTCAGCCCCTGACCTTACACCTGAAAAGTTTTTCTGATTAATTCCCTGCACATAAAGGCCATTTGTAGTTTGTCTCCATTGGTGATATATTCTCCACATATATTATCTGCACATATCTGCAATTCATTTGAGCTACTGACCACAGTACAGATCAAACTGGAGAATGTGTCCTTGATGGGGAGCTATCATTCTTATTGTCTTCTAATGTATTTTCAAACAATTGAGGCTTCTGAATTGGCTCAGGGCAAATAAGGTGTCCTCAGACAAACAGGGAATCTGAGAGAGTCCTTGCTGCTTAGTTTTCCCTTTTGAAGAGCTCAGTGAGTTTTAGGGCTACTGGGCCATAAATGAGTTGTATTAGGCAAAACTGCCTACTGGAGAGTTCTGAGGGGAGGTTAGGGAGTGACTGGAGCATCACATCCATATCAAGTGTCACAAACACCTTACTATTACATGAAGCAATGTCAGAGTCCTCACTTTTCCCACCTCTGAGGAAAACATGTCATGGAACCATGTACCGCAGCAGATGGATCCCACAGGGGGTGCTGGAAATGAAGCCATGAGAAGTGACTCCCTGAAGCTGTGCTGAACAGAGTCTTCTGTGATTTGTGCTCTGGCTGCATTGGTTGTTGTACCCCAGGAATTTCTCTGAGTTCAGGATGCTCTGACAATGTTTCTTTAAAGATGCAGCAAGGATGATAAAGTCATGGTGGATCTTCTTGTTTGATCTGAGAAAAATAAAATGCAGAAGCAACTGGACTCTACAGCACTTCTCCATCCTCCAGCATGCAAGGCCTCAGCTTCAACATAATGCTTTACTGGTTTTTCAGGCACTTTGCTGGCTTTCTGATGCTTGTGGCTCCCCTTCACTCTGGCTTTCAGTCATTCTTTTTACTTGCAATATATACCAATATGCTTATAGTTCTCTAAGCAATTTTGTGAGCCCTCCCCCAACACCAGGACTTTATATTTCTGGAAGAGACAGAATAAGTCTGAGTAACCCCATCAGATCAGAAAAAGTCTGGAGTTAGTTTGAAAACTAAATAGTTATAGATATGACAAGCCTGCTAGTCAGAACTTGTGTCCAAGACTGACTAAAAATCAAGATGCACGTTTTCAGAAATATACTTAACATTAGAACAGAATGACAAACTTGTTGAAACAATTGAAATTTTTTCTGAATGCCTTTGCCAATTCATTCCATCACTTTATATAGGGGCTGTCCCTTTCTGATAATCAAAGGTAAGAGCCACTTGCATCCAAAAAGCAAGTACAAATCAATGCCAGGTAATTTTGTCTTCCGTGCTCTATGTCTTCTTAAGTTTAACTTAAGCAAGAGGTGTGTATGATTTCACTCTTCCTTCTGTTTACAGAATCACATTTCAGAACATGGTAGTCCATGTCATCTCTGTTTGGTTGAGGTAAAACCAGTAGGAGCGTATCTTAAACAATTCTAACTCACTGAATCCCCTCCAAGCATTTGCATTCAACCAGAGCAAGTGTCAACAACAATGGGAAAAAAAAAATGAGAGAACAATGAAAAAAGTCATGATAGATGGCTGCAACGAGGCATAAAGGTTAAAGGAAAGAAAACCAGCAATGTAATTGTTGGAGACTCATCATAGAAATCAAAACAAGTGAAACAGAGCAAGTAATGTTGCATATATTTGCTTTGGGACAGGCTATTGAGCAGGGCAAATCTATTGGTTATGAATTCAGTAGAACCTCCAGTCCTGGTCAAGAATTTCCACAAGAGGCTGAAAGTTTTATGCTGCTGGTCACTGAGTTGGAGGTATTCTTGAAATCTTACTTGGGAGCCAGATATTACTGCTAAAAGGATCAGACTATTGGTTAGGCTTTTAAACAGAGAGACTTGTTTTTGCAGGGAAAAGCACATACACAGAAGGACTAGTGCTTGTGCTCAAACTAGAGAAATATCTGTAAACGGATTGAATTTGACACCTAATAAGAAATTATTTGGCATTTTTGTAGATGAAGAGTGACCCATATAATTTTGTCTGCTTGTTTCATAAGATTACAAGAATCCACTATCTGAAGGTTTTGTCTACTGTTACATGTTTTCAGCTGGAATAGAAAGACTTTAGTTTGCCTCAGGTTTTCATGTATTTATTGCAGTCTCAAAGAGCAGTGAGGATTAAAAGAAATTCTCAGGGCTTCAGGAGCAAAAATCATCTTCGCAGGACATTGACAGCAAAAACATGGAAACAGGACTTGTCACTAACTTCTGAGATAGGACCCAAAACCTGCATCTTCTGCTAGTAGAAAAGGATGGCATTAACACCAATTCTACTAAATTATCTGAAACATTGTGAGTGAGAAGTCTCCTGATCTCTCAGGTTTATGTGGCTTTTCTGAAGATTTCTTCCAATAGAGAATATGCTCTGCATCTTTTATCTATTCTTTACTCCACTGCTTCAATTAAGATTGCCATCATTTCATTTCAAAGAAAGGAGTTCCTCTTTGGAAGGCAATGCTAAGGGTTGGGTTCCTTAGCTGTGTGGAGAAGAGGTGATATTTATATAAGAAACTGCATTGCACAACTCACTGAATAACAGCAAGGTATCACGCTTGGTGCTGCCCATGACAGGTTTCAGCTCTAGTCTCTGAGTTTTTGATTTGAAAATCAAGACTTACTTACAGGGCTCATAAATAAATTCTATGTAAAATTTCTTTGGTAGTGATGTGCAGGGGGAAGAGCATGAAGCAGCATTACAAGGAAGCAGCCAAAATTCTCAAATTTACCCCATGAATAGAGAAATCTATACAGATATACCACAGTGAGCCCACGTAAAACATCCTCAAAGCTTTATTTTTATCTCTCTCCAACAAATAAAATTAAAACCTCAATGCAATGAGACTGTGGGATGTAGTTCAGCTTGTCTGACTGGCGCTGAGGTTAAGCAAACTTCTGGGTTCCTTCATCAGCAGTTTCACATGATACAAGCTCCATGAGAAAAAATCTGAGTTACTAGTTGTGCTCAAAGTGAAACAGTTGTAGAGGTAAAAGAAGGCTATAAAATACAGATTTTGCTAGATAACGCTGGCATTGAACCAGCCATTCCCTCTCAGCCTAGTGTTTTGAAAATTTGTAGCAAAAGTTAAATGCTGTAATTTTTGAAAGGATCTGTGTTTCATATCAGTTTCCACCTGGCCAGGCTTGCAGTTAGCCATTCACTGGAATGGCATTAAACAAAGGCTTTTGTTTAGCAGCAGAATGAGTGTACACAGCTGTAGAAGGTGGATTGAACCAGCCTGACTAAGCCCTCTTTTCTGCTGACAGGGATGGGAGAGCAAGGGGGAGCCTGGGGTCAGTGACAAGCAGTTTGACACCTTAATGTCTTCATAATCATAGCTAATTCCTCAGCAGATGTCTGTCTGTAGCAAGTGTCACCCACAGGTCTCATCCAAATACTAAAACATTGCTTTCAGTGTGACTTGAATCAAGCGTTGTGCTAATGGGGTGCTTCTGATGGGAACAGAAAGTCTGGGGACAGGATCTTTGGATTTTGAGCAGAATTGGAAGAGATGAAAGCCACTCACCCCATGACACTCTTTTCTGAAAAAGTTGTTCTTATTTCAAAAGGTAGAAACTCTCATCAATTACACTGCATGCATTTTACCAATAATTGTTAGGGAAGAAAATTTCCCTCAATAAAAGCATAAATTCAACTTGTAAAAGCAAACCTCTGTTCCCATAACTGTGCCCATCTTAAGGAGAGTAGTCAAAAATATTGCTGACATGACACATGTTCATAAATGCTCATATGCATCAAAGTGCCCCTTCAGGCTTGCCTGCATGTATAGAGATAGAACATGACAATCCCCATTACAAGCTGGGAGATGTCACAATAGACAGCAACTCTGTGGAAAAGAACTTGGGAGTGTTGGTGTGTGAAAATCTGAACATGAACCAACAGTGAACCCAGAAGGCCAACCATATCCTGAGCTGCATCAGAAGAGCCATAGCAAGCAGGTCAAGAGAGGTGATTCTGCCCCTTTGCTCTTGTGAGACCCCACCTAGAGTACTGTGTCCAATTCTGGAGCCCTCAGCACAAGGTCATGGATCTGTTGGATTAGGTCAAGAGACTGCTGGAGCACCTCTCCTTCAAGGGCAGGCTGAGTTGGATCTGCTCAGCCTGGAAAAGGCTCCAGGGAGACCTCATAGCAGTTCACAAAGAAGACCTACAAAAAAGTTGGGGAGGGGCTGTTAGCTAGGGCATGTAGCGATAGGACAAGGGGCAGTGGTTTTAAACTAGAACAGGGAAGGTTAAGATTAGACATTAGGAAGAAGTTCTTCACCATGAAGGTGGTGAGACACTGGAACAGATTGTCCAGAGAGATGGTGGAGGCCCTATCCATGGAGACATTCAAGGCCAGGCTTGATGAGGCTCTGAGCCACCTGATCTAGTACAGTGTGTCCCTGCTTATTGCAGAGGGAGTTGGAGTAAATGACCTTTAAAGGTCCCTTCCTGCACAGCACATTCTATGATTCTATATGCTTTCAAATGCCAAAAAGCTGAGAGATGACAGAACACTGGATCAGGCTCTTGAGGGAATTTAAGACACTCAGCTCAAATCAACCAGGATATAATTTCACAAAGATCCTTAGAGTCTTATGCCAAATTCCTTAGCTTGTTTACAGAAATAGTCTACCTGCTTCCCAAGATTTCCTAGATCCTGATGTTGATGAATTGATGAGAATTCCTTTTTCACCTGGACCCCAGTGCTGTTCTCAATATGAAAACTCTCCTGCTAGCTCATCTGCAGAAATTTTCCCCATGTTAGGACTTCTTCAAATGCACTGATAGGCATCCAGGAAGCGACTTAGGGGGATTGTTATATGTGCTTGTCCCTTCACCAGGCTAGCTATCCAAGGATGTTTGTCTGTGATATGGAATCTGTGAAGCCACCAGTCTTTTTGGACAGGAGACCCAGTACTGTGGCTGACTTGCTGCAAAATTCAAAGCAGCTGCTGGTGAAGCAGACAATGAACATGTCTAAACAGGCCAGTTGACTTCCACATTTCAGGTTGTTCATGTCTTTCCTGTCCAAATTAAGACAGAAGGATTTGAATTTATCTGCATCTACTGGTGCACGACCAAGCAGAGACAGCTAAGACACACCCAGAGTTATTCTTAGACTTCAGTGTGTGAAATCATCTTCACAGAGAAGACTGTTTAAATTTGAGACCTTGCAGATCCTGAGGCCTTGTGGGAAGGTGATTTTTATTGTTTGGTAGACTAGCTTTTTTTACATGCTTTATGTTTTCTAAGCTCAGTCAGGTTGCATGCAACTACTACTTCATTGGGAATTTCAGGAAAATATAATTGGATCTCCAGAATGAAGAAAAGGAAGAATTTAATATGACTAGAAATGTCACAGGTCAGACTATTACTCATTCTAGAGAGCAGCTGTAATTTGGGAACCAAAGCTGTCATAGTTTAGGCAAGAGATTCTCCCATTACTACCTTTGCTATCAGAGCTCTCTAATTTTTTGTCAAGTTGTGTCAGGATGCTGTCTTTAGGTCCATTAACACAAGACAGTAAGTTATACCCATGGAAAAGAAGACATGTCATGTTCTAGGGTTTTGGATGAAGAGAGAAAAAGACCCAAGAATTCTTACAAGGATTCCAAGAGGAGACCTCGGATGTGACTCTAAGCTGTAGCCACTCAGCACACAAAGGCCGTGCTGTAAGAAGATTAGTAGTGGTAGGAGAGGGAGTGCTGATACATCATCCGCTTAGCTTTCTGCAGTCTCCCACAATTTTCAGTACATCTCCGTGATGTAGCTGAGCTGCATCCATGCCTTGCTGAAAGGCACAGTGCAGGTTTTCCTCGCTGCTTCTATGATCCTCTGTGGGGTCAAGTCAAACACTAGTTTTATGGTCAGCATAGCCATAGATGACATGGATGCCATAGATGACAGCAAAGGCAGGAACAGGTGAGCAAAATCAAGACTATGCTGTTGAGCACCATCGCCTATTAGACTGGGTTCCCATCAGAATCTTTTCTAGAAAAATCTCTGTTGAGTTGCAGCCTCCTGTCTTTTGCCCATCGAAGTGCCTGAGCAGATGATGGTTCACAAGGACTATACAAGACAAGATCAGTGACTGTTTCTGCAACCCCACAATCACTTCCCTCACTGGTGAGTTTTGTAATGAAGGGTATTGTATTTAACTAAAACAAAGACAGCTGAAATAACCCATCTCATATGGGAGCACAAGAACCCTACTTACATATCTGAACTTGAAGAAAACTGTGAGCAACAATTCAAAAAATACATATTCTGAGAGTGAAAGACTGATGATCAGGCTCCTGGTGTGTAGGTATGTGTATATATATGTATGATAATGCATGAATCAGAGGAGAAACCCTCGGTAGAACAGTACTGCTTCATAAAATGGAGATGGAAATTCAGCACAGATAGAGCCCAGCATTGGGCTTTTGTTGTTCAGGAATGTTGTTACAGGTATGTAGTTGGTATTTGTGTCCTTTCACCTGTATGATCTGGTCAGGGTAAATACTGTGTCAGTTCACTGTAGACTGTGAGGGACAGTAGCCATAGGTTCTCGTGGCTTTCTTTATTCTTCCCTCCCTCCAAATCTGCTCATTTTTCTCCCCCAAAGGTTTCCGCTGGATCCACCATTCTTCCCTAACTCCTCATAAAAAATTTTTTGTTGCAGCTGTCTAGTTTCTCCTGCTGTTAGACTTTGAGTAGAAAGCTTCCATCATACAGGCTGTGGCTCTGAACCTGTCTAGGCCTGATGCTGGCCACAAGATATTCCTGATATCAGAATGTCACTGACATTGATTTACCTGCCCATGTCCAAGTTTTTTAGCTTATGAAATACTTTCCAGTAACCAGTTCTATATACAACAAGGAGTGGAGAATGAAAAGCACTGCCAATTAGAAAGTTTTATTACAAAGAGCAGTAAAATATGAGATCTGAAGAAAACCCTCTTTTTCTAAATAGAAACAGAAACAGCATAAACGTTGTCTTCCTATGACATCTGTAAGTTATTTGGTTCAGTTGCTGAAAAAGGTAGCATCAAAGTAATTTCTTCATAATCTTCCTTCAGGATAAATGGAAACACCGAAAGAAATAAAATCTACATGGGTAGCTCCAGATTATTCTCCTCATCTTGGATTTATGAATAGGAATTTATGGCCAAGTACACATCTCAGGATTTTACCTTTACAAAAAGCTCTCATTAGAAAGTATTTTATGAGCCTCCAAAAAGGTGGATGATCAGGGTTAACAATTGTAGAGTATCTCCCATGTTAGGAAAAGCACTTTATCTGGAGTTCCTGGTCCATACTGATCTTTAGAAGTGAGGGGGAGAATGGGTCATTCTGATCTAATGCAATATGGGATTTGCATATTCCTCATCCTTCTATGTGTTTTTCATTACTCTCCCAGAAACAATGAAGTCTCTTATTTTCTTCTTCTTCTACGAATCTTCTCAGGCATCTTCTGAATCATTACCTCTCTGGCATGAATCTGGTTTCAGTTGGAAGGTGGGGAGCAGGGTGTGTTGTATTCTGCAAGGGCGTATTCATCTGGAAAGAAGAAGCAAAGATGACATTTGCATGGGAAATCATTCTGACCCTGTTCTGTGTGCACCTGAACACATAGTGAAATAAGAAACATTTGAAGGATTTTGTGGTAGACTTCTAGCTGTCAAAGGATGGCCTGCTTACTAGGATGCAGTTCCCATACGTTGTACCAAGCTTGAGACACGTATGGGGGAACCTGAACCACAGTTTTGATAACATAGGTTCAACAAGTTAGTAATGTCTGATGCAATTGTAACTCCTTGAGATCAGATTGAGAAAGGGATAAAAGAACTTAGGTGCCTCTTGAGTTCAGTGGAACTGTTATTCCTAATTAAGTATTGAAATCTTGCTAAGGATGAGTCCTTTGACTGCAGCCTTCTGTGGTAATATAAAGCGAAAACATGACATAACCCAGATCAAGGAAGTCAGGAACAGTTTGAGTTGTTGCTTGTAACCATTGCATTCAAACTGTGCAAAGAGTGTGGAACCGCACTTATTTCTGTATCTAGTTTCTCAGGAAACTGCTCCTGATGTATCACAGCATATTTCTAACATGCTTTATGTTCAAATGAAGCAAGAAATTGAAAGATGGGGCAGAAACTATGTTCTGCAAACATTTTGCAGTCTAGTAATCAAAAGTGGCAGAAATGCTAACTTGTTCTCCAAGTGTCTCTCCTGAGTAACAAAGGTGGTGAAGTGAAGACAAGGTTGCACAGGGAGATGAGGAGAAAATTCACTATCTGCACCTTGTAAATGCTGAGGTCAACACTTTGATTTGACAAGTTTTGTTCAAGCCCACTGAGGTCACCCACCTGTTTCGTAGTAATCATAAATATGTACTGGCACTGGCTTGATATCTGAGACAGGCAGGCTTTGCTCCACACTGAAGGAGAAGCTGATTTCCTCCTGGGAAACCTGAAAAAGGCAAGAGAAGAAAATGCACCAGACTTTTTCCTTCCATATCTGCTCCTAAGGCTAGGGTTGAACAAATGTGTTTCTAGGTCAGACTGGGTGTCATAGTGTCATTCTGCAGTTCTCTCCAGACTGTAAACTTGATGTCAAAACAGTTAATTATTGAAAAGATGTTGCTATATATGTTTTGTTGCTAAAATTGTGTACTCCTGATTTTCTTCCTCTTTGTATATCCCACTGCCAATTACTCCAACCATTCCTGGGTTACTGAAGCTTTTAGCACATCAGCATTCATCCAGTCCTTGAAAGTAGTTGTCAGCTTCTTTCCTTGCCTTTTCCCAGCTAAAATTACCCCTAGTAATCTTCTCCCCACTCTTCTTTCTTTAATCAATTTGAACTCAAGATCTCTATCCTCTCCTGTGGTTCTATTCCTCATTTCACATTCTTGCAGCCAAATATCCCAGAATTTTCTCCTTACTCATATTTCTCAGCTTCTCAAGCTTTCTTTTGCCTGTCTGAAGCTGTGCCCCTGCTCTCTTCACCCTTTGTCTTTGTTTTTATCTTGCTGACCTCTTTGCAGCAATAGAGCCACAGGCAAGGGCTGCAAAGGAGTTTCTGCATCACTAATGCCCTGCTGGGTGAACTTTTCACATTCTTTATGGATTCAGAACACTGACTCCAGTCTTCTTTATTAGAACCTTGGAGACCAACTAATCAAAATTACTGCCTGAGAAGTAGTTATCCTATTTCTTTTTGCTTCCTCTTTCCTTCCCTTCTTGCTATTTTAAGGTCTATTATCTTTTGATATTCCCTTTATTCCTCTCTCATTCCCTTCATTAATGTTACTGATGTGAGAGAACTCTTCTGTTTATACAGAAATCTCTCTGAATAGAAGGGAATGGTACTGATTCCTGATAAAATACCCAAAGACCAACTAATGAGAAGTGTCCCTTAGAGGCTGAGGAGTATAATTTATACTGGGAACTCTTCCAATATGAAATGCAGGTTGGCTATGTTTGTGAAATGCTATTTAATCATACAACATTCTTCACAAAGAGTAATAGCTGCATATTTCTTCACTGTGTATTACAACTACATTGCATAGATATGCGATGTTGGAATAAAGGAAGTCCTTTTACTTATTTAAGATGTGTATTGTCGATCTGCTGTTAATGGGATTTTTCTGTTTTAAATTTCCAGTTTAATAAAACTGATAAGAAATCTCCCAAACTTACCTCCGGAAGGTAGAAAAGGATGTGGTTGTTCTTGATGTCTACATGGTCCACAACAGAATTCCGGTACTGAAACTTCAAATAAGGGAAATTATAGCAATGTTAACACAGGAGACTTGCTGAGCGATCTTACAAACCTTACAATCTTGTTATTCCAAAGCAGAATGTTTTTAAAGCATCTCCTCTTGTGCCACCCTGCCATCTCGTGGCCAAAATAAGAAATGCAAATTGAGCATTTTTCATAGCATGATGAGTACAAACGAAACAAACAGTTTTTTCCTATTCGGTTCCAGTGCATGTAACTTTTATAATTAATTTAACAGTGCGCTCATTCCAATCAAAATTTACAATTACACGGCCATTACTGTGGCTAAATCACTCAAGCTGACTCACTTGCTAGTCTGTTCTATATTTAAAAACACAGAATTTTAAAATAAACTTAGAAAAATGTAGGAGCAAAATTATCCTACTAAAGAAATGCACAAAACTAAAATATTCCAAAAGTTAAAAACCAGCTATTTTTTTCAAGGATGTATAAGGAAGAGTAAGGGCCAAACAATATAACATTTCAATTTAAAAATCATCCAAAGGCCTGAATGCTGAATGATTTTAAAGGCACCAAGCTGTAATGAGACTCTACAATAAATTGTCTTCTTCATTTTAAGTGCTTGAAGATTCCAGCACATGGCTTGGAGCTTATGCATCTGGTGCAGAACCTAAACTACACCACGCACTAGACCCTAGTAATCTGAGCCACTAGAGCATTCAGCTTCCCACAGAGCAGCCACAGAGCAGAGTCCAGGTCCATTTTGGGGAATTAGCCCCATCAGGTGAGTCAACAGCAGAGTATCCCTGGATCACCTAAAAGTCTTAAGGGAAACACTGTCTCCAGGAGCGCAAGGCTGAGCATGGGAATGATGGGACACAGGTAAGAATTCTTGCAGGAGGGATAGAGTCCAATTGTGTGGAAAAATGAGATGAAACAGGCCAGTTACACTTAAACATATTGTTGGTCAGCACACCTGTTTGGTCATGCTTTTAGTCTGCTCAGCCCAAAGAGAGAATGGGACAAGCCTTTCATGCCATCTGTGTTTGTGTCTGACTTTTCTGTCTCTTTTTATTTGTGAGGACACTCACATATATTTGTATATATATATAGTGGGAGGTGGGGGGCTGGAACTAGGAGATCTTTAAGATCCCTTCTAACCCAAACCATTCTATGATACATATAGATATATATCTGCATAATGTGCATGTCTGCCTACTGGGAATACACATTTCACCTAGTTGTTATTTGTACCCAAGGGTAGGAAGCTGCAGCAGTCTCACCTCTGTTGGCTACTGTATTTATCAACTCCTAACAGATTTGTTTTCAGCAGATGAACTAATACAAGGCTGAGACACTGAATATGTGACAGAAGGGCTGGCTCAGAGACTTTGCATAATTCCCATGGAGCTCCAGTTTGCTATCTAGAGTCTATTTTTATCAACTTCCCATATTTTCAGGGTTTAGCATTCACTTTGCTCCCATTCTTTACCTTTTCCAGAGAAGATCTCACAGGAACAAAACCTGAGAGCATCTTCACATCAATAATAGCCATGTTGGAGACGTTGCGGCTTCCTGTGTAACTGAAATGAGAAAAGTTCTGTTAGAATGGTCTGCACGTTGAGAGGAACCAGTGAATGACATTTTCAGCTCCCAGTGATCTCATTTGCTTTCTTGCAGTTAACTGCCCTCACTTTAATCCTTCCCTGGATGCTTTACCAAACTGTGAATGCCAGGGAGTAGGTCAGTAAGAAGAAGTTACCGGGTGGAGAGGACAAGGTCAAACTTTGGTGGGAAGTTGCTTGTGCAAGATGCGTTGACTGGCCGGACGGAGAGAGAAAATCCTGCAACTTCTTTTGGCAAATGGATGTTGTATCTCAGGGTGGTCTAAAAGAGATGGGAGTGTGTGATGGTCACAGACTTAACAGGCTTTTGTCTTTGTCATGAGATATGGAGGGGAATGAAGTACAGAGGACATAGTTTTCAGAGGGGTGGTGCTGAGTCTCCAGCTTGCTTACCTGAAGACAGACACAGCCAGTGCCATTTACTTCCACACTGTAATTCCCTGGAATACTGGATAAGGAAGTCTGCTGCAGTAAGAAGCGGTTCTTTTCATTCACCTGGAAAGTCTTACTGGGGGATTCCATGAAGTTGACTTCAACTGTGTTAAGAATTTCTTTAGAGTAAGTGAGGTAAGCGTACTGGGCTAACGCTTGGAGAGCAACAACAGTGTCCTGAAAAAAACCAGCATGATTTCTAATTAGTTAGATACCTTGCTGTAAGACAGTGGGTAAGGTTATCACAGCTTCTATTTCCCTCATGCTTTTTATCAGTGTTCATAAATGGAGGGGACACTTTGCAAAAACTAAGGAGACAAGATAGAAATTCTGGGGCAATCAATACAAATTATTCCAGAAAAACTGGAATAATTCTGTGTCAACAGTGACTACTACCTACTGCTAACTTGAAACTCAGGTATATTTCCATTTCCTACATCAATATGTAAAGGGAAAGTGTCAGGAGAATGGACCCTGGCTCTTCTCAGTGACGTCCAATGACAGGACTTGGAGCAATGGGTGCAAGATGAAGGGTCCACAGAAATATGAGAAAAAACTTTGTCAGGGTGAGGGTGACAGGACAGTGACACAGGCTGCCCAAGAGGTTGTGAAGTCTCCTTCTCTGGAGCGATTCAAAGCCTGCCTGGACACCTTCTTGTGTGACCTGATCTGAGTGTTCCTGCTCCGACAGGGGTATTGGACTAGATGACCTTTTGAGGTCCCTTCCAGCCCCTGATGTTCTGTTATTCTGTTATCAAAAATATGGATGAAGCTGCCTATGAAGAGCATGACATGCTCTCACAAGGAAGCTTACAAGTGCACCATTTATCAAACATTATTGAAACAAATATGCAGTGAGGAAGTATCTTCTACTTTCAGGCTGGATTGCTTCAGGAAGCTTTCTTTTTATGACAGCCCATTGCTTACATGGCTGGAGGAGAAGCCTCCATATGCGTTCTGTTGGTTGACAAGCCACCGCACAATGTGAAAAATGTAAGAGGAGTCTTCGGGACTGAGTTTGGGTTTGCTGAGTAAAGCCAGGAGTACATAGCTCGTCACTTCAATCTCAGCAGAAGAAGCATGGGAGTAGAAGGCAGGGGATTGTTCTACCCGTGGCTTATTTTCTCTCTTCCAGTGAAATGAACCACCTAAAAACAACAAAGTGATGTAAAAAGCTTGGAAAAATTACTTGATGGTTAACCTATTACAGCATCATGTGTGAGACTGACATACATTTTTCTCTCTGACTTCACTAAAAAGTTTTTTCAGCCATCAGTGTTCTGAACTAGGTACGTTTCAGTTCCAGAATGGCAAAGAAAACAGGAAGAGGTGGTAAGGGAAGTAATAAAAGGCAGTTCTGTAAATCAAAGTGAAGTCACTGCAGCAGAAGGATGCTAAGGCAGCATCCAGCACATAGTCAAGGAAACTAGGTTCATTTGGCATGTAAATGAGGAGAGAAATAGGGAAACTCGTGGAAATTAGTCTTCCACTACTTTGAACTGAAGCTTCCAAGGGCCTTACATGACCTGCATTATCTCATAATTCTAAGAAAATCACCCCTCATCTGAATCTTTTGTGAATTCAAAAGAAACAGGGAAATTCTTAGACATAAATTCAGTGACATAACAGTCATGAAATGAGAAGTGAGCAGCATGAATGAAAAATCTGTACATTAGGATAGCTTACATCATAGCATGGGCCATTCCATCAACTGTATTGCTTGCATGGTGACCATACTGCACTTACCATCTCTGGTTGCTGTCTTTTCCAGCTTCTCAAGGAGGAACTGGCGTGTTCTCTCTCTGTCAGCTAAGCCATAAACATAGGCAAAGAGGGCCTGATTATACAGGTTTTGGACGCCATTGCCAAATGCCTTCTCCAAACAGTTCATGCCACTCTGAACAATAGGATGCTAGTAATGCAAAACACAGTAGGGTTGTCAGGTACTTGGATTAGTGTTTCAGCTTCTCTTGAAATATTTTCTTCACTGCTTAAGATGTAATCACTGATGCTTATTGCTGAAAATATGACATATAGCCTGTTCAAGGGTCTACAGAGTGGGTTTCAATGTGCCGCCTACTTTCTGCATTTATTTAAGGGCAACATGACTGGACTAACAGAGCTCTGTTTCTTTTCCTGATTTGTGAGGTGACCTGAAAGGGTGAATCCTTTGTTCTTTCATTGCTTTAGGTCCAGAAGTAATTTTTGCAGAACTAGGCACTGTGAATTGAGACCTCATGATGAAAGAGGTTCTCTCGGATAGTTGCTATTGTTCATTTACTAGCTAAAGCTATCAATGTAAAACAGCTTCAGCTCTTTTAGATATAAAGACTATCTGTGAGCTTTACTTCAGCTCAGACATCACCAGCACACTACTGTGTCCTATCTAAGCATCTTTATAGAAATTTCGGGGCATCTTATGAAGATACCTGTATCTAAATTAATTTGCTGAAGAACTATTTCATTGTACACAATGTTTTTATTGTGCTGGTCTCAGGTATTTAAATGATGACTAACAGCAAAGTATTTGATGGACCTGTAAAACCATGATGAGACTAATAGAGCACAACAACATAAAATACCTACCGAAACAGAGTGTCCAGCCTCTAGCAATGCTGCCACAACATAGGCTGTGAGTGAGTATTCACCCTCTTCTCCACCCTGAAGAAAAATAAAGCAAAGAACAGGTCACTAGAAACGTGCTAGAAAGAAACAAAATCTGAATTGGCTCATAGTTCAGATGACAATTACATTTGAGATCTGATGTAATTTATGTCTTCCAGTGTGCACAGGAACAAGAAAAGTCAAGTTCACTGAGGGTAGAACCAAAATTATGTCACATTTTTTCTTGACATCTGTACGTATGCGATAAAGCACATGATAGCCTGTAGCTGAACACAGAATGCAGTACTGGAAAATAAACCCCAAGACTACTGTCCCAGAAAATTCTACTTGTTTCTACCTCATCATCAACAACAGACATGAGAATCATGCCTTGCTTGTGTATGAGACTTGAGAGAACAGTACTAAGAAGAGCAAGATTGTGGTGGTAAGATTGTGTCAGGAAGAAATTATCCGAATCAATCCCAGAGGCTGGACAGGAATTTTTGGAACTCATCTCAGTTACCTTCAAAGCATTGTTGAAATGCGAACCAACATTTTCAAAACAGCCATCTGACTTCTGCTTGCTTGCCAGCCAGATCAAAGCTTGAGCCTGGACGTTGTCATCAATGTAAATGTAGCGCCTGGCTTGTGCGAATGACTTGTACACAAAAGCAGTGAGCCTGCAGGTGAACCAGAAACAGAAAGCAGATAAGGCATGAACATGACCAAGAAGGCTTATCAGTAACTGAATATACATATAAAATGACATTAAATTAGCTCTATTGGATCTGAGGTAAGAGAAAGGAGTGTTTTATGGGTTCTAAATAAATAATTTAAATCCTGATATTAAGAACTGACCTGAAATTTCTGCATTACTGTGAAGAAACCATTCTTTGAAAGCAAGGATTAAGCATAGACACAGCTTTATGATAGTAATTTCTAATCTTAACTAACAGAATTACAAAATTAACTAAATAGGAAGGGACCTCTCTAAGTCTCATGTCCAACCACCTGCCTAAACTAGATACAACTTCAGAGCTCTGTCTGTGAGAGAGCTATTCCCATCCTCTCCGTGCATTTGTATTAGTGTGGCAGCCTTTTCCTAGGGAAGATTTTTTTCTTCCAGTCAGTTGGAGTTTTAGCTGTTGCAACTTCCTCTGCACACTCCTGACAAGAGTCTAACCTTTGTCTTTTCCATGATCCCTATCTAGGTAGTGGAAACCTTTATCTAGGTTCCTCATTAGCTTCCTCTTCTACAGACTGAACAGTTCTTTTGGCTTTCCCTTGAACATTATGTACTTTAGCCCCAAATCATCTTATTGTTTTATATCTTTTGTTGCACTGTGTCCAGTTTATTAACCCCTCCTTTACTAGAGGAATTACAGCTACATTGTTTCAGTCTAGTAAAAATAAGAACCACTTAATTAATTGGTCCTTTTTGAAAGCCTAAAGACCCTGTGCTAGGGAAACAGAAAGTGCATTCACTTACCATACACTCCCTTCACTATCTCGCGTCCCAAAGGAGCTGTAGCATCCATCTTGATGTTTATAAGATAGTTGCTTTTGGTACCCTGGAAACACAATAACGATGGCATATTTTCTAGACACAGAAAAGGACTCGTTCTTCTTTTTATTCTATTGAAGCAGTAAAACTTTTGGATTTTATATAAAGTGATGTATGTCTGGCAAATAGCTGCTTTTCCTCCTGAAAGTACAACATACATATTGTGGTACCATCATTTCTTCCTCCTGTGCAATAAATATCATGCTAGAATTCAGAGATCAGTGTCCATCATGTAGAGCTTTAGCCTTCAACGCCCACAATCACCATATTAAATGGAAGAATCTAAACACTTCTCACCCTTGTATAAATATCCAGTACCCTGGAGTCTAATCTCTTCAGTCAGCTGTCCAGTTTTATTGAGGTAATCCAAGGCATAGATATTGGGTGTGAACAAGGCCATGTTCTGTTCGCCGCAGCCATAAGGCATATGGAGGAGATTCTCCATGTTCCTCAGAGCTGTACCCAACATGTCTCCTGAAGAGTGAAAGAGATAAGAAGTCAGTTACAAGAAAGGCTGAAATCACTTTTTTTTTTATTTTGATGCTAGACAGCTGTAAGAAACTGTGAATTTGAGAANAACAAAACCAAAACCCACCAGTACTGGCTGGAATGGTTTCTGTGGCAAATCTAAGAACCCTTACAAAGGCTAGACTTCCCTTTCCTTTACAGCCTGCTGCCCAGTTTGTGTTTACATGTAGGAATGATGTGTGTGGTATAATGCTGACAGGCTACCGAGTCTGCACTGCACAGTATCAGCACAGCTCACACTGACCCAGGCATGCAAAGCAACAGTGTTCAGAAAGCAATCTGTGTTCAGAACCTCAAAGATTTTTCACTGAAGAGAACTATCAGTCTCAATGATGATTTTAAGATTAATGGAGCTGTTTCTCTAATAAACATTTTTCATTATGTGAAAGCATAAATTTGAAATTATACAGACAGTGAAGATCTGTAGTTTTCTTTCCAATAATCAAAGTATTTTTTTCAGAGAAGCCTGTCTTAATCTTATTTTTAAGCTGAATTAATTTTTTTTCCTATGCATAATAGCTTATGTTAATGCAGCAAAATCTGAAATGCAGTAGAAGTTGAAATATTTTGACTATTTTGTTCTCTTATGACATGAGAGAATTCTGAGTAACTATTGTCTTTCACTGCCATGTTGCAAGGTATGAAATGCTTCCTCTAAAATCAAGATTATTTCTTTTGTGAACTTTATGTTACTTCTGAGCGTGTATACATGATGACACTTGGTTCAGCACAAGAGAAATGCCTTTTGCTTTTGGTTGTAGTCTAAGTACTAAACTTACCCACGACAGAAAAATAAGCTCTGGCTGATCCCTGCACTAGGTTTGCTGGCAGGCTGAGAGACACTGGTTCAGAAATCATCTTGCCTGATGAGAAAACATAACAACAAAAATTGGTAAAATCATCTTTTTTCCATAAGTCTTTTACTTTGTAAGGACTTATTACAGTGACTGTTATGATCTGCAGTCTTAGTAAAGAAGATGCTGCAGAGACTTGGCCAATGAGCCAAAGGTATTGGTGAAAATCCTGAATTGTCACTCAACACCTTGACCTTGAGACCCTCTTTCTTCCTCTGGAGAGGTGTCTGGGTTTGTAGGACATAACCTACAAGACAATGGAGCAGTTCCACTTGGAAAGAAGGAATGAACTTGTCTTACCCTTTGTACAGATGAGGGAGCTCTGAGTCAATTCCTTTTCAATACCTTCAGGCTATTTGATTGCAGAGGAAGAAAAGCATAGAACATCACCAAGAAACCACGACAACGTAACATGTAAAACAGTACATGGATGTGGATTTCTAGATAGTCCCCCTTGTGCCCAGTGCTGCCCTATCACCACTAGGATATCTCTTGGTCTTAGGCTCCCTCTTTTTCACCCAGTATTGTTCAGAGCTCCTTCCTTTTTAGAAAGCAGTAATAAAACAGGCACTTCTAGTCTCTGAAAGGGACTCTCATCCAACTAATCTTATGTGGCTGCTGATTTAGAATGCTCAAGATAAATGATTTTTCTTTTATACCTGCCCTCCACCCCTTCCACAGTATTAGAGTCATCAGCTAAAGGCACTTTTATAGGTAAGATGTGGGATCTCCTCTCACCTGGCTACAATTCTACTGACATCTGTGGTGTGTCAGGGTACATGTGCATTAGGTTCCAGGAAGGAGGCAATGGCAGGAGAAGAGTAGATGTCACTGATGGTTGTGTTTCACACTTCCATTTACCTGTGGAGAAGCTTACCATACAAAGCTCTTTGGCTCCTCCTGCTATCTAACCCACAGGAATTGCAGTTTCCAAAAAGCAGAAAGTATATACGGATTTCCTACTGTACCTCAACACGCAGGGTTTTAATCAGGGTGTCCTTGTGAATTGTCTCTTCTTCTGGGGATGTGCTAGTTTTTGTGCTTCTGGCATTCAGCTTGGCCTCAGCAGTAATGGTGAATTTCACCTCACCTATAAAGCCACCCATCAGCCCAAGAAAAGGATGTTATCTTCAATGTCTACAGATACTCTTTCTTTTGCTGCCTCTTCTGGGCTGGTTGACTACTGAGAAATGTATTCTCTCAGTAAAAGCAAATTCCAGGAAGGGTGCACATCGGTCCACTAGCAGCAAGGAGTGCTGAAGAGACTGAGCATGAGGGACGAAACCTGACAGTACTCAATACCACTTTCCACTTCTTCTTAGTCTAGTACTGAGTTTTCTCTGGCCTAGGCCAGTGTTGCAATATTTATAGCTCTGTTGCCTCTTTCTTTCAGATGGAATTTGTTAACCAAGGGATAACCCTGACAAGCAGCCTCAACACTGATGCAGCACTGAGGAGAAACAGTGAAGTGAGCAACGCTGCAGGCTTGCTCTCTTCACCTCTACAATCATTGTAAAATGGAAATCAAAGGCATTTTTTAATTTGGAACAAAATGGATTGTCATCAGAGTCACCAGGGAGAGAAAGCAACTTCTTTTTTTTCAATCTCTGCACCATTATTCTACTGCATGTCCAGTTATCGTCTTATTGTAACAGTGTCTTGAAGGCCATGTGAATTAAAATATCTGTAAATTACGGGGTAACATCCTCTTTACCCGCTGAGAAGTCAATCCAAAATTATTACCAAATTGTATTCTTACTGAATACAGTTGATTAAATGTAAGACTATCAGCTGATGAAATCCTGCCAGTATTCCATATGTAATGTGGCAAGCGAGGAGCTCTATCTAAAGTGGACAGGAAATGAACTACCAAAATTCAGAAGAAAGAAAACAGAATTCATTGCTCACTTGGTGAATTTAAGGAAACTTTAGCAGAGGTAAAATACTATATTTGTGGAGTAACTAATGAAGCTATCCAGAAATGCTTGCCTGTGTGTTTTTGATGCTGTATTAAACACTGAGAGTGAAAGAGGTAAAAAGATCAAACACGGATATATCAAGGTGATGAAAAGACAAACTTACCCAATTCCTGGGGGCTAACAGCCCAAATGTAGGTTTTTCTTTCATTGGCACACACCCTTGCTGTGTTGTCCCTTGGTGAAATAATTTCTGCCTTGTAGTCATTTGATTTTGCCAATGTGGTACTGATCTGAGGCAAAGAAAGAAGGAGTAAGATTACAAATTAAATAGGCTCTGAAAGTTAGGCTGCAGAGCAAGAGAAACTCACTGAAAAAGCAATTCTTCAACTAAATCTGTGGGATGGTACTAGGACAGAAAGATGAGGCATTTCTCTGAGGAAGTGGCAAACCCCCCTTTTTTCATCCCACTGTCCATGTCTGGTTTCAACACCTAAGTGCCTGTGCTCATTAGTCAAGTCTTCTTATGAGTTACTGCTACATACAAGATACTCAGCATGTGTTATCTTTTGCTCAGCACAGTACTTATACCATTTGCTGAAGTTTTTCCTTAAGAAGCAAAAATAAGAACTAAATTATGTAGGGGTATGAAGCAAGTTCTTATCTTCCACTTACAGACACAGTGACCATAGGTCACATTTTCCTAATGTTGTGACACAGGCACAAGTCCAGGAAGAAACGGTGAGAGACCAATGCATCAGGCTAAAGCATAAGTGAAACACTTATTTCTGCATCTCTAATGCATTGTGGGGGAGGATGCTGGGATCTATGGGAAACAGACAAACCACACAGGAAGCTAAAGGGAGCTTGATATACCTGGATGCATTCATCAAGGAAGTTGAAGGCATTGGCAATCAAATTAAATGTTTCCCCTCGAATGACAGAGTATGGCAAGGTGAGATCCACAAAGAAAGGTAGGAACACTTTCAGCTTAACAGGTGAGGAGATGCCAAACCCAGCATTGTCCTGCACACAGAAAGCACTGGCTTTCCATTCTGTGATGGTATCAGGAATGGTGTAAAAGACACTAGCCTCTCCCCTGGAACTGAAGAAAATGAGAAAAACAGAATGAGAAATTATCTTTGTCATTTTCAAGCTGAATTACAGAATAAGCTCCCTGCTTAGATGAATACTTCATTTTTCATATAATTTTCTGTAGGGAACCTCTCTGTATTAAAAAAAAATTATAAAACTGTTAGTAAAGATGGAAGTGCTGGTGAACTACATACTAAAAACACTTTGAAGAATACTCAGCTTTTAAATTTACAAATATAATTTGTTTAAATGACATAATGCCCAAACATGCAGATTAGAATCAATAAATTTATGTTCTGGAACACCCCAGGGTGTAAAGATTTCTGCTGCTGAATAAGAAATTTTATGAAGAATAGCAAGTTCTTCTCCTACTGTCTCCTAAACAAATGCTTCTCTTATACTCTAAGCAATTATTCTTTCTCCCCATCGGAGAAAGAACGGGGGGACAGAGCACAGAACAGCTGTCATTCACAAGCAGGTTTGACAATGTGGGAGCACAGAGGTCATGGATCAAGATGGAAAAAGAAAAGTCACATCTACAAAGCTATGTACACTCCTTGGCTTCCTCCCAGAATTCATTTCAGCAGGATATATAAGAACTCAAAAATCCATAACAGTATGGAGTGAAAATGTATATACTCACTCAGTATGAACAAGATCCCAAATCCAGGTCTCAGGGAAGAATTTCCGAACAGTCTCCATTTTCCCAGCATTATACCCACCAATAATCCTTGACTCATCTAGAAGATTGTGTATGGATAAAGTACAATATTAGAGAAGTCAGGCCAGAAGAGTATGAACTGCTGTCAAACATGCTCAACATCGCAAATGAACACCAAGTACTCCATTTCAGCATTTTTCCTTTCTTTTTCCAGTGGAAAAGGAAAATTCTAACAGAGTATGGGAAGAAATAATATCTATCTCTTTTCCCATGGAAAAATACTAGAAAATGTAGTTATTTCACAGGATATTTTTCTTCATTTAATTCTGAAATGTATCATCAACCAGTTCCCTGTCCTCTGTCACTGTCTCTTTTTGATTTGTAGATGGACAGCCAGTATTATCACCAAAGCTTGCAATGCCTTACAAAACCTACCTAGAAATGTAATAATTTTTACCCTGTTTACTATTTAAAACTGGAGCTGAAAATCCATTCCTCTGGAAAGCTACTTTTGTTCATATATTCTAATTACAGCCATAATATTAGGAACTAAGATCTTCTTTTCAGTTTTCACATGGACTCTCTTGTGATGTCCAACAGCTCATTTAACATGACAGTACCTCAGATTTCCTAGCTCTACCATGGAAATAACAATACTTTCTTATTTTGTTGGATTTAGAGTCACTGAATCATGGAAAAAAATCTAGGCTGGGAGGAACCTCTAGAGTTCTCTTAGTTCAGTCTCCTGGAAGTAGGACTAAATTCAAAGTCAAACCACGTTGCTCACAGGATTTTTCCTGTTCAGTTTTGAAATCCTGCAGTGATAGACATTTCGAAACCTCCTAGAAAACCTCTTCTAGTGTAGCCTAACTGTCATGGGAAAGAACTCACTCCTAGTGCTGGACGGCACTTTCTCTTGTGGCAATCTATGACTGCTACTTTTGCTCTTTTGCTGAGCTATCTGACTTGAAGGGAGGTAAAAATAACTTTTGCCTATCTATAAGGATTTTGGAGATTATGTGCTGAACATGCTAAGTGTTGCATGAATTCCTGACATTGGCAATTGCCACTATTTCTCTGCATTGTCATTTAAAGTATTTGATTGAATTGAGACTTGATTAAAGGTCCTGATAAAAGAAAAAACCCCAAAAAATCGTATCAGTGTATGAAAGAAGTAGCATCCAAGTATTCTCTATTTTTTCTGCATGTACTCTGTACCAAGGTAAGAATTAACCCTATTGCAAGGACTGTCAGAAAGTGATTACTAGAAGTAATCTGGAACACTTAGTTCTATTTCCCAGAAACCCATCAACATGCTGGCTGTTACTTTATACAGGCAAGAGTTTTGAAGAACAGGTAGACTGAGATTGGATACATAGTATGAACCTTCTTTTACCTGAGCTATAGCTATGAGCAACACCATGCCCAACATAGTGAGGATAATCTTCCATATCTGATCTGTCTTCATTGCACAGAACTGGCTTCCGTAGCATGGAGTTGGTGAAAACCTTCAAGCCCATATCCTAAAAGTGAAAAAGTCAGTATGTCACTTAGGGCACATATTTTCCCACTTTTCCCACCTCATCTCCCTCCCCCCTCTTCCCATCCCTTCTTTTCAACCCTGCATGTTATAATTCTTCCTTTCCAACCTCTATGTCTTTCTTATGTAGCATTGATAGTTGGTGTTCTTTAAAAAGCAGTAATGATGGGGCTTATTTTAGGTCTTAGGTTATGGGGCACATGGGGAGTGGACACAAGTGTATCAGGAACCAGATGGCCTCATGATCTCAGGTATGCCTGAGATCATGAGCCAAGGCATGGTCCTGCTTCAGAAATGTCTTCCAAAGTATTGTCAGGATCTCAGTGAATACATCTATTAGGAACTTTCAGTCTATGAGTAAGAAAAGGCAGAAACTGGGTGACTTTAGGTACTCCCAGTCATCATCTGTCTTCTCTTAGCAGTAAGAACCACCACTTCAGAAAGCTGAATGTACATTAATTCTTTTAGAATACCTCCCACACAGTACACATACCTTGAAAACCCTATAGACATCACCATCACGACTGACATTCACAGGTTCATAGTACAAGCCATCCAAAAAGGTGGTTTTAACTGGGACACAACTCTCTGATTTGTATTCTTCCAGGTTGAGCCCATTGTAGTAATAGCCATATAAATCATTCACATGAAGCTGGTAATACACCTGCAAGGTGAGAATAACTGATGTAAACACAAGAAAGGTCCCAGGAAAGTGTAAAATCACATACATTCAAAGCTTATAGTGGACTCTGGGCAATCCTATGGACTGCTTTGGATTTGCCTACAGATGCCTACCTAGAGTTTGATTGGTAATACACAAAAACGAATGGACTATATTCTCCTTCTGAGTGGCAGTGACTTTTTTGGGTGAATTTCAGCAAAAAGCATAGATATCTACTTTTGAGTTATGCAAAGAGGAGACTGGAGTCCATCAAGATCCTAGCTGACACGTACAGCTTTTGTTCTGGGCCTAAATCATAAAGTTCAATTCTGACATAGTCATATTCCAGGGATGAACTATGCTTTCAAGGACTTGCATTAGGCATATCCTTGGGATATGTCTTATACTACCACGGTTTCCAAAAGTAAACGTTCCACTATCAATTTCTGCCTTCAAAGTGTAAAACTGTCATAGATCCTTCTTAATAATTGAGATGTAAAGATACAGCCAGCAGCTGAGAGATTACAGGTGGGAACTGGAATGTCATTGTGGATGTCCCTAAAAGAATACGGGACTTGGGATGTGGCTTACTCTCTCCGCAGATAACTCTCGCTCAGGTTGAAGAAGAAGAAGGCTCTGATCTACAGCTCTCAGGGCACAGAAGGAGTTGGCAGCAGCTTCAAGGTGGAGGGCAACTTTGGAGCCCGGCAGACCTTGCTTCTCAGAAAACTCGAGCTGGAGCTGTAAATTAATAAATCCAAGACAATCACACAGAAATGAGGCTTGGTACTGAGATCTAAATCTTACCTTTCATCAGCACTCACTCCGCATTTTGCGGGCCAAAGGTCTTACCACTAGATGGCTCTTCTGTAAATATTCACAGCCTCGCTGAGGCTGAGCCTGAAAACTCATTTCCGAGGACAGCTCCCAGGCACATATGTAACCTTATCCATGCCTACAGACCATCCCGAGTGCAGGGCTCTTGAAGTCATTCCCTAACTCCTCTCTCAGCAAAGTGCCAACTGATATAGCCTTTAATAAGAAAGCAAAAATTTTTCACCTTGTTTTTGAAGCACACTTCGCTCTGTATCCAGGAGCTGTCAGCTACTATCTCCCCATGAGGATGTACAGTGTAGAGCAACAGTCTGGCACTGGGGCCAAACTTCTCTGTGACAGTCAATGTGATGGTGAATGTACCTCTGGAAGCTGTGGAAGGAATATGGAACAAGGAGGAGAGGTCAAAAGAGAGATCAGATGAACCTCAGCTTTGAGCTTGAGTTCTTATCCAGAACCTACCAGCACCTTTAAAAAAATTGAATATTGGAAGATTCATGTCTCAGAGGAATAGCTACGATCAGTAAGACAACAGAGGCAAACTAGAGGATGCTGAGAGAAAGATGCTGTGCAGAGAGAAGTCTGACAGGAGTATAAGTTGGACTGGGAAATCTGTACATAGCTGCTATGAGAAGAAAAATCCTTTTATTTGGGTCTCAAATCAAGTATCTCCTGTACCAGAGGAGAAAGGACAATCTCCTGAGCTAAGGAGATCAATAACTATGAAACTGCAAATATTCATTGGTGAGAAATAAAACAAAAGAATGTTAATTTACTTTTGCTTAATCACAACAACATTTCAATCTTTCAACAAAGAAGATAAATTTGATTATGATGTGCAGGACTAGCTAGATGCTGCAGCAAAATAAGTATTGTCAGTGTGGCAAGTCATAGTGTTTAAGAACTAGTACCTGGTTGCACCACAGTTTTTTGCTTTTGTTACTTCCTGCAAAATCTACAAACAGTGCTCTGAAGTATCAGTAGTAAAAGTTTAACTTACCAGCAGAGATGTTAACTTGCTTCTGGCCACTATGAACAATTTTTCCTCTTGTCATCACCTGGGCATAGCAAAAAATCATGAGACAGGATCAACAGCACCACCTATCTTCCCCCATGAAGTCATTGATTTGAGTAGTGTTCTGAGAGACTTCAAAGGCAATCATCCATGGCCACTCTCTAGTCTGGAGATTTTTGCCTTAATTGCTGTTTAAGGAAAGGTTAAAGAAAAGAGACGTTTTGGGAGTCAAGGTAGCACTTACCACATAGTAGAAATTTGTGTGGCCAGCATTCTCATAGCCATGTCTGTTCAAGATGTAGTGAACATTGACTGTTTGCTGCTGGTCACAGCTGAGTTTCTCCGTCACTGGTTCAATTTTCACAAAGCTGCTGGTCCATGAGTAGAAGCGCCGCACCAGGAATGAGGCTTGAGGCTCATTATCATTATTCCAAATGAAGAAGTCTGTACATTCATCTGGTGCCTCCCTGACCTATGGAGTATAAGTGTCATTACATGGGAAATCAACCAAGTAGGAAATAAAAATATGTCAGACAGGTGAGAGGCAAAGACATCTTTCCTCTAAAAAATTCTATTGGGATGCTGGTTTTGTGGGACTGTTTGAGCCAAGAGCAAGAGCTGGTGTGAAAAATATGTGCTTCACCAGTCCAGAGAAGGTGGCCCTCTGAACACCTTAATGCATCCAGATACCTACAGCACACTGTGGAAGGGAGCTTATTATAGACTCTTGTAGGCTTAGGATAGGTTGTGTACACTGCTAGGGCTTGTGAGTTAGAATGGTACTGTTCTCAAACAACCTTCATTTTCTCAGCTCTTCTCATCACATCCCAGATAACACACAAGAAGACTATGGAATGGCAACAGGCACCAGACTCTGCCAGCAGAAATGCAGAGAAGAGGCATCAGCAGGAAAAGAGGCTGGCATGCATCCAGGCTGGATGGGGGAGGCAGGGCTATCTGTGAGGAATGTCCTCCGGTGCACAGGGTAAAGAGAAAGAAGACGGCTGCAGAAAGGGCTGCTGAGTGGAGGGAAAAGCAGGGAGGTGCTGAAGATCACCAGTGCCAAAACCATCCTGAGATGCAGGCACTGGTGTTTTGTCCTACTAGTTTCACACAGGTTGTAGGCGTTGGTGGATTGACAGCCTACTTTCCTCACCTGAAACAATCCTGCCAGCACCCACTGATTACTACTAGTCTCTCTCTCTCCATTTAAGCATTTCTTCAGGAATCAGACTCACGCCAGTATTTACTTACTCTCAGCTTAAAACTGGGATCAAAGAAGTTGGATGTGTCAATGGAAAAAACAGCAGTGCCATTCTTGTCAGTGGTATAGTTGGCCAGATAGTGTTCATTGAGTTCCAGCAGGAGAGTCTTGTTGGCAACAGGCTCACCATCCACATTTGTCACAGAGATCTGAACACGAAGAATATCCAAGTCATTCATAATAAAAACTCAAACAAACAAATAAAAAGAACAGAAAATAATATGCTCACTAGAGGACTCACACTTAAACAGCAAGGACAAATGCAGAAAGCACAAATCAATAAAGAAATGTGTTTAAGAGGCAAACATGCCTCAATGTTTGGAAGGAATGGGAGTTCTGTGACAGGCAAAGGCAGACAATTCCCATCAGTGTCAAAACTATGTCACAGAGGAATTGCTTATATACATGGTGTCATATGCAAGATTCCTTTAATGGTAAGTTCTCTGGTTCTCTTCAATGACACTTCAGTGAGCCATTATGGAAGTTAAAGACTACTGAGTGAGAAATGATGGTTTAAATTCTTACATTATGCTCTCCCTACCTAAACAAATAGAAACAGAGCTCATACTCTTTGGAGAGTACTGATTAACAAACCTGAAGCAATCAGATAACTTCATGGCCAGAAGTAACCTGTTGATCTCAGTAGCACTTCCCAGCCTCTTGGCATCTGTATATGCCCTCTGTCTCCATTGCATATCACAATGTTTATGAACAGCTTGTCCTCCCTTCTGTGCCTGGGTTTATCTTGCATGTGCAGGTTGCTAATAAGTCAGAATGTACTGCAACACCTATACTGCTTTAAGCAAACATCTTTGGGGGTGTGTGACACAATGCAGGGCAAATTCTACCTTAAATTAAGGCACAGTTATTGCTGAAATAGCTTCTTGTAGGCTCTTCTTCCCCACTTAGATGACCTTTCACTTACCCACCTATTTGATATTTCCTGATTATAGCAGAAGAGACACCCTAACACTCCAGATACCATATAATTTTCTTATTTCTCTAGAAGCATCTAATGTAACAACAGACCTATGCAGCAGTCACTATTAGCAGCGGCATTGTCATTGGAAGCCAACAGCATAAAGTTAGCGGACAGTCATAAACAGGCTGACACAGAGATCATCATGTTTGACTTCAGGGAGTTTTGATCTGAGTGTATTGTCTCAGTTACCCACCTCACCAGAGTAAGGAATTCCCCTCTTGTAATAGACATCCATGTTTTTGAACATCATTCTGTCATTCTCTTGGCTGACGGCCACATAGTCATAGCCTTTCATCTGGATACCTGGAAGACACACCCAACATAAACAAGAGGAACAAAAATCAGATATGGACAGAAGAATGTTTCTTTTGAAAAGCTATATGGAGCACTGATGATCTAGGTGGAGACCTACAGGAAGGAAATCATAAATGTTGTTTTCTTGTGGCACAGTTCAGGATTCAGAAGATTCCTCTCAGAAAGTATCATCTATTAGCTTTAGTCAGATACCCCAACTTCCATTTAGGATTACCTGTCCCATTTTCAGTGACAATGCTTTCTACATTGAGGCTGGTATACATCCTGGCATAGCTGCGGTAAAGCTGGAATGTTTTGATGGAGATGACAGTGTTGAGGCAGCCATCCTTCCCCAGCTGAAAAAGGAACACAAAGGGAAAAGCCAGTTTTTCTTAACGTTTGAATAATTGCTCCTGAGTCCATATTAGTGGGTCTCTGAAGATCTTCATGCATCTGCTCACTTCTTCAGCTCCTGTTTTCTACTCACTACCTTCCTAGCTTACAGTTCTTGCTCCATGGCTTGTTTCAGAATTACTGCACTTGCACCTGGAAACCTCTCTCCTCCTTCCTGCTAGTCCTCTCCATGTCTCTTCTCAAGAGAGGCATGATGCCTGAGGTCTATGATTAGAGCATTTTCAGCCTGATCTATGGGAAAATTAATTATTAGCTGAACATTATGCTAAGCTGATCATTACGATGGCATTAAGTGTTCTCAAAGACTCACAGTACAGATCTGTTGGTTATACTCAATGAGAATAAAGCTGTAGTATCTTAAGTGTAATACAAATATGTAGTTTTATGACATTCCCTCACTCCTACTGACTCCTGCTGAGGGAAAATCTAGTCTCCTAATAACATCATTGGTAAAAAAATGTTTTCATAATCTTTCACTGTTAGTGAAAGTGAGAGAACACATGACAGGGTGTGAGAAAACCTATGCTTCTTTGGTTGTCCCTCTAGTATTACCGAGGAAATTAATGAGGCCACCTAACACCCCACTAACTACACCTAACACCTAACATGTTGGGTAGTAAAGCTGTTAGGGATGAAAGGCCTTGCCATGTATCATACCAGTCCAGTGACGGCTTTGCAGGTTCCTTCCCTCTTTTGCTGGCAACGTGGGCTGTAAAAGTGCTGCTGACACACATTGATTTGAACATTCCCTTGCACTGGCTGGCCATAACTGTACCTAGGAGAAGAAAAGAAGACAAAAGAACTCAGTCATGCAGACTTAATATGGAGCCCACAAAGACTACAGAGCAATGCAGACATTAAACCCCTCAGGTCTGCCTAGAAAACAGACAGAAGAGCAGCTTGGAATTAGGACCTGTTAGCCCTAGCAGAATTTCCTTTAACTACTTGTAGTCTTGAACTACTTGTAGTCTGTTTCGAGTCTTCTTCTTAAAAGCCTATTATACCATTGTTTTTGTGTAGTCATTCTTCTAGGCCTGAAGCTGAAAGTGATGATGGCCTTAGGGCTAGGATATCATTCCCTGCAGCTTGCTTTTTCTCATTAGTGTCTTATGCAAAGCCAGGGATACTGCATAGATTCCCTGCTCAACCCTTCGTGTCATTCTATCTTGCTCCTTGACAGTGTCACAGCTAGTAACGTCAGTGATAGAATATCCTTCTTTTCTATATCTATATATATCTTTTCTATATCTCTTTTCTGTAGTACCAAAAAGCAACAGCTAGCAAGTAGGTCTAGACTCACCCAGTTCTAATTATGCTATGTAGAGGGAGGATGTTATCATGTTTCTTGTCAAGGAAGTTATCACTAAAGAAATTACTCTAACTCTCATCCAACAGCAGGGTCCTTGCCTCCTAGCATGGTACACCATCCTCTATCCTGTGTTTCTTGTGCACAAATGTGTTATTCTCAGCTCTGATACTTACGAAGCACATGCGTTCACCCTGAGTTCTTCATCAAAGAAAGAGATCCTCTCTGGCACACTGGTTGTCACTTTAAATTTTGGCATCACTAGGAATGCAATATGGATATGACTGATGAGTAGTTGCATGCCACAGGCAGGAAGGTATATCACAGTAAAAGAAAAGTTAGCAAAAGGGAGAGGAAATTGTTCAAAGTAAAGTTTACCTAGGAGCTAGATGTAGGGTATCTTCAGAGAAAAAAAAACCTTTAGTGGTAAGAATAGTAACTTCTCCAAAGTGCAACAATAGTCATAATTAGAACAGACACAGTAAGAACTGTGATAAATTTGCTGCACATTTTCTTCAAGAGAAATATGGGAGTAATGCTGATGTCTCAAACTAGTTAAGACATAAAGAATAGAAGAAGTAAGTGAAATTTTCAGCTTGTCTTGTGGCCCAGGTTGTGAGCAATAAGGACAATGTAACCAGAAGTCCTTTTGCTCGTGAAGCCATGCACAGGAAAGAGGAAGGTATGAATGACCACTGGAGGGTAATCAGGAAAGGTCCTTTATTGTCCTTATAAAGAACTCAGGCAATTGGGAGTTGTCCGAGTCTTCCCTGGAGACTACAAAGGAAAAACTATTACTGACAATGAGAAAACTTGTAAATGAAAACAATTTTAGAAACTCCCTTGATGAGTTCTATTCCAGAGAATAAGCAGATCACTATGAGAGCTTTATCACCTCCTTTACCTTCTGGTTTTCAATCCATACTTCTGATGTCAATCCAGTCTCCTCCAGTAACAATCTGGTATCTGTTATTAATTGTGTCTGTTATGTGCATACTGTGTTTTTCATACTGTAATGACCTCTAAAAAACAGGGTAGATCTCATTTGTTTTGCCTCTGAACAGATGGAAGGTGTAAGGCCTGAATGATAGGATGTGGATACCATAATCACAAGTGATTTTGTGTCAAGCTCAGAAAAGAATTAGACTCCTAATTTAAATAATGAGAAATGCCATCTTTCACAGCAATTATTTTTTCCCTTCTTGCCTTCACTTATTCCAGTCAGCCCTCTCCAAGTCTTTCTTTCTCAGCTGTGATGTTGAGAATATAAAGCATTTAAACTCCGCCTTGTCAGCTCCTATCTGATTCAGGCAGAGTTAGCTTATTCTTGGTTTAAGGCAGTTCACAGCCTTTGCTTACCATACTCATCCACTGTGAAGAACTGGTGCTCTTTTTCACCTGACTTCTTCTCCACAGTGATGTGATAGGACCCCAAGATAGGCTCTGGGATTAGTGGAAATGAAAGCTGGACAATTCCCTGCTTAGATGTAACATTCAACCATTGGAATATTTTGTTTCGCTTTGGATCCTGGAGAGTAGGAGAAAAAGATTTATCAAACCCTTTCTCATGCTGCATTCTTGCTTTCTTTTAAGTTTTGCATCCTGGAATGTTGAATCCCTGCATGTCAGTGTGAATGTGAGTTTGAGCAGATGACATACATTCTGGCTTTAGATTAATTCTCCTGATCTATTTGTACACTAGTAAGCCTAAATTAATGTTTAACTGGAAATTAGATACTCTGATAGATGAGCTCACATCATCTAGGAACAGTGCTCAGTCTGCTTGTCATTTGGTTATATTCCTCTTGCATAAGACTTTCTGACTCATCTCCTCCCTCTGTAAAACAGGAATATTATGCATGGCTACCTTGGAATGTGTTTTGAGATCTAGTGATGTGAAATGCAGTAGAAAACTGATTCATTGTTAGCCTGTTCTAAGCAGACCATGATATTTCAGAAAGTTACTGCCTTTCTGTCTGTATGAAGCTATTTCACTAGCCCACTTACTGTAGTCCTACAAAAGTAAGACTACACTGATCCCTCTTGCTTGAATCCTAACAAAAGACACAGCAACGACCTTATCCCACCCCTGTCTAACATCCCCAGTTCTGCTAATTTTTTCTTCTTATGAACCTTTCCAAAGCAACTTGTGCTTTAACAACCTGCTGCATCACTTACCTCAATGATGATTCGGGGATACTGGAAGAGGAAAAAGAGAGAAAAAAAAATTAATTTTTAAAGAATTTATCAAAATATCAATAAATTAACTGTGGACCTTGAAAAATACTGGAACATAAGGCTGAGAACAGCTTTCTCAGGATACAGAAGGCTGCATCAAGGAAACAATTTAAAACTCATGGCTAAAATTAAAGAGATAATTTTAAGGGCGTAGTTGCTGGTGACTTTACCTTCTCTACAAAAAACATCCAGTCTCTTTATATGTATCTGAGGCAGGTGTAGTGACAACAAAACATGAGGGCTGTGAGAGATTCTCAGGAGTGCTTTCAGATCCTTTGCTGTCTATAAAGTCAGGGAAGGGATGGAGTGTGAAGCTAAGGAATTGCAGAGTACTTCAAATATACCAGGAAGCCTATTCCAAGCCCTTTAAATTCAATTTCTAAGTGAAAGAGTCTCAGGGTCCAGGTACCCTAAGAGGTTATTTGAAAAATCTTTACTATCACTCATACTTACTGTCTCCTGAACAGGTCTGAACTGGCTGTCCAAAGCAACCACACGAAACATCACTATAAAAGATGTAGGACAAAAAAAAAAAGATCATTCATTTTACCACTGAATGATCTTGATACAACTGATACAACTGATACGTTTTCAAGATACAACTGATACGTTTGCCCAGGCTTTTAGGGAGAACTAAAGAGTACCCAGAGAAATAGGAAGGATTTAATTACCTTATCCAGTAAAAAAGAAAACCAAAATAAAATTGTCATCTGAAATAACTCCAAATCTGAGACACCAGTACTAAAGTAACCTCTAAAATAAACACAAATAGTCAGTATTGCCTTAGTTTCTTATTGAGGGACTCCGTGCTTTGGACAGTTTCCTCAAAAAACAGTTTATACAATTCAATGATAAAACTTAGAGAATAAACCATTTAAACCAGTTTGATAAAAAAATGGGAGAGAAGGAATAATTTGTCTTTATTCTATGTATAAACTGTGCAGAACTGAAGTATAATTATGCTAAGGAGATAACTAATGAAACCACAGGTAGTAATGTAATTGAAATATTGCTATGGGATCAGTGCTGTGAATTAGATTAGCAGTTAAGTAGAAAAAGCTGCTTACAGGAAATTATATGTTTACTGCATTTTATATGAATTTCATTAATTCTAAACTTAACCATTTATATTCTGTATTTTTAAGGGCAATTTTTGTGATTGAGTTCAGTAAAACTAGCAGAACTCAAGATCCTTTATATGCAATAAACTGAGTAAAATATATACAAACTCATTTATTGCAATTTGTGACCTGTTTCTTGTTTTCTCTGACTTTTGATAAGCCCAAACTCAGATCACAGTTACATTCTATCTGAAGGATTTGCTCACAGCCATCACAGTTGATGGTATTTTGCTCCACATGAGACAAGAGGAGGTTCTTGTCACCCCTGTACTCATTGACACAAATTCCTCAGCACCTTTTTGTTCTGGTTTGTAGATGGGTTTGTCTGTCTGGATGAAGACAACATTATCCACATTCTGAATAGCCACAGATCTTTTCTCAGCAAAGTTCACTGTGTTTCCTTGGGCAGAGAAGGAAATGAATGCCAGTGGGTCAGAAGTAGCAGGAGGAACCTGTAAAGAAACAAATCCCCAGAGGAAAAGTGGTGAGACATGTTGAGGTGCGCTGATGCCTGGGGTTCTTGAGTAAGATATTGACTGCTACATGAGTCATAAAAAGTTCATGCAAAGTCATGAAAAACCTCATCATTGTCAGTGTAATAATCTTCCTGAATATATGTTGTGGAAGTCCCTTAATCTGTTACTAGGTACTAAGGTGTTAAGATATGCCCTGTCCGATGTGTTTTCTCATCTCCTGTCGCTACCTGCCCATATGCAGACTGGCCTAGCCATATAGCAAAATTCTGCTGCATTCTGGAACACTTCATCTTGGCATTTGCCATCCCAGTCCAAATCTTGCAGAGTCATAAGAAAACTGGGTTCTCCAGCTTGACAGTTAGGATAATCCCATGGGGCACATCCACCTCTGATGGCAATCAGAAGCTTTTGGCTGTTTGCTCCTTAAATGGAGACAGAAAGTCTTTCTCCAGATTCAACAGCCCATATGTCTTTCTGTTTCCTGGTTTTACTGTCAGGCTTTCTAGCACTGTATCTTTTTTCATCCTATTCCCTGCTCACACTTTGCATCTTATTACCCTCATTGACAAGGAGAATTGCACACAGAATTATTTCCAGATTCAACACCCTCTTCAGTAGTCTCAGAAGAGAAAAATACCTTGAATTCCCAGCACTTGAAGAAATCATTCCTTGTCACAGGTTCCTCAAAGAGAGTCTGTTGGGCACTACCATATTCCAGGATGACTTTCAGGGCGAGAGGCTCACTGAGGCTGTGGAACTGCACACAAGCAGTCTGTGGAGAGTCGCTCTGCACTACACTTGGGACCAGCAGCACATACTGACTGTAAGAAGGCAAGACCAGATCAGACAGTTCAGTTATGAAGGAAAGTCAGAACAAACAGGAGGGGAAAGCACCATGAGAATGCTGCATGTGTGAAGCAAAGCTTACCTAAACCAGTGGCAGGATTTCTACCTCTTTTAATGAATTTTGAATAACATACTAAGAACATATAGATGGCAATTTTTTGGTCCTCACAGCTCTATTTGAGCAGAAAGGCTGGCATCATTGTACATATCCTGCTCTTACACAGCATGATAATGCATTTTCCTATTTTAGGTACTCACACAGTTTCAGTTCCTAATCTGTTTCAACACTTGACAAGCACAGTTCCATTGATCCTCCCCTCCCATAACCTGTATGTACCTATACTTAAGCCTATGGAACCTCCCATAAGGAGGGGTGATATTTACCTTCTTTTTGAGATCAATGGCAAAAATGTTAGTTGATAGTTGCAACAACTATTTTATTTCTTTATTCTCTGCATGTCATTCCCTACAGATCAGAACTGACGTATCATAAGTCAGTTAGCATAATGCTCAAGAAATGCTCAAGAAATGATCCTGATTTTCCATTTTGCGGTATATCCCAGGGAACACTAAATCTGTCTTTTGTGCTCTGTTCTGTTTCCATGCCCCTCCCAGTGTATCTTCCTTTTCTTCTTTCTTCCACTGCCTTTTGTTAGTTATTCTTGTCTCTATAATGAGGGCAGGCCTTCCTTTCCCAGATTCTTACACTGAAAAATATTCCTTCAGATTTTCGATATTTGGCTATGGTTTTTTTAATGGGCTCTCACTCTCTGCCACTCAAACAGGTTTTTTAAAATAATATATGACAGAAATAATGAGTTTGTTCTGCAGTACGACATGAAATGCACAATATTTTCTTGATAATCTAATCCTTTCTGGTTTTTATCCCTCAACTTTGCTTATTCTTACTTTTGGTCATTTTCAGTTGTCCAGTTCAGACTGCAAAATATTTGAAGACCAGAAGTAAAATCATGAAAACCAGCATTCTGTCTGAGAAAGCTAAACACTGACTTTCACAATGTAGTCCTTTAGAACTTGTAAGAAGAGCATTATAGCTCTAATGCTGGTATGTTTTTGGAAATTGTGGCCAAAATCACATTTGTATAAAGCCATGGACATTGTCAAAGCTGTTTAAGTCATGACAGCACAGCAAGTGTCATACCAACACAAATACAGACACTAGGATTGCCATTCAGCAGTCCCCAATACCAACCATTATCTGGCCTGAACCACCTCCTCATACACCATGTTGTCTCTGTACTCGTGATGTATATCAATCCTGATAATTAGTATTACTTGTTAGTCTAGTCTTCAATCTCCTTTTCACTTAACCCATGAGCTTCAGAAATCATCCAATGCACTTGTAGACTTCTATAATCCAAATCAGGTTTCACAGCAGTTTTATGATAGAAAGCATCATTCCAAATCTTCTTTCAAGGTCATCTACTTCCATTTAAGACACATTTAAGAACCTAGATCTCAAACATCCAGTTTACTATATAGTTATTTTCAAGAAGAAAATAACTTCTGGGAAATATTAAAAATATTTTATTATAAAACCATAGAATGTGTAATCTCTTACGGTTCAGAAGACACTCTGGCAATCCAGTTCAAGGTTAGAATACTTAGAAGAATCCTTGACAACATCTCTGCTTGTGAAGAAGAAAGAAGAGGGACTGAGCACAAGTGGACAGCTTGTCACCTGGCTTTTAAACTGGCCTGAGATGATGCTCCTCCTCCATGGCTTCAATCATACTTTCACAAAAGATATCTACATAAAATTTGCATAGTTTCATCTTCCTCTCTCCGGTCTGTTCTCACACTTCTTGAGCTCTGAAACAACTGGTTAGGAAAGCTCTCATATTTCACATAGCTTAATGAGGTATTGCAAGACAAACCGGTTCCTGCCCATCCAAAGGTTTTATTGAAGCTTACCTCTCTGATTATGTGTCACTGGCTGAAAGTTCCTTAATGTTTCAGCCTGTCAGTATTTGCCATTGTTAAGTATTTCCTTGTCCTGTGAAGGCGTCCCATACATATATCTCACTAAACAGAAGTAATCACATTACACAGTGCTATTGTATACCTCCACAGGGGGCCTGGGCAGCAATAGTTCATCATTTGACAGTATTTGCATTCAGTGTGGCACAGAATGAAACTCATAATTTTAAACTGGATTTCCCATTGAACACAGTAACACTGTCTATCATTTCTGTTAGATGTCAGGACAAGTATATCAACAGGGAAAGGAATTACATACCATTACTTTATTTGTTCATCCGTCAGTCTGCTTTTTGTCCCCATCCATGCTCCCCTCATCAAGTAATTTCTAAGATTGTTGCAAACTTTGAGTAAATTTGACTAAGAAAATTCTCAATAATCAAAGTATAAAATCATAAAATAAATCGGAGAGAAATGGACCTCCTGGCATCGGATGTTCCAGTATCTCCTTTTAAGCAGGGATGGCTTCAAAGTTTGTCCATTCAAGTTTTGAGCATCTTCAGGGACATCTTCATCTGTGGACATCTGTTCTCAATGCTTAAACACCCATTTTTGAATTTTTTTTCCTTTAACTCAGATTTCCCTTCCCTTATGTCCATTTGTTCTTATCCTTTCACTGTGCACCCCTCAGAATAACCTGTCTCTGTCTTCTCTGTAATCCCCCTTTATGCAGCAGAAGATTACAATTATGTCCCATTTTACCCTTTGTTTCTCAGGGAAGAATAAATGAGAAAATATAAATTTCTTTCAGTATGTTTTTCCAGCCACTGACCATCTCAGTTAACTTCCAGATGACTCTTTCCAGTCTCTCAGTGCCTTTCTTTTATTGAAAAAACAAATCTGTACACAAAACATCAACTGTGGTCCCAAAGTTACTGAATATAGGGAAAGAATCAGTTTCCATTATGTGTTACCTACACCATTTGTAATATAGCCTGGACACAGGAAAATAAATACTACACAGTAGGAGGGTCTGCATTCACACTCTTACATGAGAAAACAAAAAAATAAAAAAGAAAACAAGGTACCAAATCAATGTACATGCAACTACAACCTAGAAGAAGTAATAGGCAGTTCCCCTTCCTCTTCCTCAGCCAAACAAGTGAAGAATGGGAAGAGGCAGGTAAGTATACTTTAGGAGCAACTGGGGACATGGAAAGAGGTCTAGAGACACTGAAAAAGGTGTTGGACAACAGAGCACCCCTGATGCTAATTCAGTGGTAAGGAGTAGAAGGAAATGAGGAGTACTATGGTGATGTGAAGGTAGGATTTTGAAAGTCAGATTCTATTGATTTCACTACTCATGGTACAATACATTCTTGCAAATGATTCATCAGTACAAGGATTATTCTTTCATTCAGCACAGGCAATACTACCTGTGCTCAAGCAGCTTACCTACCCATGTTACGCATAAGCTTTCTCATGAAAAGGACACAAAGAGAACTGTCCTGGATGCTGCTGGAGCTACTGTCTGTTGCCACTGAGTTGCTAGTGAGAAATCTTGCACAAAGCTCCCCACGTGGCAACACTGAATGGCAGGCAGGTGGGTGGTGTTCAGAGAAGGAGCTGTGAAGAAAGTCGCTGTGTTAGTGAGAGCAGAAGATAGTTCAGTATATATCATACAGATCTGTGTGTATTTGCAGACTTGAAAGACCCCATATCCCATTTCTTACTTCATACTAAGTAATGGGCAAAATAGAACTAAGGATGGAGAGGGAAGCATACATCAATCCAAGGCCTCTGGAATTGCTCCAGAAGCTCATCAATTACTGAGTGCAGCCTTGCAACCCAGGCAATTCTACGATTCTACAATATCTTTTGCATGAAGGTAGGATGGCCTTCTTCTTGAAGACATAGGAAATGAAAAAATAAGTCCCTTGAAATCTTAAAAAACATCATGATTAGAGATGCATATATTAGAGAGCATATATTTCTCTGGAAACAAACTACTTCAGTCAAATTACTGATCAATTTGTATGATAGCAATGTTATGATAAAAATATAAGTGCAGATATTTATGCACATCACTACTGTGTCAGGTATAATTCTTCAGTAGACCTCAGTATAATGAGGAAATTATTTCAGTTGTCTTTGCTAGGAGAGGAAAAAGAAATTTTGTGTTATCTGATAAAGAATCAGAAGTAGGGGTAGATTAATCATCTGAAAGCACAAAGAGCAAGATTTAACATAGGACAGATAATGAACCTCACACTAAGTATCTGTTACAAGACAACAGAAGATGGCTTAACACTGGATGTCATACAAAGCAAACTGTTGACCTTTGAATTACACTGCTTAGTACTTGCGTAAAGAACAATGAAATTGGAGATCATAGTTTGGCTAGAAAATTGATGAGATGAGGAACAGTGCCAAACGCACTTCAAGACCAAAGTAATGCAAATAAAGGATTAATTATCACAAGCAAACTTGGTTTTCAAAGTACAGCCATATTGCATGCTCTATGGATGGCAGAGAATCAACATGTTCTCAACGCATTCAGTCACAACTTCAGAAAGTTGTTGCATTTGCTCTCTCTTAAGAAGAAATTTTATATACACATACATTTTTTTTCTCCATTCTTTCTCTAGATGAGTCAGAGAGATGATTGTTGGAAACGTATTTTTCACAAGCCAGTTTTCTTTCCGATAAAGCTGAATTTGTCAATCCATTTCATCACATCAGATGCACCTGACCTCTCCTCTTCCATACTGAACACACATAAATCACAGGGCAATGTAAAGTCTTCCAAGTAACACTGATCCAACTTCCTTTCTGTGAGCAGTTAAGTTCAGTGTTTTAAATGTACAGTGCACTCACAAGAGAGATTTCTATGAAGTTGTGATTAGGCCATCCCTGATAACCCAGCTAGCTTCCATAAAGCACCTCAGATGTCCAAACTCTGTCCCAAAATGCCCAGCACAGCTTTATGTGCAGAATCTAGACACCAGAGAGTTCCAATTATGATATAAAACCACCAAGGAATGTCTGTCTGTGAAGGAGAACACTACATAGCATGACAGTGGAGTTAAGACACTCAAAGACTGAACCAACACATATCTAAGTCATGTCTGTTTTCCTTTGTTTCAAGAGAAATAGCAGGAAGTCAAGTGTGCAGCTTTCAGCAGTGAATCCTTGGATTTTCCAGAACAATGAGTAGTACGTAATCACTTGCTTCTTTTCTATGGCTCCTCTTTACATTTGCATAACACTTAAAGCCTAAGTACTTTCGAAGCCATGAATTCACCTGAGAGGAAGCACGAGCGACCCACTGCAAATTGCAATACCTCTTTCATTGTCCGGTTTCTTTCGCTAAAGCAGATAGATGGGGACTCAGATCCTCAGCTACCATTTCACTTATGCAAATGTCCTCATCAACACTGTATTTGTCAGCCTATGATCTTCTCTGGAAATTTTATTTTAATTTGAGAGATAATTCCCCACAATACATTAGTGAAACCACTCTGACAATATGTTCAGTTCTTCAAAGCCAGCGTGTGTCTGAATAGTGTTGTATATGTCTCAGACTTCAAATTTGTTCCACAAATTTGCCTACCCAGCCTTCCAGTCTTCGAAGGCATATCCCTATCTGCAAGCTTTTAAGTTTGCAAGTGATGGTATTTCCCAGAATGCTTGCTGGCAGCAGGCATCTCATAGTGTGGTTAGTCAGCATGTTGTATTATTTCACGTTGAATGGATGGAACATTTTCTGATATTATGCATTTTCTGTATTAAGAAAGATCAGGTAATTAGCAATCTCCATTCATATGGAAAAGAGTAAACAGCACACTGTTTAATCCTTGCAATATCTTTGTTACAAAAATACTGATAGACTAACAATATGTTGTCAACATTTTCTTTCTGGAATATATTTCAGCCCTGGTGATGAAAGATGTATTATAACCTCATGTGGCATGAGACACTTGAAAAATCATCCATTTATCTTGATCAAGAAAGCATAACTTATACTGACATCCTCGAAAAACCACAACAATAAAAGAACATAAATAGTGCAGGGTAGAAAAACATTCTAAAAAGACAAGCAAAGGTTATCAAAACTAATAGTCAGTGCTTCTTCAAAATCAACAGGAATTGGAAGCCTGCCAGAGAAACCACAAGGACACGTCATGAGAATTACAGAGGTGAGGTCAAGAAGAGCAGAAAAAAAAGCCAAAAAAGAATTACTGTCCCCTGTTGTTTTGTTTGATCTAATAACTGTTAAATATTACTGTATTTAAGTGAACCATTTGATATAAAAATCTAATTTGTCAAAAAATAAAATGCCCAATAATTTATAGACAATGTAATTCTAACTCAGAAAGTATATTGCTGCCATTCTGAATTAGCTTAAATTCCAGAACTAATGTCATACTGATTTAATTTAAGATTTTGCTATTACAGACCTTTGTCTTAAGGGACCACAAACACATAGCTCACTTGATCATAAGAGGTGAAAACTTGTGTCAGAGAGCCTTTTAAAGGGAAAAAATAATTTTTCTTAAGTAGAAAACTTCTCCTGTCTTCATTATTTCCCTTGTTCCCTTATTAATGTTGTTTTCCTACTTTAGGTGGAGACAGACAGACTGATGCAGATGGTTTTAAGAAGGTAAACTAACTGAATCAAAGATACAAGTTTAAAAGCCTCCTTTCTGAAATGTCATCAACTTAATTTTTTCATTCAATTACAAAGAATTACAGATTCTGTATAACTTTACAGCCTCTAAGGTTAAAGGAGTTAATTTTGGTTTCAGATGTTTTCTTTTTAAAAAAAATAACAGAACAATAGATCAGCCCCTACACTAGATCATTCAGCAATCTCACGTTTCATTGAATCCTTTGATTTTGCCCTCTTAGAAACATCCAAACTCTGTAAGTCAATTGTATGTTTTTCAAATGCAGGAAAAACAGGCCAGGCTTGAGACCTACAAACATTGCTGCTTTTCCTGCTCATACAGATATGTTCTATTTCACATGGTATGCTAAGAATTTAGTTCTAGTTGGTCCAAGAGGCAGGAAGCACTATGCTCATCACAGCATCAGTTGAAACTGAGTTGGAAGAGATTCTCAACAGCAACAGCTCCCCAGTTGCTTGTTCCAGTAAACCAATATCAAACAATCATGAAGACAAGTGGATTACCACATGCAGGTCAAGGCATCGTGATCATTAATAATGCTATAAAGGCTAGATGATCTCATGGATAAGCTGAGAAGTGCTTAATATGGTCTTATAGACCATAGTGATTCTTATAGTGATTCAGGAGTATCAGTAGTTTAAAGACATAAGAGCAATGTATAAAGTGATGTCACCCCTCTCTGCATTCTAAAGCCTGAATTTCCCAGTCTTCTGAGCAATGCATGAGCAATGGCTCCAACAGATGCCTTGCAACTCCGAGATTTCCTTTTATTACAAGATATTTTTGGGTGTGTTATTTTGTCTAATAAAGGTCTACAGGCTGCTGAAAACTTCTCCCTGTTGATATGACTGGCGTAGCACATGTGTCTTCTGTGGTACCCACCATAATTTTGCAAGAGACAGTGCTCAGTAAGCTAATATATAAGCAGCAGGAAGCAGAAAAAGTTATAAAGAGTGACTCTTCAGGCAGAAAAACCAAGGCTTTTGCATCTTTTGCCATTCTACCTAAAGAGCAGTCACTCTTGCAGTGACCAGCTCAAATCACTTTGGGTGCCCATGTCATTTTTGCCAACAAATGGGATCACCCTTCCCTCGAAGAATTTGAATTTTTCTGGGGAAACGTCCCAGATCCTATAAAACCTTGAGAGGATTTTACAGCCTTTCCACTCCTGTGTATCTTCATGCAGCACCACTGCCACTGGTTGAGCTCACATGATCATACTCTGCACCTTCAGCAAACACCTGACCTTCTGGGTATTACATACACCATCAGAGCACTTGGCTCTCATGACCTAGCTCCTAGTTTGTCCATCCCACAGGGATATTATTCATCAGAGGGAACTATTTTGGAATTAACCAACCTGTTCCTTCCAAGAAGAAACACAGGTATAGTTCTAGAGATAATTCATGGCAGGGAAAGAACTATGTGATGATTTATAACATAGAACTGCTATATGTCAGGGAATTCATGGTATGGCACTACTGATATGATGAGTTGGACCAGAGTGCAGTAGATCCCCTTTTTGCTTTGTCAGTAGGTTTAGCATGCATCTCCTTTGTGAACCTGAGGATGTGTGACACTTAACTTTTGGACTGCAGCAAAATCCTCATGTTACTTTTGCATCTGCAGAGAAGACTTGGGCCCACTACTGTGTAATTTAGACATTTCAATCTGTTCTAGAGCCTTAAGTTAATAGACACAGGACATCTAGCATCACATGATTTGATGTGGGAAGGCTTGCTAAAGAGCATGCATTCCGCAGCAGGGATACTGTTGCCTTCTTCTGAATGTCCTCTAGTTACAGCAGGAAATACAGGAGCACTATGTGTAATATTCAGGAAGGCTGGTTTTCTTTGCAGCAATCAGGGGAATACATTTATACCTTGTTGCAGTATGGGCACAGGCCATAAAGGGTTAACAACTGCTCAGCTCAGAGCCTTAGGCACCTGAGGCCTTGGAGCTTGTTTATGCCTTCCATTGTTTTGGGAAAGAGTCCTCTATTCGATGGGAACTAAGTAGGAGTCAAGAATGGGCAAGGTAAACAACGGCCTTGTGTGTTGGCAGAAGAACTCTAAGAGGAGGGTCTGACATTAATGNTATACCCCTCACTGCAGTCATTCCTATTACTAACCTGAAAATCAGAGGTTCATACTGAGAAATTTGAGCCTCACAGGTCTGCTTGTCATTCTATTTTTGTTGCCTAAAAGAAAAATATTATCCTGTAGACTAGGAAAGTGAAATATAGGGCTGTGAAGAGTCTGTATCTCGATCAAAATGCATAAAATATGAAGCATTGAGCAGCTTCCTGTTTCCATACTTCAGTTACCAGAATGTTCTTTCTCAGTCAGCCTATGGTTAAGACCTGATGTTAGAGGAGCATTTGGCTGCACCACAGCAAATTCATGGCAGGAGAAGAACTTAATGAGTAGCTCCCATGAGTAGGAAAGAACAGCAGCCTAACACCAAAACTCATCCAATATTGGTAACTGGGTTTTTTCACTCTTGAAAGAACAAGAAGCTACTTTCTGCTGGTGAGATTTGGAACAAAGGATAAGAACTGTATTAAAAGGGAATTCTAAGTCCCAAAGGTAGTTTTGGAATTTTATCTATTTTTATATAGCATATTCAAGCCATAGAAAGCATCATCAGGATGTTCTGCCTGACCTGTTAATATTTTGGTTTGCAGGAGCCAGCTACTCTGGAGCCTAGAGATCCACAAAGTACAAATGCAATCCATATGTATTTTGCATCTTTTTAGGTTACGGATTGCTTTAATTTTAATTTTGCTTGAATTGGGTAGGAACAAATCATCTCTCTCTTGAAGCAGTGAATAGAGTTTGATCATGCTGAAAGCAGATGATTTTGGGCCACTACAGGAAAATCTGAAGATCCCTAGAACTAGGCTCTGTCACCTTCCAGTCTACAACTAGTTTGCTTGGTCACTGGTGCTGCTATGGAGAAGGAAACTACTGAATTTAGACCCCTTCTGGGCAAGAGTCAGATAGTAAAAGAACATCTGGAAACTGAAAGAATAAACCTTCACTGCTGCGGTGACACCAGTGACTGCATGACTTCCTCATGCTACTGTCAATGCCAGATGTATATTCATCTTGGATTACCCTGTTGTGTTACAGTTTTCTTACTCTTGTTTGGGCTGCATAGGAAGAAACAAAAATAGCAGCTCCTGAGGGAAGACAAGAACAAGTCCTGCCACATAGCTCAGGACTCTCCTGTGCAGAGGAGAGTGAGGCCCTCCAACCACAGTCCAAAGCAGACCTGGTACAGAGATGATGCTGCAGCCATGGGATCTGCCCCTGGGTCTCTTGCTCAGCAGTAACAAACCACCCTTGCAGGGTGAGCAGGAATAGTATCATTATAAACAATAATTACAGTTTTCATAATCTGTGGGCGATTACGCAGTAATTGAAGAGCAGTCACATACAGCTCTTGAAATGACGTCTCCAGCTCTCCTGCCACTGCCTGGAATTGGGAGTGGTGGCCATGGGTGTGGTGTGAGGTGCACGAACAAGCAATCAGTAAGCAAAAGGAAACTACATGCAAAGCTGTCATTGGATAGATGTTCCTGCATCGGAAAAAGCAGGGCAAATACTGACAAATTGTGGAGAGGAGAGGAGAGGAGAGGAGAGGAGAGGAGCACACTGGTGGGATGACACTACACACATCATCTGTCAGCAGGCTGGAGCAGGCATGGTGCTGCAGATGTCTCAGGGAGTGAGTAAAAGCTGCATCTGTAATCCGTTTCACGTGCAGCAAAAAGATGCTGCAAAGATCACCAAGGGACTTGATGAAGACAAGTTATATTCCAGAGTTTGATCTCTTTATCTTATATGTTGGTTAGCTCACCTCTGATGTTTATAAACCAAGCCATTGTTACTCTTTTTAACACTTGTGGCATTGGTTGAGCTCCTTCTTCACCTGTAGCTTTAAACAGAACCACATAAAAGTGTCTATAAAGGGAATTGAAAGGTATGAGGAACACAGGAAATTGTTTCTGCTGAGTTTGTATTCAGAAAATAAGCTGTACCAGACAGTACTTAATGCACTGCATTATTGCCAGACTGTAGCATTGTCCTCTGAGAGCCATAAGCAAACATCAGGGGGGCAATCTCCAATTAGTCTGAGCCCAGTGCTCCTTAGTAGATTGGGGAGTTGCCCTGTAGGTGTTTCTCTGACCAGAAAAGAAGACCAGCCCTTAGTGTTAAAACTTTGCAGAGTAAAAATCACTGTTTTTATATAATAATGATGCTTGTGTGGAAATGCTCATGGGATGCACTTCAGTCTTTTTTTTTTCATACAGAGTTCTGGTGCATGAAAAAGACTCTACAACATTACATTTTATTTTCCTTCTACCACATTTTAGTGTAACCATGTCTCTAGTGGTGATTTTCTTTGGCCATATGGTCTGTTGGCCATATTGTTAAAGTTTTCTCCCACATACAGATTTGGATGAAAAACTAAGTAACATTTTTTGGTATTTCTTGCTCATGCAGATGCTTAAGGATCTGTGAACTAGAGAGCAACTGCAGCAGGGGTATGGGCCATATGCTGAATGCTGTGATATTGTTGGAAAGGAAGTATGCTTTTCAAATATTCATCTCATTTATCTGGTGTTTGATTTGCAATTCTCTCTTCTGTTTTAAATTTTAATTAAAATAGCCAGTAATATAAAAGTGTTAGCATCCTGTAAGTGAGAGAGATCTGCTTTGTATGCTGTCTGCTTCTACTGGTTTTAGATCTGCTCTATCAATTTCAAAAGCTCTGGCACTGACAGGTTGTTTTTTTTTCTGCATTGGACATACCTGCGTATCTGTTTTGAAATGTGCAAACTAAGTCATCCAGAGGGACCTGGACAAGCTTGAGAAGTGGGCCCAAGTCAACCTAATGAGGCTCAATAAGGCCAACTGCAAGGTCCTTCATGTGGGTGGGAGCAACTCCCAGTATTAATACAGGCTGGAGGATGAAGGGATTGTGAGTAGTCTGGCCAAGGATGACTTGGGAGTGTTGCTAGATAAAAAACTGGACATGAGCTCACAGTGCACACTCACAGCCCAGAAGACCAACTGTATTCTGAGTTACATCTAAAGAAACACAGTAGGGAGGTGATCCTGCCCTTCTAGTGAGCCTCCACTTGGACGAAAAAAAGAGCTTGAAATAATGATTTTATATAAATCACAGTAGAGGTCAAAGGATAACAGTTTCCTGGGATGGAAATAGTTCATTTGGACTTGATGCAAAATTCTGCTGCATGTGTTCAAGTCAGTGTGCCTCTGTGTATGCACATAGGCATGTATTCTTTAGTGAACTTCCACTTTTCTGGAGACAGTGAAAACTTGCAAAAAATTAATGAACATCCTTATTTCAGTCTCCAAATACTGCGTTTTCTGGGATCTGAAATTGGATTGCGCCATTTTCAATTCAGATCTCTGCTGCAAGACCATTCTTCATATACAACAGTCACAGATGTTCTCAGTACTGGAAGAACAGCCAAAGACCTACAGAACACAGGTAAATCTGGAAGGGAGAGAAAAGGTATTAGCACAAAGGGAAGTAGCTTTGCAGTTCCTTGAGCATTCTATTTTTCTTGAAAATACAAATTTATCCTTGCAAATCTTTGCAATCTTTGCTCAATTATTTGCTTTGTAAAGTATGTTGTTCTTTCCTGGCTGCTTGTTTGAATTGTTGAATCACTGCTGCACTCCAGGCATACTTTTTACTCTTTTACCAGATTATTTTAGTCCATAGTATCATATCAAAGTGTTTCTAGTGAAATTAAACTTAGCATAGCAGGCTACATGGAATTTCTGTCAACACTCTGGCCAGAATGGAGCACACATCCTCTTCCTGTGCCAGCTTGTGTATTTGCACAAGCCCTGTAGTTAGCCAGATGGAGAAATGTGGGGGACAATGAAGTTTTGTAGAATAGTTAAGGTTGGATTATTTCACCCAGTTTGTTTTTGGCTTCATAAATGTTTGTGGTGACATACAAGGAGTAGCAGTAACTGCTTTTAGTTGCCTAAATTGGACACACAACAACAGCTTTCAGGTGTGAGTCCCAGTGGAAATTCATTTGTTGAGATTAAGCAATTTTATATATGCAGAAGGGAGATTTTTCAAATTATTTTTAGATGACTTAATATCACTTATTTTGCAGTTAAATCTAATGATCACCTCCAGATGACTTGATGTTTTGTGTGATCCCATCACAGGATCTACATTTTGCCCAATGAAATATTAGATTCTCTATGTACATAGCTCTGTGTAAGAGGAAGGCAATACACAGCCTGAAACCACATTTTATCTCAGATAGTAAAAACAATAGATAATAACACCAAAACGCACCATATAATCTGGTGTCCTTCTCTTCTTCTGTCACAGCTGAAACAGAACAGGGAATTTATTCTCCTGCAGTATTCAATATTTTGCAATGCCTTTAAGAATGGGTCTTTCACTATTTGCAGATGGAAAATTATTGCATATTCAAATAAACCTTTGCCTTTAGGGGATTCTTCCTGTTGTTTGCATTTGGATTTCCTTGACTTCATATCTTTCTGAACCTTCACGGTGCATGAAATTTGGGGCACTGAGGCACAAAGACACATAGAAAACTAGCAAAAGGAAGAGAGAGAAAATGGAAGCACTAGAGTTATCCTCAGTTCTTTTCCAGGCAAAATGTACTGTAATTTATGAACATGCATATTGGCAAGCAGCTTTTTAAAATTAAAGTCCATGTAGTGCTGTAGGATAAAATGGAAAAAATTAAAGTAAATGGGAGAAACTTAGGGAGGGGGAGAAATAAAAAGCAATTATTTTATCTACAATAGTTTTTTCAGGAAGGCTCAATGTGAAACCTTATGGAAGGGGAAGGTTATTTTTATTTTAAGCAAAACTGGTTTCAATCATGCTTCTTCTGCCATAGATTTCATGTATTCATTCTCTCATGTTAACAAGTGCCAATACATTATTTGTCCAGCTACTCCAGGAAGGAATAATCGTGCCACAATGGAAAGCTGTCAGCAGCTGCTGAGTTCTCCTCAGGTGTCTCAAGGTTCTTCTTGATTTGCAATCATTATTAATTATTATTCACTGAATTTTGGTCATACCTTTTGCATCTTCTAGGAGCACATACTTACCCAGATCTTTTTTCTGACTATCCTATCTCTCGCCCCTTACAAGTCTGAGGAAAACTTACCAACTCTCAATGCTCTTTATTTTCCTACTTAATTATTTTATGTCTGCAAGTCTGATTTTCAGCTTTTTGTCACCTTATCTTTACAGCTTTAAATTTCTGCAGTTCTTGTACTCTGGTTATTTAAATGACAATTTTCTGCACCAATTCAGACACATCATGCCCTTTTTTTTGTTCTTTATTCAAATTCCTCTTCGTACATATTTCTATTCATATGCCATTCGTTCCAAACTTAGAATTTCTGTTACAATGATCTGCAGTTTAATCCAGTATTTGCTTCAGAAAAATGTATGTACAGAGCTTTTCATTGCTTTGAATGCCAGTTATTGAAAGCTCATACATAGCAGACCTGTAAGCAAAATACTCAAAAAGTCACATTCGCCAGTAAATACTCTTCCTCTGATGTAACAGTTAAGCCAGCAGGATTTTAAACTTAAAAATACTTCCTATGTGTAGCAATTTTAAATTAATTTTCCATTGTAGGACAACAAAACAACCGGGAGACTTATAAAGGAAACGGGGAAAACCCTGCATTGTGGCAGTGTCGGCCTGCTGCCACCTTCTGGTCACAAAATCCTATAGTATACATGGGTTAAAAAGATCTTTAGGATAAAGGCCTATCGTTAATCCTGTAGTCCGCGACTGAACCAGGTCCCTAAGCAGCATATCTGACTATCTTTTAGAGCTATGAAGATGATTACGGGATCGGAGCACCTCCCTTATGAGGAAAGGTTGAGGGATTTGGGTTTCTTTAGCTTGGAGGAGACTGAGGAGTGATCTTACTAATATGTAAATTATGTAAAGGGTATCAGGAGGATGGAACCAGGCTCTTCTCAGTGACATCCAATGATAAGACAAGGGTCAATGGGTGTAAGCTGGAACACAGGAGGCTTCACAGAAATATAAGAACACATTTTTTCACAGTGGAGGTGATGGAACACTGGAAGTGGCTGCCTAGAGATGTTGCAGGGTCTCCTTCTCTGGAGATATTCAAAACCCTCCTGGACATGACCACATGTGGCCTGATCTAGGTGCTCCTGCTCTGGCAGGGAGATTGGGCTACACGATCTTTTTAAGGTCCTTCCAATCCTTGATATTATGCGATTCTGTGATTTTTTTAAATAGCAGCAAGGATGGTGAACCAGCCCTGAATCCAATGCTTGGCAACAGTTTTGGTGAAGAATTCTTTTCCTAATATACAAGCTAATCCTTCCATTGGGTAACTTGAAGCCATTTCCTCCCATCATTTTGCCACAAACATGTAAAGGTGCTTTGTAAGCCTGAACTGATACAAGGTTTGTTCATCAAAACTATTGCTGTGGATGGCATCGTCCTGTTCATGTTTCAGAACACCCTTAATGCTCACCTCTTCTGAGGTCTCGGCAAGCGGATTTCTGAGACAAGAGTTCATTTCAGAACTTTGCTTCAGAAAAGTGGGAAATCTTACTTTTGTGCTCCAGATTGAAGTTGTGTCATTCTACCAGAGTGGCTGACGGGTAGAATACAGAGAAACAGCACATTCTCCCTATTTTGCTTCCTACTTATCCCAAAGAAGCTGTTCTTACATGAACAAACAGATTCAATTTCATATGAGCTGGGGCAAGCAATACATTGCAGACCATTATATGCCCCAAAACCAGAAATCAGTGGTACTTCTGACAGACAGGTGACCTTTACAAAGAGAACAGTTACAGAATAAAATTTTAAATTCTGCTGTGGTTTCAGAAGTGTTTTCACACAAATTGTCCTAAAATTTGTAATGTTTTTCCAAGTTGTGTGAATCATATTACATTGAAAGTATTGGCAATTAATTTTAAGTGTCAGGAAACTGGTAGCTAATGAATTTCTAAAATTCTGACACTGAAAAATTTTGAAAGAATACCATGAATTTCAGGAAATGCAATTAAAGGATTATGTGAAAGAAACAATGACACAAAAAAAGAAGGCATCATAGGTAAGAATTTGAATCTGTAAATACTTAGATGGAAGAATTAAAAATCAAATTGTATGAATAGTAAGAAGCCTGGAGAAGGTGGGGAACAACAAGAGCCAAAAATTACACTAAGTACATTCCTGCTAGTGGCACAGATATTAGAAAGCGCTTTATTTTCAGAGTGACTGGATGCATGGAGGATATTTAATATCTTTGCATCATCCCAAAGAATGGTTCAAAACCCATTCAGAGCTCCTGGCCACACACTGGAAAAGCCAGTGCCATGGAAAAGGGGGAGTGGAGCTCCTACTGCTACTGCAGCTGCTGCTGCAGATGATGACATCAATCACAAGGGGTGGAGCCAGCAGCGATGATGTCACAAGTTGAGAGATGAGGTCACTGAGAAAGTCTCTTCCGATTGGTCACCACTGCCTATAGAAGCCCTCGCTGCCCTTGCCCAGAGAGTAAAGGGCCGGGGCAGGCAGGGTGGTCGTGCGGGGACCAGGCTTGGCCAGGCGCAGGGCAGCTCGAGCTCGTAGACGAGAACCAGCCGGCAAAGGAGGACAGAGAGAGAGTCGCGGGAGAAGCCGCCGACAGCATGTTGGGCACAGAAGCGCCCTATGGGTTAGCACCTGAGCAAGAGAGGCCGGTCCAAGCGACACCTTCGTGGGGGCCCTCCGGAGTAGCGCCTGAGCAAGAGAGGCCGGTCCAAGCGACACCTTCGTGGGGGCCCTCCGAAGTGAGCGAAGCGAAGGCCAAGAAGAACCGCACCTCCCGGTCCTCGCGGGCCGGGCTGCTCTTCCCCGTGAGCCGCGTCGACCGGCAGCTGCGCAGAGGCCTCTTCGCCGAGCGCTACGGGGCCGAGACCCCCGTCTGCCTGGCTGCGGCGCTGCAGAGCGTGACCCGCGAGATCGTGGACGCGGCCGCCGAGGTCTGCAAGAGCAGGCGGCAGAAGCGCATTTCTCCATCGCACTTGGAGGCGGCGCTGCAAAGGTGCCCCGTGCTCGGGCGGCCCCGGCGAAAAGCCGCGGAGCCCCGGCGACGAGCCGCAGCGTACCGGCGAAGAGCCGCAGCGCTCCGGCGCCGCAGCCGGGGTGTCCGCCACAGGCGGCGGGTGGCCTCATCCGACAGAAGGAAGATGAGCAAGAGTAAGAAGAGGTTCCCCGGGCAAAGGGCTGCACCTGCCCGCGCCTCTGCTGCCGTCCACTGAGAAGAAAGCAGAGGCTCTTGGCCCACGCTGGCGGGGCAAGGGCCGGGACTCGTACAAGGCTCTTGCCCAATCCACCCCTGAAGTCAAAGGCTACATTAAAAGCTTTGGCGAAGCCGTGTGGGACATGAGACCTTGTGTGCTGTGTGTTCCGTGGGTGTCATCTTGCTGGGCAAGGGCATGCTGAAGGCCGTGCAAAGGGGCTGTAGCAAAGCCCTTGCTGAGAAGGAGGGCAGCAACATGGCAGGAGGGAAGCTCTTGCCTTGGGTTTGCACTTGGCCTGAAAGCGGGGAATAAAGGATCTGCCCTGAGGATGTTGGGCACGGGCTGGAAGGGATGGTACAGGTGCCTGGAAGAGGACAGGGACCTTCCTGTCCTTGCTCAGTCCCAAGGGGGAGTATGGGAGACACAGCACTGGCCCTGCAGTCCAGCTGCCTTTGGCTTTCTTGGCTGAGGTGGCAGCAATTTCAGTCTTGTTTTGCTAACACTTTCTTGGATGGGTTTCCAGTGGGGACAAGGGGAGAGGTACACCCATCTTCAAGCCTCAAAAGTCAAAACCTGGTGTATAAACACTTATCTAAAAAATCTGGCAAATTATGTTTGTGACACCCTAGACTGTAGCACAGCCCTTGTTAGAGAAAGAGGACAGCTACATGCCTGGATGGCAACTGATCCTCACAGGCAGCACACAGATGGAATTTACACTTGTCCTGAAAACATCTGGGAAGGGAAAGAGAGGCATAGGATAGAGTAGAATACAATCACCAGGCTAGAGCTTGATTTCAACTGAATTGTGCTAAACAATTGCAGTATAGCTGCTCTCTACAAAAGGAGCCATAATCCATGTTTGTTTCGTAATAACTGGTCCCCATTCTGTGTGATGTGAGAAGAATAGGGCTCTTTCTCATGCGTGGGAGTGATGGATGCACATGAGTCCCATAACCAGAGGAGTTGTTTCCCTTTTGCAGACCAACCCAAGAGGGCCTGAGCTGTGGGCACAGGCTGGTCTGTCATAGCAGAGGGACAGAGAGGGCGCACATCCACTCCTGCTGTAAATGGCATCAGCCATTTTACACTAAAATTGAAAGTGGAAGCAAAGGAAGAAAGGACTGGTTGCAGAGATGGCTGGTGGTCAGTAATGGGTCAGTTATTTAGATTCAATATTTTGGACAAAAGGCGATGTTGTGCTCTAGAGACAATTATCAGAGGTAACAAGAAAAACCTGAGAAATACAAGGAGAAGCCATCTGTATTGTAGTTTTCAGGCCTAAAGAAATTAAATGGGTCAGTTCTGATCTTTCAAAGTGTCATCCTTGATTCTTGACCCTGCAAACAGGAGGCACATTATTTGGTTTATTATGGACATCAGAGGGGACAAAGCAAGAGATGTGTCTGCACAGGTGGTACAGAGCCTGCTAAGTGTCCCATGCAGGGCATTACAGGGAAGGCCTGGAGCTACAGAAGGGAAGAGTTCCAAAGCAGGAGGTACTGGCTGCCTCTGGGCAAGGAAGCAGAGAGGTTAAGGCCATGCTCTGTCCTTGTCTTGGAGAGGAAGAGACTGCAGCTCTCAGCCCCGGAGGCTTCATCCCTGCATAGCTGGCCCCCAGTGTCATTGCCTGCAGACATGTAAATGTTTTTTTGCAAAAGAAAGCCTCCTAACTTTTAACAAGCCCCACTGAGCCCTTTGTTGAAGCACAACAAGAGCACTGGGAGTCACCCACTTGGAGAAGCCACATCTAACTTGTTATCATTAAACACTGAGTCCTTAATGATGCCTCATGCAACTCATGCCAATTCAGGCACCATGGGAGCTTCCCCTGTGCTGCTGGGACAGGCAGAGTCTTGTCCCCCTGGCTCTATTCTCCACAGCACTGAGTAGGGTCATGAGATCCCCATTCTTGGTTCTGGCACTGGCTGCATATGTCCTTTGTGAGAGCTTGGTTGCAACCCTTGCTGCTGCTGCAGCACTCGTTGCACAGAAGCTGTCAGATGAGAGTGGGGATTTCAGTCTGTACTAATGTCAGGTTCTGTTCCCTTCTCAGCCCTCCCTTACTTCCTGCCTTCTTTCAGCCACTTCTCCATCTACCTGTTCCTCTGTAAGAACCCTGAAAGATGAAGCCCGTGCTGTCCTGAACTATGATGGCAATTGTGCCCCATGATTTGAAGAGGAGTCTGGAAAGAAAGGCATCCCCATCTTGTACACTTGTTTGAGTCAGCCATAGGGAGTCCTGGGCAACATGGCAGTGGGGTGGAGATCGTTTTCTGGCCAAAAGAAGACATCTTGACAATATAATTTAAAATGTAGTTTCGGATAATTTCAAAAGAAAAATGTTAAAGATAGGAAAGAGGTGATTACTTGGCAACCTTAGTGTTTGCTTCTAATTTTGCCTTCTCTGGCAGTGCTTCAGGTTTATTGATTATGATCATTACAATGTACCAACATACAGTCGAAACTACTTTCCCCGTGTTCAGAGAACTGGTGCACTCCAGGTGAACAAGGTTTTCCTCAGTATCACACCCAGTGGCCAAGTGGAGAAAACTAACAAGATCTGACAGTCTTAGCCTGAATAAAGCAGACCTGAGCAGGTAGCAGCCACCAGCTCAAGGTCCCCTGGTCACTCTGTGCCATAAGTCTCCAGAAAATGCAGAAGTTTGCTCTGAAAGGAAAGCCTATCATCTGATGGGCTGAATTAAATTAATATTTCATTAAGTGAAGTATCTACATCCTCTGATATTTAAAAAAAGTCCATTCTTTGTCTTCCTTTACAGAGTGGTACAAAATAAGGAACGAAATAATATTCTTCAGGACTGTGCTGTTGATCCTGAGGTTTGTCAAGACTGATGTGGT
>VZTY01014697.1:42404-76711 GCA_013400935.1 Turnix velox | reverse complement strand
AAGGAGGACAGGGAACTGCTGGAGAGAGTTCAGCACAGAGACTGAGAGATGATAGACTGAGTGGAGCATTTCCCTTATGAGGAAAGGCTGAGGGAGATGGGTCTCTTCAGCTTGGAGAAGTTTCACAGAAATACAAGGAAAAACTTCATCAGGGCAAGAGAAGAGTTGCACAGGCTGCCCAGAGAGGGTGTGGGGTCTCCTTCTCTGGAGACATTCAAGTCCCACCTGGATGCTTTCCTGTGTGACCTGATCCGGGTGTTCCTGCTCTGGAAAGCGGATGAAATTACATGATCTTTCTAGGTCCCTTACAAACTCTGAAGGGAAGAAGGAACTATTTTCCTCTTCATGCAGCTCGGATAAAATGAAGTTTAATTTACATACTCATTGTAATGCTAGAAGGCTAAGAAACTGCTGAAGTACTTAAGGTATTAAAATTATGCATCCAATCTGCATTAGTCTTCCAAGTGAATAGGACACTCTAAGAATGGGTGCTCAACCCTAGGTCTCACAGCTCAGAGATGACTGCGATTTGTTTTAAGGTAGCTCTGTCCACAGGCAACACGAGTTACACATAATCTAGCTTCTCAGAGATCTCATCATCCCCTTTAATATCAAAAGCAAACATCTCAAATTCACGGAAAATATTTACTCCTTATAAACATCTGGAAAATTTCCCCAGGAAAATGCAAGATTTAAATAAATAAATCTCTTTGTTTGGAAATGTCTTCCAAAAGGGCAGGAACTATAAAAGCCTACTGCAGCAAAGGATCAAAGCATCACTGATATGTTCATGTGATGCAAACAATGTGATCCAAGGTAAATCCATTTTCAGGTGTTTTTTCATAATTTCTACAGCTTCATTGGTGACTTTTCCCTATTTCAAATGCTTTGACATTACATATCTTATTGTTCTCTTTTTCTCATGTCTTCATTTTCATACTGAGCTAATACTAGATCCCAACTCATTCTCTATCCAAGACGCAAATGGAGTCTCACTATGAACATTAATGAAAGGGAAACGGCTAAATACGGAGGAAGAACATAAAATGAAACTGAGCTCATTGAAGCAGGTCTAGGTCTAGTGAAGGGACAAAATTGCCCCATCTTAACAATGGACTACAAAAATCCTCTATCTACCCCCAAGGACAACTTGACAGTCCACAGTTTACATGATAAGACGATCTTTTACTTAAAATAGTGTAAATATGGAAGAATTTTCATTTACATCCCCCTGAAAGAAGGTGGGATGGGAGAAGAAACATCAGTTTCCTCAAGTATTAACTAATGGACAGGACTGAAGACCAAATTCTGGTGAGGAATTAAAATATTATCCTATTTCTTATAAATAGACTCTTCTTTCTGCTTTCAGAAAGGTTTCTCAATATGCAGAAACTGCAGTAAAGTTTGTTTTCATTAAATCTATGCTTTTCCTGGTAGAAAGAACACTTTTTTTTCTCAGGGAAGTAAAATCTCACTCTTCTAACTCACTCTTACCCCACAAATATTTAGTATAATTCATTTTACAATAGTTTCTCCACACATTTCTTCAATTTTTATTTCAATTTACAACAGACTCTGTAGGCTTAAACTAATACCCCTTCTGTAGTGATCTTCATATTGTCTATGTCTGACGTCAGCAAGGCTGGATTTTCCCCATTGCACCAAGTTAGAGCTATGCTGTATCCCCATAAATTGCTCCCTCATGCCACTTACACATGCTGCTTCCACCCAAATAATTATTAAACATTTTTTCATTTGAGTTCATTCCCCTTGATTTCAGTGCCTCACAAAAGTGATCTTTCCACAACTCTATTTTTTCCTTGCTATTGTTTTTAACAGAAATCTACTACATTTCCATTTGTTCATTGGCTTTGGTTCATTTCATACATGATTGCAAACCCAAAATATATCTGAAATGGTACCCAGTATTCAAGGAGATAGTGCCCTCTAGCACACAACCAGCATCCATCCCAGTTTGATTGCTCATGCCATAAAATTTTATGTCGTAAAACTCTAATCTTGTTACATTAAGCAAAATACCTTTGAAACATTTCAGATACCCACAAAAGCATTTGGAAAAATGGCTTAGCCACATCTTCAAAAGTGACAAACACAGATGTGTCAGGAGAAAAAGATATGAGGCCATAAATCTTAACTTGTTGGGAGTTAATTAAGGGACTCATCAATCATTACACAGCTCACCCCACACACATACAGGCAAAATCCTGTCAGCTGCCATAACCTACAGAAATCTACAGGTTAAAAACTCCCAAAGTCCCTCTGTTCTGACTATTTTTAAATGACTTTGTATAATCTAGCATTAAGACCTGTAATTATAAAACAGCATTAAAAGAGGCCTGAATAGTTATGGATAATTATAGTTGGTACACTTTTTAAAGAAAAAGCTTTTCCAATCAAATGCAGGCTTTGCCTTTTTGACAGCTCCAAGTCCACAGGATATAGAGGGATGATTTAAATCATATGTCAAAATTCTGACTGTGCAAGGCATTCCTTTTTTCCCCCCCTTATCAAGAGAGGTATTGTTATTTTCTCACTATAAGCAGGCGTGACAGCACCTGACTGGAGTCGCATAGCCAGTTTCTCAATCGGCACAATAATATTCACCTCTTGAGTTTCTCTGGCAGCTATAAACCAAAGTCCTTCTCATGGTTAGTTTAAATCACTCACTCTCCATACACTGGAGACAGGCACAGAGCTGCATTTTGGAGAAGCACAAAGGGTGTCAGGAGGATAGAGCCAGGAACTTCTCAGTGACATCAAGGGACAATTGGTGCAAGCTGGAACACAGGAAATTCCACAGAAATAGGAGAAAAAACTTTGTGGCACAGGCTACCCAGAGACGGTGTGGGGTCTCCTTCTCTGGAGACGTTCAAACCCCACCTGTATGCCTTCCTGTGTGACCCGATCCATGTGTTCCTGCTCCAGCAGGGGGATTGGACTAGATGATCTCTTGAGGTCCCTTCCAATCCCTGACATTTTGTGATTCTGTAACAAGACCAGCAGATTGGACCCCCCCCCCAGTTGCAGTGGGGAGAGTCATTCCAGCTACCCACAGAATCAGGAATTCCCTCACTTATACAGCCTAATTCCAACTCAAATGCACCACAAGTCCCAGGAACTTGAATGGGATTCAGGCTGATTCATCCCTGATCCACTGGGATGTTTCCCTCTAATTAAGGTGCACGTTGGAGATGTGCAGACTCTGCTTTTCCACAGAAAACACTTATGAATACATGCAGTTGCAATATTTCAGACATGTGTAAGCACACATACAGATGCACCAACACATCATGCACTACATCTGCCTCATCTCTGATCCTATTTAATACTAATTAAATGGTTGGTATGCCCACAGTTTATTGAAGCTCTCAGCTGACAACTGAAGAAAAGCTGCTAGTCAATATTAATGATTATCTCCATTCCATTTTGGCCCCAAATTCATTCATTAATTACGCACACTGACTAACTAGTACCTTTAAAAAAACAACTCTGCTCATTTTGACAGGATTACTTGTGTAATAAGGTATTACTCAACATGAGTAAGGGTAGCAGACTCCCACTCTATCCCACTGGGAACTGCAAGCTTGACTTGTTTCTACACACACCACTAAAAACAGACTTCACTTGGCAATGTCTTTAAGTCATCTACAGCAGGGTTTGCCATTCTTTGCTGAAGTAATTTTACAATTTAAAAAAGAAAAAGGAAAAAAGCAAACATCTGCTATCAATAATAAGTGAAATGTGCTCTCATCTGGCAATCATATTGAGATGGAATAATTTGTTAATTATTACTTTCTAAGACCAGATCAATCAGCATCTTTTAAAACGCACAGATGCCACAGATAAGTGGCATAAGTTATATGTTATGCAAAGAAGAGTGAACAATTCACCTCTGCTTACACAAACCAAGATGATCATGGAGCAACCCAAGTAATACTTCTGTGCAGATGTCTATCATTCTAGCTGTGACAAGTAATCCTATAATTAAGGCCACCCAATAACTTCCATTTCAGCTAACTCTCTCACTTTTGCTTTCCAGGATTCCCCTCTGTATGGGGTAACTTTACAGATTCAAGTCCACTAATTTAGAAAAGTCTGAATATACAATGGGCAGGGAATAAAGTATCCCTCACCTGTACTGTAGTACAGCAAAGTATCAACAGCTTGGTTGATAAACCTGATATTCCACATATTGTGGAAATTATGTTTTGAGAAGTACTGTTCGTGTTTTCAGTACTAAGTGGTTTCATTTTGACAAGTTCAGAAACACTCAAATTAGAAATTTGTTACGATTCTCTTTCAATGAAAAGTGAACAAAAATTGATTTTTCATTTTGAAGCAGGTAACTAAGAAAGATTCTTTGAGCATAACTAACTTGTTATTATTGAAATCCTTGAAATCCTCTAATCTGCAACAAACCAGCCTTCAACCAAAGCAGGACCTGTAAGGTGAAGGAACGCCTATCAAGATACTGTATCATACTGCAATGAATATTATCCATTTCTTTTTTAAATCCCATCCAGGACTTTGCATTATTGTCTCTGTTTTGTACAGTACCTAGAAGGTGCTAAGCAAGAACACTCAGTGATTTACCCAGAAACACACATTCAAAATCACCTTGAGCATGAGAAACTGTATCCTGTTTCTGCTTAGTGCCCGGCAACTTCATGAGACTTTCATTTTTCATTAGTATGAATTCCAACCAAAAGACTGAAAGATCCAGTAGTACACTTAAAAACCAGTAACTACTGGATCAGATTTTACTTTGCCTTAAAAATCCTCTTCTGAAAGACAAAATTGCAAAACCTGGATTTTTTTTAGAACTTCTCAAAATAAGAAGAGCCACACAGTTAAAAAGTGGTTGTGGAGCAGACAGCATACAGTGGGTAGCAGTGCAGTGTCAAAGACAATGAGCATCTATCAGCACAAACTGTGAAACAGCAGGACGCAGTCACTATTGATGTTTCAAGTAAACTGAGCCTGATCACTGGCTTCTTTCATGCAAAAGACACTGCTTGGATGATTCTGAATTAAATCCACAAGCTCATTTATTTTCCAGTGCATCCTCAAATTAACTCTGTCTTCCTTCCCCCTCCCAACGTTTCCCCCAAACTTCAGCTTCTTGTACATCTTACTTTTTTCATTTTTCTTATTACTACTATTTTACATTTGTCTTCATGTCACAGTAGGAACAGCAAATATTAGGTTTTATTTTCGTGTGAAGTCTTAGGAACTGCTCACTACTGAAAACACCACTGCAATCACTATGACGTGAAGTAATCATCACTCTTCTGCCTGCCAAACTACAAAGATAAATTTAATAAAATAATTAGAGACTTCAGGCCCTGAAATTTCACTTTACAAACTAATACTTGAAAATGACAGGAAAGAAGTCAGTCAGTCTCCAGACACTGAGTGGGAGAGCTGTTCCTCATGCTACACGGAATCTATACATCACACACAGACATGCATACCTCATTTCTATTGACATTGAGTGAAACGAAGGCAAAAAGTTGAAAAAGCTTAATATTATGAAAATTATGATTGACTTGTTCTACAAGGAAATGCAAGGAAGCACAGGCTTCTTTGGAAGAGTTAGCTAATGTTAAAACTTTCACAATTTAGGAAGCTTATTCTTGGTCATTTTTAGTCTTTGTCTAATCAAGCTGACATAAAATTTCCTTCAAGCATTATTAAATGATGAATTACTTTCAGTAGAATCAACATTAATAGTAAAAATTCTCTAAAAGAGGCCTACATTTCAATACAAGAATCCATTCTATAAGGCTTCCATAGGAACATAAGTACCCCCCCTGTTGAGCAAGAATGGTGAACTTGTGACAACAGATGCAGAGAAGGCTGAGGTACTCAACAACCTCTTTGCCTCAGTCTTCACTGGCAAACCCTCTCCTCATGACCAAGTTGAAGGAATGCTAGATGGACATAGGGTGGAAAAGTCCCTCTTGCTGTGAGTGAAGACAAGATTCACTATCACATGAGGAACCTGAATGTCCATGGGACCTGATGAAATGCAGTTCAGAGTCTGGAGGGAACTGGCTGATTGTAGCTGATAAGCCTATCCCCATGATATTTGAGAAGTCTTGGCAGTCAGGTGAAGTCCCTGATGACTGGAGGCAAACATCACACCCATTTTCAAATAGGGCAGAAAACAGGATGCTAGGAACTACCAACCTGTCAGTCCCACCTCTGTGCCTGGGAAGATCATGGAGCAGAATCTCCTAGAAGCTATGCTACAGGCCCATGGAGGACAGGGAGGTGATCTGAGACAGCCAGCATGGCTTCACCAAGGGTAGATCATGCCTGACCAACCTTGGCTTTCTACAATGGAGTGACTACATCAGTGGATATGGGAAGACCCATGGTTGACCAGAAAGCCAACCTTACCCCGGACTGCTTCAACAACTATGTGGGCAGCAGGTCAATCAAGAGAGGTGATTCTGCATCTTTATTCTGTTCTCGTGAGACCTTGGAGTCATTGCATCCAGCTTTGGAGCCCTCATACAAGGACATGGAACTATTGGAGAGGGTCCAGAAGAAAGCCACAAGGATGATAAAAGGGCTGGAGCACCTCTGGTATGAGGACAGGCTGAAGGAGCTAGGGCTGTTCAGCCCGCAGGAGGCTCCCAGTGCCTGAAGGGGCTAAAGGAAAGCTGGGAAGGGGCTGTTTGCCAGAACACAGAGCCACAGGGCAAGGGGCAATTGTTTTAAACCAGAGCAGGGTAGGTTTAGGTTAGACATTGGGAAAATGTTTTTCACCACAAGGGTGGTGAGACACTGGCCACTGGCCGAGGTTACCCAGAGAGGTGGTGGAGGCCCCATCCCTAGAGACATTCAAGACCAGGCTTGCTGAGGCTCTGAGCAGCCTGATCTAGTGTGGGATGTCCTCATCCACTGCAGGGGGTTGAACTCAATGGCCTTTCCAGGTCCCTTCCAACTCTATGATTCTATTTTACTATGAAATAATGACACAGCTTTCCTCACTCTTCTATTAGGCTATGCTCAGTAATGGGAGCACCAGCTTCAAGTCTCCCATTCCTTTCCCTAGTTACATTTCAAACTCAACAAAAGGATATTTCTTTTAACAACAATATTCCCTCACTGGATTATATGTATAATTATTAAAGAACCAGAAACAAGGAAATAAAATTCCTTGATAAAGAATGTCTCTTTTTTTCCACTTCACTCAGAATTTCCCTCTTGGTTACTTCAAAATATTAAGTTTACATTACATGTACATCTGTTTCTAATAAATACATAGAGTTGCACTCATGAAATAATTTTCAGTATACCCACTGCCGCTTACACATGTGATTGTAACAGTGGTACTCTACCACTACTCTTTAAACTCTTGGTTCAGTCATCACTCACATACCCATCTGCATCATATCTATCCCCTCATAAAAGAATGCAAATATAAACAGGAACACATAAGCACATACATTCCTTGCACACTTATGTTTCCTGCTAAAATGGATCATGCTAATGAAGTATGTACTCATCAATTAATAGCTTGAACTTCCATTAGTGAAATATTAAGCCTCTAAATAACTTTCATCAGATCAGAACTGGTGCCTCAAGAGAGCCTTTGAGTACTTTTAAGATTATAGGCACAGTGTCTCTGCATGTGTATGAAAAAAATAGACACAGGTGGAGCAGTGTCTCTAATGAATGTAAACATTTTCTTTCCAGCTGCTTAGAATTCTTATTTTTTTGTTCATATGGATATGCGAGCTTCTCCCCTTTTCGGAGGGTTTATACATGGAGGGTGCATTCTCGGCACAGGAACAAATAATCCTAGATAGCCCAAAAAGGAAAAAATCAAACTGAACTTGCAGATAAAATGACAGGCAACAAATACATTATTGCCTATCTATTAAGTTAAAAAAAAAGAAGAAAACAAACCCACAAAAATTTGAACATCTATAATGCCCAAGCAATTTGAGGTAGAATTTTCAAAGCTGAAAAGGGATTGTTCCAAAACCCAGATGTTGCCTTTCAGAAACTAGTGAAAACTGCTGCCTCTGGAAATTACTGTGAAATATAGAGTAAAACAAAAGTTGTTTAAATAAAAATAACTTTACTCATTCTGTTGATCCAAAAGAGAAGATGAATTATTTTTAAGTCTTCAGGTGGTTATGCTCTTATATCTGATACTTCAAGACGGCAGCCATGCCATCTCCATTCCAAAAGACAATCGTATGAGGGATGAAAAAGAGAAAGTTTATGAGGTCTTCTGCTTCACTCACTGTGCACATTGTGCTGTGAAGTCTTCTTCATCTTACTAAAGGCTGTACTGTTTTACAGTATTCATAAACACATAACAAACATTACAAACGCATGTGCCATCATGGCACATGTCAGTTCACTTGCAGTAGTATTGTGAAAGTCCTTCAAATTCCCTAGTTTTCAGATTTTGGAATGTCTGTGTTCAGTTTAAAGAACTACAGAATACTTCTCAAAAGTGTTACTCTCATACTCTGCTTCCTTGCCACTATCATGGCACACACAGGTACATGCATTGTCTCAAAGCTGGGGTTTTTTTTGTTGCATGNTACTCTGCTTCCTTGCCACTATCACGGCACACACAGGTACATGAATTGTCTTCAGCTCACCACTGTCTCAAAGCTGGGGTTTTTTTGTTGCATATGATCCAAGAAGTAAGCATCAAATTTCAAGAGAAAGAACAATTTTAAACAGCCAACAATTACCCATCTTAACAACTGTTAAGCCTAGATACTTTCTGGAGCTGTTATCTATGAAAAAGACAGCTCTTAATCACATAATATTCTTATATCCTTGCACAAATCAATGCTCATTGGTAAGCAAAGTAAAAAAAAAATTCACAAATATAAAAAATGAGAGATCATTCTAAACAGACAACATACCTTTATGACCACAAGGAGACTCAAAATTTACTTTTAAGAGAGCTGCAGTGGTAGGCACTGAAACACAGTCACAAAAATATGCCCACTTTAAAAATCACTGGGAGTTAAGACACCGGGGTGGAATGAAGGAGAAAAGCCCCCAGACTGGTATCTTTCCCTCCAGAGAATCTCAGAGGGTGTATGCCACTCACTCTTTTGGAGGTACTTTGTCTACCTTCATGTCTGCTGTCTGTTGTTTCCTATTCAGCTCCACAAAGACCCAGCTGTATAAACCAATGCTGTCAAAGAACACAGTTAAGGGATGGATGAAACAGGGAGGGACATCTAACATGCTGACCACTGACTGAGCTTGCAAGGATAAAGAAGCCTTGATGGAGAGAAGTAATCTATTTGTTTATTTTACCTCCTCCACCACATACTAGAACCTTTTTTGTTTTTTCCATTACCAAAACCATCCCCCACTGAGAGGCCTTTGTGATCTAAAAGGGGCAGAGCCCGTTTTTCCTAACACTGGCAAGTTTATGTAGGCAGATTCATTCAAACACATCTTAAAATAAACATTTGGCTCTTCCCCTACATCACACTGTCCACACACTGCCTTCAAATACACTTTAAAAAAATCACCATTAAAATGCACTCGTCTCAAGCTGTTTTTACTGAGATGTATTAAAAACAATTTAGGCACATCCTGCCATGTAGGTCCAACTTTGGATGAGAGTTACAGTCTTCTGAAAGAAAATAAATACACATTACTACTAAGTAAATGTGGCTGATACTGTCATAGCAAGAGGTATAACAGCTTTCTTGAAAACACTTCTTCCATCAAGAAACTTCTCACTTTTAGGGATATACTTAATTATATTACAAGTGAATATGAATCCAGATGTTCAGATCTGAAATGTTTGTCAAGTGTTAGAAGGAAAACGATCACTGCATGGAGAATGGGGCATTGAAGGGCACCACTGACCTGAGCTCTGAAGGGAGTGAGGACCTTCAGACACCTTGCATAGGATGTGTTAAATTAACCTTTCTGTTAAACAATGCTGAAAAACCTATACTCTCCATACGTACACCATTTGGGGTTTGTTTTGTTTTGCTTTTTTCTAACCACAAGCATTTGGCACTGGGAACAATTCAAGTATGAACGCCTACAAAGAGACAGTGCATGGGCAACAAAAAGTAGATCTCCCAAAAAGCCTTTAGATAATACTGTAAAGAACATTTTCCAATTGGAAGAAGTTTCACAGTAACTTCATGAGCTACCTCCTGCAATCAAAATAACTCATTAGGAATAATTATAGCAAAATTAAACTAGGCCATTAGAGAACAAAACATGGATTCATGTGTATCAGGCATACCATATATGCCTGATACACCTCCATACCACAAGCCAATGACAAGATACCTTTTCTAGGATCAAACTGGAACAAAAAAAATTAAAAAGTTTCCAACAAAGGTCTCCTGTCCCATTTTTAATTTCCAAAAGGCAATAAATGACTTCTGATTTGGGCAAGTATTGATCTGGAAAGCTCTACAGTTGTCTGAATGACACCTGAAAAAGAGGACTGATTGAAATACATCACAGAAATTTAATTCTGCAGTATAGCAACATCCTTCATCATTGATCATTGCTGAATAAGAAAAAACCCTCAAATTATGCTCAGGTAGTTTACTGCAGAACACCTTCTCTGTCTCAGCATAGCCTACAAAAGCAGGGCATAACACTTGGTGCCCAATTATCAGCAACTTCCCATTTGACCCCACATAATTTATTGAAAAAATGTGTCTCCCAGTTTTTCAGTTTTTCATATTTCTACAGAGAAATTAGAATTTTTAACTGTTTTTATAAAAAGCTGTGCAGGCCCCAATTTTGTTTTTTTCAAGAAAACATTTTATTGGTGATTGCTGTTTATATTACTCGTATCATTAATTCACCTGATGGTTTTGTGCACACTGACACATAAGCAATGGTAAAAGCAATGAAGTACTCTATTCAGTTACTGTATTTTGGAACCACAAAACCAAGTTTCTTCATGCAGTCCTACCAACAGGTTCTAGGAAACAATTTTGTTTTACCTATCAACTAGGTTTATGTAGAATCATTCATCCATCTTTACTAGGCAGTGAAAATCGAACACTAACCCTAAAGCAAATCCCAAACCAAAACCCAACCAAAAAAAACCCTAAATAAAACTCCAGCATTTAGCTGGAAAATACCACTGAATCCTTTTCACCATGCAGTTTCTCTATCCCTCAAGCAAGAAGAAAACTCATCCTTTGCCAGGTAATTCCATGGTAGTTGACAATTTATGAACACTTTTCACTCAGGAAAACTATTTAAAGGAATCTTGCATACTTGCATTATGAAATACAAATGGCAACATCTATTTCACAGATGAACTGTTACAGACACAAGTTTGCTTCCTGTTTACCCACAGAACTGCCCAGTACTGGCATGTAATTGAAAGCCAGAGCTTGAACCCACCTTCTCATAGCAAACCAGGGACAGGTTCGGGTAGCAAGTTGCAAGCTCTGATTTCCACTTTTCTCTATTAGTCAGCTGCTTTGATGATAATTCCTCAGTACAATGAGAAAGAGACATACTTCACTCAACACATGCACTATCAATGATGGAAAGCTAAAACCACTCCCTCTTCCAGTCTTGCCCTGGAAAACTAGCTACAAAGGTACATTATATTGAAACAGCCCTCTAGGAAAGGGTATTTTATTACAGTAACTTGTATCTAGCTACCAATCCCTACATTCACAAAGCAGAGTTTAGTTCTCCTCTCTTAAATGGCTCATATAGGTGTACCAGATTTTAAATTTTAAAAGTGTCAACTACAAAAATGCCTGAAAAATACAGAGATAATACTATGGGAACACTTTTAACCAAGAGCATCCGGGTTCCACTAACCTGCTCACAACATGGACCAAGCACACAGCTGTACCAGTATTTTTAAGTTTGCAAGACATCCCTTGTAAAACAGCTCATCACATCAACAAAGATTTCTCTTTTCTTGCCTACCCTCTTGTCATCCTCATCTCTGTCCTAGCTTTAGGAAGTGAAGATCAAAAATTGGAGCCATTACCAGGCCTTTACACCCCTATTCGTCCTTCCCTCTATTTCCTCCCCGCACCCCGTATCTCACAGGTAAAAAATCAAAAGTGATATTTATAAAGATATTCAAGTACCAAAAGGGTGGAGTTTGCCTTGCTGCAAGAGATCTTCAAACATGCTTCCAACATTAAGATATCTATAAACTTCTGAAAATCTGACTAGGAGCCCATCTATGTCACCGAACACCTACATACCCCTACTAACCTCCTCCAGCTTTTCTTCTCTGCTTCACAGGATTTACTAGAGAGCTTTCTATGCTTGCACTACTCTTCATCTCTAAAAGCCCTCACAAATACTAATTACTCTCCACATATCCCTTCTGTGAACTAAGTAAGGATTATTATTCCCTCTGAAGTAAATACGGATTACTAACTCCTTTGTACAGATTGAGGAAATACAGAAGAGGATTTTAAGTGGTCTACAAACAAGAATGTAAAGAGATGATAATAAAGCATGGATTAAGACACAGAAGTTCTCCACCTCATGCTCAGACTGTGACAGTCTAAATTGTACCCTTTTATTTGCAAATTATGCCCAATTGTTTGTTTTTGATGAATGATGATCAATTATTTAATATACGCCATAAAACGAAAATATTATCTCTACAGCAGTGCTTCTTATGTGACATGACCCATTACTTAGACTGGTTGGTAACATGCATCTATATGAATGATTTTCAATTTTATTATAGTCTCTATTTGCTCACTTACTTAAAATGTTTAAAGAAGAGTTGTATGGATTATCAGACAGTCTGAGAAGTTCAGTTCTGAGCTCTTCAAACACATTCATTTTCATCTTATTAGCACAAGTGAAGTAAAAGCCTTAGGCAGGTAATTTACCATCCCGTTTATCCAAGGGACTTCTAAAGGAAAAGCCAACCTTTGTAAATTGTTTGTGATAATCTCCAAATTGATCATTAATTATCAGCTGCTAGTAAGCTTTTCTTCTATCAGCGGCACTGTGAAAATAATGCATTTCACTGAGGATGTGACATTGTTGTTATTGCCACCTGTGTAATCAGCCATCATTAAACCCAGCAAAGTCCCATAGCAGGCAACAGCCTCACAAAGTGAATTCTGTCCAGTAACCCCGTTTCGCAGGCAGGCAATAAAATTAGTTATCCACCAACAGGAAAAGTGTTCATTAATAACATTATATTTTACATTCTGTATCTTCCCACATACAGTATCTGTCACAATTAATTTAAACACATCTAGCTGCACTTTAAACACACATTGTTCAGCCCTGCCAAACTTAAGCTGAAACTTTGTTTCCCCTTTTGCTGCTTTCTGATTTTCTTCCACTAGAAGCTTACAATGCAACAGTAAAAATGAAAAAGGTTGTTCCATGCTTTCTTTGAAAAAAAGAACTGGGGAAGAGAAGGCAGCAAGCAAAGCAGATGAGCATTAGCTACCCTCTAGTCCATTCAGAATAAAGGTGATCTTTTTGTTTGAAGACTGCTTGTCAAAATGCAGTTTGGCCTTCACATAAAAAAAATCTGATCAATGTTTTCCAAATTTTTGTGTATGATACTTTACACATAATTTTTGGAGTTTTGGGCAATGCTATAACTAGAGTATGACATCTGACAATCTCACTGTTCCTTCTATTAACTCCATTGAACTTAATGGATAGTTGCCAGTTAACTTCACTGGAGCAACCACAGATGTCACAAGCATTGCATCTTCAGTGGAATCAAACACACTTGACAAACCACTTTTTAAAACTATTTCACCAATTAGGAAACCCAATCTGACAGCAATAAACTACAAACCTGGCATCCATTTAATTGTACATTGTCTAACACACCTCTGATTGAAGAAATACAGAATTAATATTAGAAGACATGGGTAGGCACTAAAAATTGTTGGAAAAGTAGCATCCTTTGAAAAGGCTGCCGATTATGAAGCAAGTGAATGTATTTTTCCTTTAAATTGGTCCACATGGGTGAAAAAAACCAAAAACCAAGCAACAAACAGGTGAAATGCCCACCATCGTGGGCTGTAGATTTAACACAGCAGCCTTTTACATTTGAGAATGACACTCCCAGCAGCACTGCAATATACTTCTCTACTTTCATAATAGATGAAATGCAGAACAACTCCATACAAGTGTGATTATGTCATCTTTAACTTATACACAAACACAGAGTAAAAGAATTCTCTTGACATTAAAAAAGACTGAGTGCTCATTTGGTTCGTGACCTGGGTCCATCAGCAGCAACTCTACACCAACCCCTGATGACTCTAAACAACAGGATTATTACAGTCATGAAGGCAACTGTATCACAGCTGAAAGAAGAATCATCCCTCAAAGAGGTTTTTGCTCAGGTTCTTTCAAATTCATATAATTTAGGCTTACAACTGTAGCACAGGATCTTTTAAATAATGTATATGAAAATTCTAGTTCAAAGGACAGGAAGCCTGAAATGGAATTGTCTCTCACAGACAAGTGAGATACAGTTCTGACAGAAATGAAGGGAACAGATTTGTATTTTCTCTAGTGAGATGGTGCCAATGATGCTGCCACACTCGAGAGAGGTCAAGCTTTGAATAGTGTCCTCTTCAGCAAAGAAAACAAAGGGATCCAAACTGTAAAGATGCAATTGTGTTCTACACAGGTGTAATGTCAAATGACACCCCTTTAAGTAAATGGCCCTGAGTGCTGGATGCACTGTCATGTACATAATTTCTTCTCTTTGTTGAATTTTCTCCCTAAGTCCTGCAGAACCAATTCACAGGCCACTGAGCATTTCATTCTAGTTACATATTACAGAATAATATACTAATTGCAGAATCTGACTTGGGCCCCTTGAGACCTGCATTACTTACATCCAGGTTCTATCCTCACTGTGAGACAAATTAAATAAAAAGAAAAAAAAATCACTTTGCAGGAAAGTGAGTATCTTCAGAAGAACTTAATCTGCAGAATTTGAATGTTGGTCACCATATAATAGCACGAGAGAACTCTGACTGATCCTGTGTTTAAATCATAGGACTGAAAATTTAAAAAAAAATGCACACAAAAGCACAAACAAAAACACAATTTAGAAAGACAGTAATTCTTGTGATGTCATTTATAGCTAGTTCTTTTGGAGAAAACTATACTATCCGACTCTCAAAGCAATCTCAATATTGGAAGCAAGACTTTCCATCAGTAAACAATCTAATAATCTGTTTACATAAGCAGTAACAATTCCTTGGCTGGTAAAGAACAATACTATATCAAAGTTGTCATCTCCTAAACAGAATCTTAGTTGATTTTCTGTACATAAATAATCCTGATTAATTCAATTGTGCCCTCAGCCTCCTTAATGCTTGTGCAGGTAGAGGAGAAGAGAGACTTGCAAAGGTCTTTCCCTCCAAGGATTGAGTGAGCTTTGAAATTCTAACTTGTGCAATGTTACATGAAATAAAATCCAGTGTACTTGCAGGAAGCAATAAAAGCAAACTCAGTTAGACTGTTTGTATGAATACACCTTAGAAGGATCAGAGCCCGATTGAGCCACAAGGGATGATAAACTTAAATAAAGCATTTCAGTGTAACCATTCTTTCAGCAGTCTTTAGTTTGTATTAGCAGCTAACATCTTGAGGAAAAGAAAGGTTTGCTGCTTGGCAATAGTGTGGTGTTAATGTAACACAATCTGTTAAATGAAAAAGCACAATTAATTCCAATTTGGTGTCTTCACATTTCACACTCCAGAGACTCTTAAGGACTGAATGAAAGACAGGAAGGATACAGAAAATTTAGTGAATTTTTCCAAATGGAATCATCTATTTCTTTGCATTTCACCTAATCAAGGCAAGAGAAAACTGGAGAGGAAAATAACAAAGGTTTACTAATTTATGTAGTTATTTATTAATCTGTATCTAGAGTAGCACAAGAACTGTCTGTCTCTGTCCATCTTTCCCTGCTCACTCCCCCTCTTCTCCCTGTCTTTTCCACAATTCAAATGTTCAGACCCACTTCACCCTCACAGTGAGGAATGGACTAAGCAGAATTACTCACTGTCATTCCAGTCAAGGAGGAATTAATTACAACTTTGCCTCCTGTCCCTCTAAGGTTGCAGGTTTGTCTACCAAAAGAAATCTGAAAATAGCTGAGTGGAGGGCTGCAAACACTCAGGAGGATGCAGGTACACAGTTGCTAAATTTTCCTCTTGATTTATACAAACCTCTAGCTGCAGTGGGGTGACTTAACCTTTAAGTTTTTCTCTCTGGTCAAAAACGTTGCATAACTGAGCTGTTGTACTCCAAGAGGTAATAATAAGTATTTGTCAGCAACACTGTGCAAATTAATCCCTTAGTATTTGTAAAGCACCTTGAGATCTTAGCACAGAGGGCACAACAGAAGTACAAAGTTTTATCATCACTGTAATAAATTGGGCTATGTTCCCACTAGAGTGAAGTGAAGTTTCTTGTGAAGTGTCCCTGGACTTCAACTCAAGAAATCCTTAACTTTTGGAGTTACATACACACTGTCCAAACCAAAAAATTTGTCTCTTCAGCAGACCATCTCTTTCTTATTTAGTTTTTTTTCCCCTGGAGAAATACTTCTCCATACCACCCACATTCACTTCCAGGCTAATTATACTTTGAAAGACAACCAGCATAAAGATGATTACAGCATAATGAGTCAAGGGAAAACCTAGTCAAATAAACAAGAGTATTTTCCCTTGGTCTGTCCCTCACTTTTTTCCACTGGATGATGAATCCCTAAACCCATATAGCTGTACGCATTAGATAGACTAATACAGCTTTTGTTTCCCTTTATTCTTTCCTTTTTGCTACTCTTGTACATTTCCATCTGCACTTTCCACATCCTATAAATTGCAAACCAAATTCTTGCATTCACCCTGGTTACAGAACAAAATAAAGCAATTCCAAATGGCCCATCATCATTACCTTAATAAAATAAAATAACAAAAAAATAAACCAAATAACAAGAACCAAGTGCCCGAGATTATGCCACCATCCACTTATAATGTAAAAAGCAGGACAGAAAGGAGTAGCTGCGTCCCTACTGTAACAAGTGTTTTGCCTCCTCCCTTCTCCTTCTTCCATTCTTTTTCACACCACCACTGGACCACGGATGTTCTGCAGCCAAGCACTGAATAGAGAGGCCATAAGACCTCGAAGAGTTAAAGGCTCCTTTTTTACTATAGCACCTTCTGAAAGGTGTGAGGAGGATGCCTAACCCTGCAAAGTTCTCAGCATTTCCAGCTGCCAATAATTACAACAAACTCCAGACACTAGATTTTGAGCTTTACAATAATAAGACGATAAATTGCTACTATCTCTTTTATGAAGTAATCTGTAGTGATTTTTGATAAACCCACACCTTGTGAGTCTTAACTGTCCTGCTTGGTTAGTCTGGTAGTACCTATTCCAGTACAAAGTGGACTTCTTTAAAGACAGAATATAGGCCTAAAAATCTCCTTCTTGCAGAGAACAAATGCAATGCTACGTATTTGGGCAATCCACCACGTAAAGCGGAAAAAGAGACACTCAGAAATACCCCACTAGCTTTGTAAAATATCTGTAGAGATTTTTTGCAGAGATTTTTGTATGTGATTATTTGAAAATCATGTTTTTCGTAGTCTAGCAATTATAATGCACCAGAAACAGACAGTATTTATGCAAAGCATAAATTGTCATTATTTATTCTACTCCATTTATTGCATCTATATAGTTTATATCATTATTGACACAGCAATATGAGTACTTCATAATACCCATTAACTAAAAAGCAATTCAAAGAAGCGATAAAGTAAACACAGAGGTGAAATTTGAAAATTTAATTTTAAAACTCTCAGCACAGCTGAGAAGCCCAGGAGCTTATCCTGTCCAGATAAACTGTATAAAAGGACAGCTTGAATCATTTACTGTTTATCATGCCAAATGCCTTATTTCAAGACTAGATGTTGAGAGCAAAGGCTCTGTGGTCTTACTGCCTACCTAGAAACTTAGCTTTCCATTACTACATTAAGTAATCTGTAAGGCATTACCTATTTCCCACTCATTCTACAAGTAACAACATTATCTTTTAATGAATATTGCCTCTGTTTCACAGGACAAAAAGAAAATCTACCTTCTAATTTGGATTATTAGCAAGGTAAAATGAATCCTTCTGTCAACCAAATCTAACAGGTAATAGTAATACTAAGAAAAAAAACCCAAACAAACAAAAAGACAAACTACTAAAAAGGCCAAAATCTATTATTCAGTTGGTATCATGTACTCCCATTTCAGTTGAGCACAATTGCTTCTTCATTCCCAGAACATGAAATCAGTCCAAGGGGACTCCTAGCTATGCTGTATTTTCCATGTTTCACTTCAATAAAATATTACAAATACGTTACCATGTATCTGGGATTTTTTCTGCAACCATCATAACAAACCAATGTTTTCACAATGTCGCCACAAACCACAGCTATTACCTCATGCAACAGCACAACATTTTGGCAATGCAGTACAAATAGTAAGAACAACTTCATCTTCCAAAATAGTTCTTTAAACGCATTTCCCAGAAAAACAGTAGCAAAAAAGAGTTTTGTCACTTCATTCCTTCCTCTCCACCTTCTGCACAAATGAGAAGAAAGCAGTGAAATAAGTAGTGCCCTTTCCTATCTCCTTGACTTGGGAGTCATAGTCATCCACAGCTAAATCACACCGAAGTCAACAGGAAACATCCCAAAACATGAAGTACATAAAACCTGAACATTCTGAAACAGACTGTTGAATCTTGCTTATAATACAGGTTCTAACAAAGACAGAGGGAGAACTAGAGCAGTGACTAAATTATACAAAAAATTTTTAGTAGTACCCCATTTTAACATGGCAATTACATTGCCAACTACAGTTTAAAAATATTAAAGGTGAAAATACTTTTGTTAGTGTCCTGATCTTGTACCAAGTCCAAAAGCTGCAGGACTTCAAAGGAGTCAAAGCCACTCAGAGCTTAACAGGACTGGCCTTTATTTGTGTGATCAATCTGCCATATTCTCAGACTTTACTCAAAATGGTTTCAGGCATCTTACTGCTAATAAGGATTAAACCTACTCATGTGAAGTATTTACAGAGATCACATCACTATCAAGCCCGATTAACAGGTCTCAAAGTCTGCAGCAGCAAGACTGTAACCCCTTATACATTCTAAATATTGTATTTGCATTCTAGGTTCTATCTCAGTGAAAACCAGTGCATGCAAAACAAATTCCACAATTTCACATCTTGAATACAAAGGGCATCACACATATCCTGCGACTCAGGCTACTTTCCTGAAATTATCTTAGTCTCACACCATCACACTTCAAACACTCCATATGTCCAGTTTGGTTATTCCTCCTTCAAAAAGCTAATAAATGTAATACTTAAATGCAACTGTGTTTCATCTAAAAAAAAAGCCCCAAAAATTATCAGCAGTACTTTGTGCCAGGAACGGCATCAATAGGAATCATTAACAATGCTTCCACTTCATTTTCTTGCTGTTTAATGGGACCAATCCAACACGCAAGTTAAGTCAATGAGAGCCTTTCAATTGTTTTCACTAGGACCTGGACAGAATCTTACCATCATATATGAATATGGGGCTTGTGCTAGGAGGTCGAAGGACAAGCACAGCCTCTATTCATTCACACAATGATGCTGCAAAGAGAGAGGAACAAACTTCCTGTAATGTTCCTACTACCCAGAGCTGCCGAGGACCCAGTAAAAAGCTTTGGAGGTGATCACAAGCAGTGTTTTCTACTCTTACTTGGTATTTGTCTACCTTTCTAGGACTACCAAAATAATGGTGCCAAAATAATTTGGCCAAAACCACATTAACACAAGGCACTTAGCAGCTAGGGAGAGGCAACTTTTAGGTATTACCCTCTTTAAAAGTTCCTAAATATTTAAAAATACAAGATAAGACAAAACCTTGGTGCTACACCTACTCTCCTGTTCAACAGGGTTATTTCCATCTCAAAGAAAAAACAAGACACATGCACAACAGGTCACAGTTCCAATGCATGTGTATTGCTGTATTGAACTCTACCTGATAAATGGGTCTGAAATTGTAAATCAGTTTATTTAAGGCACTCACTTTGAAGTTTCCTACAGATAAAAATAAAGAGAAAAACAAGGTCTGATTTTCTCCCCAATCACACTAGATGCATGAGCCAAAACATTAAAAACATTTAATTGCCACAAAATTCTAAAAGGACACAGAAGTTTTTTGCACTAAATGACTCATGTACAATCCTTTCACACACAACTTCTAATTTCTTTATGAAAATCACGCACTCTTCCTACACATACGGTCATCCTTCCCTCTTGCTTTCAGAATTAAATGTAACACCAGAATCTTTGAAAAAACAGATGTTATGTAGTCTTTGAAACATAGGAGCCAACTTCACACTGAAGACTTTCAAATCTGCATTTAGGCCTCTCTGGAAGGCACAAGCAGGACATAATACTTTAATGGGTTTCTCAAGTCCTGTACTGCTATGTGCCTGACCCCACTTTCCCTCACACTCCAATACTAGACAGTCAAAGAAACCAACAGGCTGATATTCTGTAGATATTTGGCACCTGTGTATCGTGGACCTATTTTTTTTCCAATTACAACAATGACAGGCCACAAAAAGAGGTGAAGTCAGACCTTTGACACTCTTAATTCATATTAATGTAAATGCAACTCTAACCTGATGGTAACACTGAAGTGGCTGAAAATCAGGAGGAGCAACACCTACAGATCTACCAAGTGCATCCTTCTCTGTGAACCATCCTCTCTCCCTCTCGAGTTTTTCCTAAGTTGTATGCCTAAATCTAGTGAAAATGGTGGCACAACACAGCCATTTAAAACCAACACAGACACAAATATATTTTATTGGCTGAAAGAAAGTAGAAAAAAAAAAAAAGGGAGAGAGGAGAGAGTGAAGTATTTGCTCAGTCTTTATAAACGACATGAGGGAACTTCAGCTTAACAGTGTAATCGAATTAAACAATCCAACGAATTTTCTTGAAAGTTGCCATTTTATTAACAAAGGGGACAACAGACAGGTTGTTTAAAACTGCAGCTGCCTTTTTCTACCTTCTGTCTCTTCATTCTCCCATCCTGCACCACCAACTGCCATTGCAAATTTACCTGACCATGCACTCACTCGCCACAGAGCTTCTAACCACTGAGGATTGGAGGAATCTACAGAGAATAAATTGACAATAAATATGACTACATTGCTTAAAGGGAGGAGAAAGGGAAGCAAAGAAAATGACCAAGTTGTTGCCATTGGTCAAGAAGACCTTCCCCTCTAAAATTTCCAGGAACACGGAGGCTAAATAGCAAAAGTTTCATTACAAATCCACTTATAGTATTCCTTACAGAATTTTTTCTCACCTACCCCTGAGCAGAGGTTTATTCCTGTTCAATTACTAATGCTGAACAGCACATAGACTGCTATTTTCCACTCCTGAAGATACCTACTTTATGGCATGCAACATGAAGAACTGTTTCATCTAATAAGATGGTTAAATGACACCAGTAGCGTTGCTATGGGAAGGGATGGTGACATGGTGGCTGGAGAACTACTTGTGTCTCCATCTGCATCGCCACTTGAAGGGCCTCTGAATTTTCTTAAGCTTCAAAGATTTATTGCTTCAAACTCTTCCTGTGAGATCAACAGCTCTCCCCCTAAAAATGTAGGAAATATGCCTGACTGCTTGTGGTGCGCAGCAGAAAGGAGAAGAGCTGAGGAAGGAATAGAAAGGACAGGAACAATAACAAAAGGCTGCAAGTTTATTAGCTTGTTAGGGCCATAACATTAAAACTGTTAAGGGTTATTTCGCACACAGTTTTTGAAGAGTCTGATTTTCACTGTCCATACATTATAACTAATTTCAAACTATGCAGAAGCTTTTAAGTTTCCAATATTATCATCTTTTTATCCATAGAAATCCAACTTTATCTTTGTTGCACCATCTTGGATGTTCTTCACAAAAAGGCAAGACACAGGCAAATAAAATGTAACATTCAGCAGCAGTACTTTCTCAAGACCATGTAACATAGAGAAAAGAAAATCTTTATCAAATGAGTGTAAATAATGATTAGTCCTTCTACTCATCTTCCTCACATCTCAGAAACAAAACAATCCAGCCCTAGTCTTAAATTAAAAGTATATTTATTGAGAAAAGCAGCCAGCAACCTTAAAATCAGACATAACAGCTCTCGAGACAGCATCAAGGAACCTTTAGCCTTGTCCAAATGTCACTAATGTGACATGGTACTAAATGGATGGCCTAACACAGAGACTTTGTTACATTTTAAGGTTGCATTTTCATAATCTTTTTTTTCACCAAATGTGCACCTAAGGGAAAATAAAACCAAACCCTTTTAGAGAAAAAAAGCAAAGAAGAAATATATTTTGTTCTACAGGTATTTAGGATAAACCTAGCAAAGGTAAAGAAATAATATCTATTGCTAAGAGTGCAAGCTCCAAAGAATTCTGATTTCTCTGTACAGTGTATTTTCCTGCTCTTAAACTACTAAGTCAGAGTATCACTCAAATGTTCTCCTAACTTTCAGGTTTTTCAATCTATTTAACCAATAGGATTTTTACAAAGATTTTCAGGGATGCTCATTCATTTAAACTTTTAAACTCACTAATTGAGTCAAAATTATTGCATTACATGCCTGTAATTTATGCTATCAACTTTATTTCCACCAATGTACCACTAAAGGGAAACTGCAGTCCTAATCTAAATCTATAAATTCAGATCAAATGGGAAAGTGTTAAATTCAGAAGGGTTTTTGGTCCATTAACTTCCATGCTGATTTGACATGCTCTGCAGTGCTTGGGCAACAGACTCTGCCATACAACGTATTCCTAAGCAAACAGTGCTTTGTGTCATAAACCATCTGGGGTGTCACTTCCAAGGGCCACTCATCTAAACTCCTCTGATACACTTGGAAATGCTGAGGTTCAGAACAGAAACTCTTCTTCACTACCAAATCCCTTTTGCGAGGGTAAGGAAACACTGCTACTAGAGGAATGATGGAAGGCACAAAATTTTGGCAAAGACAGCTGCTTTCATTATTCCGCTGAAGAAAACAATTGGATACACAAGCTTTCTAATAACATTATGATTTTGCTAAGGTACCAATAAAAGGGATACCATTCATAACCTGGACAGTGGTCCCTTTCATATTAGAGCCTATAGTTGCATAGCAAAGTGCCAAGCAGATGGTTGAAATCTGTTTTGTATAAAAAGTACGTGCACACTTTTTTAGATGGGAGTTCTTTATACTCATATTCAGGCCTAGGTTTTAGCCATCAAAACACTGGCACTGACACAATCATTAGCAGCATTTTAGACAACTGGCAACTAAGGTACTCACAGTTCTCCACAAAATGTTCAGTTAATATCTCCCAGATGTACAATAAAGGCAAAAGATGATCTTCTTAAATTGGTATCAGTGCTCTGGATGGCCTTTCAATAGACCGTACATGTATGCAAAAAGCTCTTTTATTTGTCTCCTTTTTTGAATAATGTTCTAACTTCTATTATGCTCTAATTTCTTTATAGCTGCTTTTAAAAATACAGGCTTCTATATCCCCAACCATAACAGCAGCGACTGCATTAATCTTTTCATTTTCCTAATAAACACGAAGAAGGAAATTCTGTAAATAATTTTAATAATAATGCACTTATCTAATAACCATTTGGCTTATTCAACACAAAAATAGAGGATAGGCTATACTGCTCCAGAGGAACTGGCTCTAGGCAAGAGCATTAAGCCCCCCCAAGAACCTGATGATGCATCTGGTGCCGTTACACCAGAAAACCCACGGCAAGTCAACTCAGCTGCAGGTACCTCAGTCAACTCACTTTTTTCTAAGTCTGAGTTTCTAAGTTGGCTGTTTATTGCCACAAACAGCAAAACCAGAAATGCTTACCAGCATGGAGCTGTGCTGTCTGTCTGGGGATCTCATGGAATCTGGGAACTGGTGACAATAATTTGCCTGGTGACAAATTAACAGAGATCCTACTTTTTACAGCTGAAGTTATCAAATAAATGTATACTTGGAAGAATGCATTTTTGTGCAGTGCTCTTTTTTAAGTACTTGGTGGCCACAACTGGGAATTACTACCTTAGGAAACACACAGCTTCAAAACAAAGATTGATTTTGTGCCAAGTCCACTAGGGCCCAGATGCTAGCCCTGGCAGAATTCAGGTACATTTTCATCATCACCATTCTGATCCTTCTCATCTGTCAGGGTGACATGTTGTTTAGGAGGAGTGGGCAGTTAACATGTCTTTAAAGCATACCAACACAAGACTTCTGAAATCTGCAGAAGCCTGCAGAAATCTCTCCTGATACTTTAGAAATTCTGGCAGAATTTGCACCTGATGGAAGCTTGCTTCAGTTTAAGGCATGTCAGGCTTCTGCTCTGTGATCTCCTCATGAGTCACCATTTCATGCCATTCTAACCTTCTGGGGTGAAAAATTTCATACTTTTTCATAGAGCTGAGCAAAACATTAATTAATTAGGTCTACATTTTAGGACCTGACACTGAATTCAGTGCCACTGAGTCCAAATACTCAGAATTAATGGTCACTTTTTTAAAAGAAGCCTTGACTGGACCCATCACAAAGAAAATAAATACCACTGAAACACCATGAACATGTCTGACTACAAACCATTATCTTAAAAGTCTCTCTCTTAAAAAACTTATCAAATAAAATAACTTAATAGCCCAGCCATAATAAGCATAAGCATAGGCTACAGAGGTCAAATCCACTCAGGATTCCTTACAGTTTATACTAATTTTCTCAACAGTCCATAGAAAGAGAACCAACATAGAGATGAGATCTAAATCTACCTGCAGACGCCAGCAATTCAGCTCTAGTTTTACTGAGCATACAGTTGGAAGAGACTTAAAACAAATATGAGAAGAGATCAGAAGAACTTTCAACAAATGAGTAAGAAAATTCCTCCATTTCAATAAGCCTGTATAATTTCCTTCATCTTCAATCCCTGTCACACACTTAAAAAATGGATGTCAAATAAGCAGCTAAGAGCAACAATGCATTTTGTCTTCTGCAACATGGTTTTTGCTTTTGAGCTAGTTGGTTTGCTCACTGTGGCTGCCTACACTGCTGCTTTCACGAAGACTCTGCTCCTCTCTATGTGAAGAATTTTTTTCCTGGACTCCCCTGATGCCTGGTGCTCACATTACAAAATGTATGACAGATCTTGTACATATGGATAAAGATGTTAATTTTCCTCCAGGATGAAGTCTTTATCTGAACATTAGTAGCACATACTGTCTTTCAATGTACTGCTGAAACACTGTGGGTTCTGCTACCTAACTCCAGTTCTCTGAGCTTGCCTGCAGGTAGGGCGTTTAGTTTAGAAGCAAGCTCAGATAATTGGAGGGGCTACACACAGTATTCCCTCACAGCCCTAACAAATGTGGCTGGGGTTGTAAATATTTCTCCACGTTATTAATTATACTCCAAAGTCCTTATTTTACATATTTAAATTATTTGAATATTAAAGTTCATCCTGATAAAATGAGACCTTCAGAAATTATAATTATAATGTAATTTGCAGTTCTGAAGATCTCAAGAAGGAAAAAGGGGGTTCTGAGGTTAAAAAAAAGAACTAGCAGTCAGTATCTTTACTTTTCACCCCCATCCATGAAAATGGTTTTGTGAGACCATCCCTCAGTTTTCTCATCTGTAGGTTGAGCCTAATCTGGCTTTGCAATCTAAAGAGCACAGAAATCTTCATGATTTGTATATTAAGACTTTCTAAATGCTCTGAACTCATAATCAAAAGATTTTACATGAAGTATGAATCTATTATTAATATTATCAGTACTTCTAACAGTAAAGCAACTTCTACATACGGATGTGTAGGGAATAAGCAGAGGGAGAATACACACACACACACACATTGCTCAATTTATAAATCCTAAAAGCATGGATTCAGGACTGAAATCTCATTCATGAGCCATGCTAGGGATCTCTTACCTACTCTCCGTTTCTGAATTTTCCCCATACAAAGACACATTGATATTACTCTAAGCTCTAAGCACAAAGGCTGCTCTGTGGAATGGAAAGAAACCTTCTTTTTTGTGTTTGTACAGTGACGGGCATAATGGAGTCCTGATTCGGGATGCTTGCACTCTACAAAAACACACTAAATCAATGACACTAATACACATGCAGATTACCTATAAAAGAGATGCATACTTAGGGGTGGCACAGTATTTTTCCCATACTTTACATGGTATTTCATGCAAACACCAGAACTTAACATGGTTTCCCAAGATAGATGATTAATTTCAGTTTAGACAAGAACAGCAGAAGTGAGCAGAACTTTGAAAATAAGCAAAGGGTGGGTGAAAGCTTCCACTGAGAAATTCAGCAAAATTTTCATCTCATTTGCACAACCAAAATCAACTCAATGATCATATGGTTTCAACGAAGGTGACAAATAATAGCCATTTTTACAACACACTTACAATAGAGACCTACTTAAATCTTTCAAACCCATGACCAGAAGACAAATCAAAGCCTGAACCAGAAGAGAAAGAAGTTTTTTATATGCCCCTGTGATTTTCAAAATCAAAAGCCTAGATATTTTTAACAGATATGGAAAATAAAACTCTTTGGATTTATTCAGCAGCTGCAGAAAGAAACTGTACCAAAAAAAATAAGTTCTACATTCTGTTTTCATTTAATTTCATTTAAAAAAAAAAAAAAATCATCACCATGTTTTGGTAATTCACATTTCACACCAACACAGGAACAAGTCATGTAAATGCAACACAACAAAATGACCCAATTTGTTAACAGACATGCCAAACGGGTAAGAACATCCTTCCCTCCACCCTTACCAACAACCATCACCTTCCCACGCAACTCACTTCTATCCAAAAAAGTCTCTACCCCAGTGAGGCCAGAGCATCAAAATTTCAGGAGAAAACCCTATGAATAGAAACTTGACTAAAACTTCAGAGAAAATCTTTCCACTCTTGTTTTACCAAGTGGATGCAATGCTCAGGGAATTTCTTTGAGAACAGAAGACTTCCTTAAAGTCAAATACAACCCGGGGAGCAAAACAGCAATGGAGCACTCCCTCCCAGCACAAGGCTCCACCAAAGTGCCTCATCCCTAACTCAGGCGGGCCACCCCAGAAGATGAGGTATGTTTCACACCCTTCATTAAACGTTCTCCCTTTTGAAATGAGAAACACCTCAAAACTATAAAAGCTACCAGACTATGATAAATTTCAGCTGCAACATATTTAACTGCAGTTTCTTGAAGATTCCCAACAAACTGTAGATAACATAACACAACCCAGTAAATGGACACACTAAACTACAGAGAACAGACATGGATGCACACACCCTTGAGATTTTTTTTTTTAGACTCGTCGTTTTAACTGGCAAGTTTTGTGAAATCATTTTTACATAAAGGAAATAACAAAAGGAATAAAGATCACTAACATTTTCATTCCTTTTCACATCAGGCTATTTATTGAGTTGTCAATGGCAAGTCACTCAAGCTTTCTGCCACATACATTATCTTTGCCCATACCCAACCTCCAAAATGCATAAGCAAAACATGGGGCATTTTTTCACTCCCACATTCTTAAAAAAAAATTGAGCTCAGCACCAAAGAAACCAAGAAGACAACAAACTCCATGGGTTTCTCTTCACGTAAACTACAGGCCTGTGTCTTTTTTCTCTAGGGCTACAAAGGTTCATGAAGATTAGATGCAGACAATGGTCTTTACCACGCAAGAATAGCACATACCCAGAGAGTTGCTCACCACTTAAAAGAGCCTTGATTATTCAGGCAAGAAAATTAAATTTCTATCCACTCTGATTATATCTTTGCCTTCAAAAGTAATAGAATTATGCCAGGATTAGTAAGAAAGACAGCAACAAATATTTAGTAATAAGACTATAATACAAGCACTTAGAAAAATTAGCACTAAGGTAATATTTTATGATATACATAGATCAAATAGCACACAGACACCTACACATTAGGAAAAAAAATTAACAAAAAACCAAAAAACCACAATGAATGCAGTGTATGTGAACTTGAGAAAACACAAAAGAGGTACAGTTACCAATAACAATTTCTATAGTTGATCTATCAAAAATTAAGCATAAAAAAGAAATCTGTAACAAAACAGATTTTTAAAATAGCAAGCATTATTACAAAATGAGAAATGAGAATGTTACCTGATTAATTCCACAATACTTTTAAAGGAAACAAGGTCAAAGCCATTTCAGACTTTCAAAGCCAGCCCCAAGCTTTTTCTCACTCAACTCTCCGAATTCCACAAGTCACAAATAACATCATCATGTCGGTTGGATTTTTCTCTTAAACAAGACGACAAAAGGAAAAGTTGAAGTGCCATGTCAGATCAAAAATGAGAGGGAAAATAATTGCAAATCTCTTTCAAAACAAACCACCTCCTCCCCCCAATACCATAGGCAGCACATCTAACACTCCTGAACTTCATATTAACATCTGATGATTCTAGCAACCAGAGTTCAAGTTACATTTTTCCTTTTCTTTTTCTGTTTAAAAAAAAATTATACAGTTGCACCTATGCTAAAAAAAGGTAGACAATTTCTCAGAATTACCACTGCACATCTCACAATTTCCATTCACTCCTTCATTCTTTCCATGGTTCCTGCAAGCAGAGCTCACCAAAAATCTTCCAAAATCTCAGCTAAATTCACTCTTTCCCAACAACTGCCGTGCGCAGAACTGTCACAAAGACACGTGGGCTCAGGAACAACTTTTAGAGACTCCTGGCTTCTCAGGCTGGGCTCGGGGCAGAGGGGGTAAGTGGTGTCTCCCAAGCACAAGCTGCAGTGGCACACTGGTCACCCAACTACCCCACTGCTGGCTGATGGTCAAAGGCAGAGACCAGTCCCAGCCACAGGCTAAGCATAAGCCACTTGGACCAAGGCAGATGCTTCACAGCGTGTGGGGAGGTGGGATGTGTGGCAGACTGCAGCCTAGCATCGTAACCCTCAGGAAAGGCACAGGTCACTTTAAGACCACTGACAGCGGCACAGTTCCACCTGGGGGATCTGTGAAAGGAGACGTGGAAGGTAGAAACACCCTAAAAACTCTGTCAGGAACTCCATTTAGGTACAGCTGACCCTCACCTGCTGGCAAAAGCCCAAGACAAAAACACAACCCCTCTCAAAAGTCCAATAAGGGAAGCACTGGTTTAGGCAATAACTTGATGAGGATTTGCTAAATTTGCAGCATAGCTTTTAACATCCTCAAGAATGATGTACTTATACCTTTTGTAAGTAGTACTGAATGCTGCACACAGTTTCCAAGTTAAAGAAAAACCCACAGATATTTTAAAAGGGAAGATTGCTTTGCTTCTAAGGATGCTATTTGTTAAACAAACTCCTTGCCATCAGCACAGACATACTACAGCTACTGATTAATTGCTCTGAGTGCTTCTGTTCTCTTCACTACAGTACCAGAATTCACAGGCACTGAGTATTTCCAGTGCAAACAGGTATAACATGCCAACACATCTCTCCCCGTTCACTTACAAGTTAATCATGCTATAACCAGGTCTGAATAAGAACCAGGTCTGACTTGTGCAAGAGCTGTGAAGGCAGAAGTATCTGACATGCAAAAATGCAGGTATTCTGGTCAACGTTCAGAGATTTGTTTAAAAAACACTATGAAAAACATGCAAAGAAACTACAAATCTGCCTTGTGAGGAGATTGTCCTTAGCCTATATAGATACTGTAAAAGTGTATTTTATACAGCTACAGATATATTGCATTCCACAGACACATATGCCTATCCTATCAGGGAGCTTTATATTTAATTAAGATACTAGATGCCTTCTAAATGATAAAGCCATAAATACTCATTAAAAGCTCCCTGAGAAGCAGTAAATATTTTGTAAACTAGTTATATATTTAAGATCTCTGGACAGCAAGAGAAGGAAAAACAATTCCTCTCCCATCTAAAGGTACCAATCAAACACACTATGCACATAAACATCGCAAGATGCTTGGTGGGAGAGTGTGTGCAAGTGTTTGTGTGTGTTTTAATTAACTCCTTGAATGCATATGATGAGCCAGCCACCCAGAATTAGTAATGCCAAACTCCCAATTTGATTCAAATGCAATGAATACAACAGTCAAATTGTGCAGGCTGGTGTGTCACTCAACAGCACTCATTTGGGCTTTCGCCTTCCGCGTCTAGTTCGTTATTTCAGCAACTGGTAAATTATTGAGATGTTCATTAAAATCCATAATCTGTAACAGTCAACTTTGTCCTCACTAAGCATGTGTAGTACTCTGTGAACACATTAATTCATTTGGCCTTATCTGAGAGAAATAAAATTGTGTTGATTTTCATCGCTGTGGAAAATAAGTATTTGAAATTTTCACTGGCCCTGTGTTTATTCTTCAGATCCCACACCCCTAGACCCCCAAATGCAAGCAATGAAGTGCTTTTCTCAAAACATCTCAGTGAAAGGTAAAAGGCATTCAGCCTGTTATTACAGAAATCTCACTGTTTTCTTTTTAATCACTCTCACTTCTCCAGGTAGGTTTTAGGAGAGCGGAACCTCATTCTGAACGAGGCAGTTAACAGAAAAGGTACCATTCTTTCTCCAGAAATCTCGGCAAAGGCAGCAGCAGAAGAAAGCTTCTAGGTTAACTTCAGCTAAGAAAAGCACTTAGGAATACGCAAAGTTTCCTTTCAGGAAAAATGATTTCTCCATTTGACAGTATTGGTACAACCCCAAAATAAATTCAGTGGGAGTCTGAAATGACTCGTGCAGTGAAACAGCTAAGGATATTTTTTGCCTCCCAGCAGAGGCTTGCTATACATCTTTGAGTCTTTCCTTTCTACAAGCAAGTCACTAGCACAGAGAAAGGGTTGAGTATACAGAACTGCTGACTGAAAACGTTAAAACTTCTTCTACTGTCCCCATCCTCCTCCCATCCATACCTTTTATCTTCCCTAGCTCTTCCCTTTTTCCGACTGAAGCACTAACCCATCCTTCTTTCTTCCACAAACACTGCATACCTCTTTACCTTGAACTGGAACATTAAAAACTGAAAAAAAAACCCCAAAATAAAAGAATTAAAAAGAGCAAGGATGTTACTCTCTCCAGATACCCAGCATAGCCTCTTGCACGGTCTACAGAGAAATGTAAATATGGAGTAATTAATTGGGGTTTAAGAACATTCCATACACTAGGGACATTGTTAAGCAGTGACTTTATCCATTTTTCTTTTATCAGATTTTACTAAGACATTAAAACTTTGTTGGGCATTTCTGAGATTTTATCATTCCGTAAATTTCACAGCTGTCCATGAAGGTTCTGGACATATTACCTCTACTTTTTTATTTACTCAAGTAAAACTAACTTTCTACCGTAACCATTCTTGTTACATTTAAGTATGATGAGCTGTCTTTAAAAAAGAAAAACAACCGAACAACAACAGAGTTACACTTTTCAAGACCTTTAAAGCCACGGGTACACCACAAAGTACATTCCAGAAGTTAACAAACAGAGCAGATTCCATTTATAATTCCTTCATTCAACACTTTTGCAAGCATCATCCCCCTTAGCATACGCATTCTGATGCTCCTCTCCATCACGCAGCTGAACCGCCACAAACTGAAATAAAGACATGCAAGTAACTTCTCAGGAAAGAACGAAAACGTTCACATTTTCGGCATGGCAATTAATTATACATGCTAATTCACCAAACCTACTGCAATTTACTAGTGATGCTGAATGAATTAATGAGCACTCATTTGTCTCACACCGAGGATCATTTTCATTCCAAGTGTGTATCGCAAATACCCCCCAATAATGGCTATAGACACACAAGAGCAGTCCCCTTGATTCAGAACCCTTCGGCCGGGATGGCTGAAAGTTTCTGAACTGCTTGCAGTTTACCGGGATACACTGAGACATCACGGGAAAGACAACAGGGAGAGAGCTACCTCCTAGATACATACAGGCGCTCCAGGATCTGAACTGCAAACAACTTCGCTTGATAAATCTTTTACCTCCTTGTAATTCACTATTCAAGTTTAAGAGGGAAGATGGAGGGAGACGAATAGCAATAACAAAACTGAAATCGGTCATGCAGATACTTTCCACTGGACCCCAGTAACTGCAGAAACATGCTCCAAGAACCCTGTTTACTGCCCATCTGAGAAAATAACCTGTCTTAAATGTTTAAAAAACCCAATCTGAGCATCGTGCATATACACACATGTGAACTAGTGAGAATCGCTGTGTGTGTATGCGGATCTGTGTGTAAGAGAAAGTGTGCCCTCATGGCGGTTTTTGTATAAACACACACATTACATAGACAGTATCTATTCCCTGTATGCGTGTGTAACTAGAGTCAAACACACACAATGTAAACAAATGGTAATGATTAACAGAGATATCAGTTTGCATTACCAATTTCAGCTGCAGAGGGAAAATTCTAAAAAAAAATTAAAAAATTGTATGCTTTGAGGTTCGCTTTTATTGCTTTCCATTTCAAATGTTTGTATTATCTACGTAGCAAAAGGGGAGCAGTGTATTGATTATTTAACTAGAATGTTTATGAGAGTAAAGTGAGGATCTCTGAAAATGAAACACTTGCCTAAGGGGAAGAAAAAAAGAGAGAAGAGAAGCAAATTCCATTTCCAAAGAGTATGTTTTGTTCAAAATTATTTGTTTATGTACAGAATTTATATATATTTAGAACACAATGAGACTTCAAATTAAAAAAAAAAGTCTCCCAATAGGAAAATGAAAGGACTTCATTCTGCTTCACAGAGTTTACAAGTACTGCGTTGATTGCAAAGTTCAAAGAATAATCAAAATTGCCTGTTTATAAATTTTAAAGTATAATCTTAGTGAAGCACATTAAATACTTGAAAATACTAATTGTATGAACAAGACATGTGCACAGTTGTGACGCCAGATCAGATTTGACACCAGAAACAGTAGCGGTTTCCTCAGCTAGTTCAACTAAGTTAATACAATGCACGTGAACAAAAAAACAATTTTGTTCTATTACTGCAATGATCACAAACCAACACCCCATCAACTATTCCAACTAAGTCTGGAAAATTAATTATATTAAACATGACCGTGGAGCACTGTAGCCATGCCAATTCCACTTTCTAGTAAGCAAACGTTATAGTTGCAGGACAAGGACTGAAAGTGTTAAACAGTTTTTTTCTGTATTTACCAATTTGATTCTTCTCTGATCTTTTAATTCACGTGTTCTTTCCTGTCCTTTCTCTGCATGTGTGTTCCTCAGCTCACTTAAAATGTTTTTGTCTTGCCTTCTTTTCTGTGCCTTTACTATCAAATTCAGTAGGTTTGAACGACGAACAGCTTGACTTAGCATATTTTTAACCAGCTGGTCTAGCACCTAGCTTGTATTGCATAGTCAGATACAACCAAATGTTTATACAGGAGGTAGCTTTCACGAAGATGAGAAGAACCTAAGTCACACGTATCCCGGCATTCTTTTATTTACTGCTTAGAAATCAAAGTTTGGATTGTTTACTGCAGCTGCACAAGGGACTATTAATAACCTTTAAAAATTAAGCCGGAGGGAAGGGATGCAAATTATCAATGGATGTGTGGTGTACAAGTGCCTGAGAAAACTCTTCAAAACCTCTCAGGAGTGCCAGATCATATGAAATAAGGACTAAACTCCCAGAGGTCACGAGCCAATCTCCAGTGACAGCAAAAACTTAATTCAAAGCAGGGAACACTCCTGCTTTAGGCAGGGGTGCATCTATGTCATACTCAAATCCTGCTCTTAACACTCTGGAAGAGAGGTAGGTGATGGTCAAAACTTGGGAGGAAAGAGTTTCACTTTTATTACTCTCTTTTTTACCCTTTTGGTTTTTTTTCTATATTTCTCTTCCTTGGGCAAAAGGATGTCTGTCCTCCCGACGGAGGGCCGGGATGTTAACTTGCCTAAAAATAATCGCTTCTGTTAGATCAACATAAGGTCATGTGCTCGGCGGAGCGCTTTCCCAAGTTTGACGGGAGGGAGAGGTTGGAAGTGGAACCCCCTTTCTCCTCCACCCCACCCCCAAACCCAGGGCATCTTCCATCGCCCGGAGAGTCTCCGGACAGGGGCGGGAAGGTGCTGCCGAGGAAGGCACCTCCTCGGCGGGCCGGCTGGGGCAGGGGAAGGAGGGCACGGCAGCCTCCC
>VZTY01014697.1:17757-41258 GCA_013400935.1 Turnix velox | reverse complement strand
AGAGACTGGGGGAGGTGGGTGTGAGCCCGACAATCCACCTAAACCGGCAAACCAGGAGCAAATCCCTTGCGCTAAGGAAGATCAGTGGAGAAAGAAGATAAAACAAGAGCGGACTGATTAAATGGAAACAGTTATCAACTCTGTCGGAGTTGAAATGGGGGAGAAAAAATTAAACATATAAAAATGTTACCAAAGGCATTTTGTCCTCCTATGAATTTCCCTGCTTTCCTCTCCACACCCCCCAATTTGCCCCCCCACCCGCCCTCCCGCTTTCTCTTTGGGGAGGGAAAAAAAGAAGTGTGGGGGGGGAACACCACCCCGCACAACAATCAGGCATTGTTCTGAAGGAAGAAAAGCAACTTTGACAGATTGAAATATAGCAGAGGCCCCTTCAAGGAAACCTGTAAACAACTTGTCACTCACTCTGTCGGTCTCACTGTTAGCTCTTGCTTTCCACAAAGTGCTGCGAACCGTCCTGGCAACAAACCCAAAGTTTCCTCAGCTCCAAACTCCATCAAACAGCCCTGTTGTGTGAGAGGGAAAAGGTAGCCACATGCCAAAACAGCAGGCGCGCACTGACAAACAACAAAAATAAACTTTCCTTTCTTTTACTAGAGGTTCTCATGTTTTCTTCTATACCCCCTCCACCTTTGCCCTCCCATCCTGCGAGCGAGAGAGAGGAATCCCTCCGCTACAGATCCCTCCCGAACTTCCCCTGCCTAGACAGCCCCCAGATAACAAGGTGGCCGAAGCGCGGCGGCGGAGTCGCTGGGCTGGCTGGCGGAGCCCAGCCTCCGCCGCACTTCCAATTACCGAGATAAAAATCTGGCAGGCATTCGGCGGGTGGGATGAGGGGGGAAAGGCAATCAGGTAATGGACCTTTGACACGCGGGAATAGAGGCGCGGGCAGCAAGGCTAGCCCTACATCCCGGGGACACCCGCTCCGCCCCGGCGGGGAGAAAGGGGGCAGCGGCCGGGAGAACGCGGCGGGGAAATTCCCATCCGAGCCCCGGGGATTAGCCGGAGGCTACTCTGGAAGCGGAGCGCACAATGCCTCAATAGTCTGCACTGCCCGTGTCCAGCCTGGTACTGAGCCCCCACCCAGCAAGGGGGAGATGGGGAGGGTGACTGAGTTGAAAAAAATAATGGGGGAGGTGGGGGGAAAAAAAAGTCTCCCAGTTTTTTAGCACACACCCCTGCACACAATCACATATCTATACTTGATTCTTTCCAGCTTCCCAACCCTAATTCCTTCTTTTTTTTTTTTCCTTCCCCTCCTTTAATTTGCAGCTGGTCAACATTAAGGGCCTCTAAAAACCACGAGGAGGCTTTGACCCCACAACAGTTTGATTAGGTCCACTGCCCCCTCTCTTCTCCTCTTACCCCTGCCTCCCTGTGACACCAAGAAAGCAAGTCCACTTTTTGAAATGTGTATACATATTTGCAGGGAGCATCCATAAAATGTTCAACATTTTCATGCCTACTGGCTTAAAAAACATTCCACTTGGAAAAGCTTATTAATTTTTATTAATATTCAATAGTTACACTGTTTAATTCACTATTTCTGCTTCTCAATGCACGTGTTACAAACCAGCAAGCTCATGCAGGGGACAGTCAGTTCCAGCACTGGCACAAAGGCACCACCAGCAGCCACAAGTCTGGGATGACTGTTTAAGCCATGAGTAGCCATCATCCCCCAAGAGCATCAGACCCTTCACTAAGCAAAGTTCTCAAAGACGCCTTCGTTGTGCTTCATGAGGGAGGATATGCCTGGGCTGTCTCCAGCATGCCTCGCTCCACCACCATTCCCCCAGCAGGGTCACCTACAATGTGTCAACTCCTGGCATGAGGTAGATCTTAACGGCTCCTCACTGTAGGGCAGGGTAAACTGCCTTCCCTCAGTTACCCCCTAGCAAACTATATTTTACATGGAGGGCCATTCACAGGAATGCAGTTAATAGGTACAAGGATTTTTTCCATTTGTTATTTAGTAGCTAGCCCTTTTAGGACAGCTATGAAGTAGACACTGAAAAGGCAGCCGATGATTAAAAAGAACAATTCCAAATACTTTCTCTTTCATCTGAGGGTCTCAAAACACATTAAGTCTCACATTACTCCTCTGCAGGTAATAAATATAATTAGGGCTGATTCCAAAAACTTTATTTGTATTGAAAAGTATCTTGCTCTGCGGGGACTCCATTCAAATCAGCAAATCTCTATGTGGAGTAGGAGGCTACTTAGTAGGAGAATTTGGCCTCAAATAAGGAAACTGAGATGCAGGCAGGCTTAGTAGCTTGCCTGAGTTGACAGTTACCCAACTCCAGCAAAAGGATAAGAAACAAAGATCTCAAGTTTCTCACTCAACAACAGTCCTTACATTGCTGAAACATGTATATTTCAGCTGCTTTTCCCACAAAAGCATGAGTTTTACATCTACTATTTGATTAAAACATACTTCATTGCTGTATTCAAATTTGTAGCACTCCTTTTCTTGGTATTTCAGTGTTCCCTCAATGCACCTACAAATACTGTTCCTTCTCTGTCTCTTCTTGCATTGCTTTTCTTTCCTCACACAGCCTTGGGAGAAGTTTGCAGAGAAAAGCCATGCAGAAGCCCCAGCTGGAAGAAAATGAAGATCACCTTTTAGTATTAAAAATAAAAAATAAAAATTGACTTTTTGTCAGCTACCATATTTTGACTGCACACTATAGGTCCACATAGATCCCTAGCCCCATATCCTTTTTTCAACTCAGCTTCATGCCACAAATGCCCTTCTACAACATCCTTCCCTCTTCTGTTCACATTTATTTATCCTTCCAATATAATTTTCTATTAGAGCTTTTTTGGGGCAATGATCACATATTCTGCCAAGCTGGTATCACGCCTAGCATAATGGGGCTCCTTGGTTATTGGCTGTCAGCTGATATGACTATCAACTCAAGCAATCAACATCAGGAATTATGGAAGAGGGGATTTGCTTTTATTATGGTTCTTTCTACATCTTCCTAGTCTAGCCAATAAAAAACACATAGGGAAAAATAAACCAGATAACCAAAAAGGGAGAGTTGAGAAGGAGCAAAGAAATGGAAGAAAGGAAGTAGAGATCACTCGCCTCAATGCTTCTGATATGAACCCTTCTTTTCCCTTACTCTGGTTTACATTTATTCTGACCTTACTATGTTTACCACTACCCCTTCTCTCCCGGTTTCCTTCATTTCACATTTTCTATGACCACTGAACTCCCTTTCCCAGCTGAGTGGGGGAAAGGAGAGTTAGGTCTGAAAAGAAGGAAAAAAATATTACTATTGTGTTAACCATGTTACTTTATTGTTATTATTGGATTATGAACAGTCTATTGTACAGACTTACTGATAAAATTACGTTCTCATAGTAAGTTCCACTGCAATCACAAGAGGGAGAAAAAGCAAGCTAAGTAAATTGTTAGAGAGATTCTCTAAACCTTTCTAGCAATAGCATCACATCAACTTTATGGCTTGCTTTCTAGAAATTGCCAAGACATATTATAAAGGCTACTATCATACCAGAAAGAGGAACAACCAAGGAACTGAGATAAATAATCACTGACTGAGAAAGAAAAGAATGTATGTAATATGCAAATTTAAAGTTTTAAATTGTTTTTCTTTGACTGAAACTTTTGACTAGCAGCAGCAAAACCCTTTTTATTGAAGAGGCTGTAGTTACAGAATCTACTTGCAATATGGGAGATCCACATTCACTTCTCTTAATTCTCTTCTTGAACTGAGAAGGCTGCATGCAAGTTCAAATATCTTCAAGTGATGAGAATAACAAAACTTCCCCTAGCAATTCAGTGAATCACATCACTCTTGCTTCTTTTAAGGAATGCCCAAAACAAAACAGTTCAGGAAAATACAAATGAAAAAAAAAAAAGAATCAGAGAAGGTTATGGCATTTGGATGAAGGAGGGACAACTCAAATCACAAACTCCTATCTGTATTTTTGTGCTTAACTGATTTCTTTTGTCACTATTGCGATTCTCTGGTTCAGGAAATAAACCTGAAATTCAATTATCCACCCAGCTAAAGTTAGAAATACTGCTAACTCTGAAATATTGCATAGAATCCATGTGTCTTCATAACAGCATTATGAAGGAAAGTTTCAAATGATAAATTAATCAATTAATTATTTTATCATCAAATGACAGCACTTCAGCCTAGTGCCTTGTCAGACACTGCAACACAGTAAGTAAAAGAAGTACTGGAAAAGAAAAAAGAGCTTTTCGAGTTTTGTTATTTCCACTGTAGAGTTTTAATAGTAGCGACCTACCAAGTCCAAAGAAATGTAAGATGTTCCACAGAATGATTTACTGGAAAATTCTCACCGAAAATATGCAAAACCCCAAAGAATCTAAATGGATTTTCTTTTTTTAAGCTCGCATCCAAAACAACGGCAGCATTAAGAATGAATCTGTAACGTTTCTGAGAAAGGGTGTTTTGGAACAGGTTATGAGAGCACAGAGAGAGAACAGAGGGGGGTTGATACATTTACTACAAAGAATATCTCACAAATAATGAGTCCTTACCTCAGTATGGAAATGTTTAGCTACAATGCAGTTTGGATCATATGCTTAGGAACAGATTTTTCCTTTCAGTGTGCATGCCTAGCTGCCATTTCCATTAATGGGAATTAAGTACATGTGTCAAGAGGAGAAGTTAACTCTTAGAAATATAACTAATCTATGCTTTTTAAAAAAAAAAAATGTAAATGCCACATCAGGCATGTTCACTGTTGGCAAAACTGAGCGCTGAATATAGCGTAGCAAAATCTGAGAAGGAGAAGGCGGTCTGGAGGACTGAAATTTTTTGTGCTATTTAGAGTTTTTCAATTTACTGGATTTCTTCAAGGAAAAGTAAAATCATCTCATTTGCAAGTGGGAAGCCCTCATTTATTAGCTATTTACTTGCAATTGCAGCAGGGCTCTACCATCTGCAACTCTTCCTCTAAAAAAGAACCAACACTACGCTTAAGAAGAAACCTGGACCTTAACCTTAAATTTTAATTCAAACTTCCCTTAGGGTCACTAGATATTACAATGAAGTTCTTAATAATTTTTAAAAAGGAGGATGGCACACTTTGATCCTGTCTGCTGTGCATCAGCTGAAGTAAAGGAACCTCAAAAAGAATACAGAGGCATAATGAGGTTTTTAGAAATAAAAATAGTATATGTAAGCACATTTGAAAGTGAATTACCTTTCTTGATTGTCAGAAACCTTGGAGCTGTGAGAACAAGAAAAATTAGAGGGAGGATACAATCCTGATTTTGTGTTTTATGCCCCCAGCAGTTTTCTTATTTGCGGTACAGCCTGTTTTATTATTTTTCTATGCTATCAGTAAGTTACAGGGTATCTTCTCTGTATCTTTTAGTAGACATGGTTTGCACAGCAGCAGCTTGAAAAAGAATTAAATAAAAACAGGATGGTTAAAAAAATGTCTACAGAAATAGAGAGCATATCCATGGATAGGAACTATGCTTGAAATTAGTCAAGAAGCTAACAGATTTCAAATTAACAGTTTCATATAAAGGTCCTCAACTTAAAGCTTTACTAAATAGGAACCTGCTGTTCTTTTTCTTTTCTTTTTAAAATTTTTTCAACGTGGTCATTTTACATGGAACATACCACTCCAGCCAAAGCCCACAGCCTCACTTTATTTGCAGCCACCCTACTCCATCCCATCAGTACCCATCCAGCCTTTCAGACAACAATGCCAGCAGGAACCATTTCCAATGACTGTTATGAACATGTAAATGCCTGGCATGATATACCTGACTCACATCATACACATAACCCAACAAACAGAAATTACTGCCTTTTGCTTTGGTGCCATGTGCAGAGGAGTGGTTGGTAGAAACTATCTTTTCTACAGGCAACCTAAGCTTTATGGTCAAATGTAAGCTGCTGAGCCTATGTACCCCTAATTACTCAACTTGATCTGTTTGTAAAAGTAGACAAATGTTGAGCCTGAATCTTGTAAAGAAATTGAGATCTTTCTGCTTAAACCAGTGGGCCCTTTGGCCTGACTCTCAATATAATCCTGGATTTATCATAACAGTTCCCCAGTATGAATTCAGACTCTTTTTTTTTCAACTCATCCACTGAACAGGGTTAGAGTAATCACATTTGGCCTCTGAGTTTTTAACTTCTTTTCACCTACTTGCACACCAAGAATGTTGGGTTTAAACAGATTTGCTTCCATTAATTGACTGATGTTAAAGAAGCCCCTCGCAATTAAGAGAGCAAGTGTCTTTTCCCAAATAAAATGCAGCAGCTACTCCAGTGTGTCTTGTGAAGGCATTCCAGCATTACTCTTGTGGTCAAAGGGTTTGCTCTGGTCTTTGCAATCAAAATTCTCCATTGCACATGTACAGCCACTGCAGTTTGCTGCTTCTCACTAGAGGCAATTGTCTTTTAGTGCCATTATGGTCATTTATTCCATTTTCAGCATCATACAGACATGGGTAGTTCAATTCACAGTTGTCCTCCTTTTTATATAATCCACTGGATTGGGGGAAGATGAGCACATAAAATACTTTCAAATAATATCGCCTTTTCCTATCTGCTTTGTACTGCTACAAATTAGGTCTTTTGTAAGAAATACCCTCTCTCTAAAACAGCTTATAGACTGCAATTGTAATTAGGCAAAGAAAGCAAAAATGTAACATCCTTCCATTTTGTAAATTGCTTATCTATTTTATTTCCTTCTAGTCTGTATAATCATAAGAATTCGTGTAACTACTGTCTAGTAAATGTTTCAAAGATATTCTGTGTATATCAGAACAAATTAGTAAATATATTCTCTTTCTACTGTATCACACACAAGTTCCCTATATGACATATGCAGTCTATGATAAGATTAATACACATTAGTGTTTATTAAATGCACATTACTGATACTTAACTTGTTATAAATGTCACTAGGAAGATCAAATTGTAAATTAGGCAATGATTCTAATGACATTAAGAGCATCTCTGTAAGGATAAGAGTTATAAAACATCTTTTTGTTTCATACCTTGCACATTGGAACAGCAGTCAATGGGTATATAGAGTTACATTTCATTTATAAAGTTGCAAAAGCATACCACACCCATTCATTTATTTAAATGGCACTCTGATGCAGCCTTATGAGAGATTTTCCACTTTCAAGCAAAAGCCATTTGGTTCTGTTACAGCAAACAGCCCAATTCCTACTTCCAACACACAGACTCCAATTCAACCATTATTATGGTTTATACTTTTTTATATTATGCATGGTATAAAAAAGACCAATAGCTTGTTGTTACTGGTATTTCTATGGAGTCTTAGCTAGTGCTACTCATCTCTTATTACATGGAACAGCTAGAGGCTAGAAACATTGCTGAAGTAGCATGCTTAAGGCCCCTGGGAATGCCTCCACACTTCGTACAGAGAAAGAACTGAGAAAACACTGCTATGTAAGTATGGAAAACACCGAAGCCCAAGTATGGAAAAACTGGGGAGGACATTCTTCAAAAGTGTTAATGCAGTTCAGGTAGATTATCTTCTACTACCAATTAGTCTGCAAGCAAGACAGATCTCTTCAGCAGTTACTGTTGAGGTATATTCAGAATATTCTTTTTTAAATCAGAGAGAGGGTATTAAAAAAAACATAGCCAACAGCAACAATCAAAAAAAAACTCAAAGAAAAAAAGTAAAAGGACCACTGGATTGAGACAGTCACTAAGATTAAAACACAAAGAAGTTTCTCAGGAATGTTTATGAAAGAAAATTTATGTCATAAATTTTCCTCTGCCTGGAGGAGATCCAAAACTGAATGTCTCTTCTCTTGCCATATAACATTGTACCGAATCCAGACACTTTCTATTTCTGATGTGGATTTTGTTTTGTTTTAAAAGTTTAATTTCTCTTTCTTTGTTGATGTATTTTGCTTTTGTCTTTATTTTAGCGTTGTGTAAAAGTAATTAGTGACACAATGCCAAGGACTGAATCTCACAAGCAACCTAAATATTTTGATTCAATGAAAACACTGTCCATAACTTACAAAGTGCCTGACCACTGTCCAATAAATAAAATAAATTAAACTGGGTAACTTCTGCATTTTAACAGCCCAAGGCGCACACAGAAAAACATCAAAATGAGGAAACAGCAAATGCCACTGCATCTGATACCAGAGATAATCTTTTGACACTTTTTCAAGAAACACAATCAAATTTTTATGTACCTTTTTAGCATTTGATCCCACATGATCAATTCTGTCAACTACCTCTCCGACCATTTGCATGTAGCCACTGCCCTTTCTTGAGAGCAATGTGGTTCAGATTCTGAGCGGAGATTTCACATGTGAGAATGTCACAGGTGAAACTTGTTTTCTAATGAATTTGGGGCAAGCAATAGAATGGCAGCAGGTGTCTCCAGAAGTGCAAATTGAGTGGAAAATAAAAGGAGACAGGGACATCTCACTTTTTTCTTAAATTGATTTTCTCTTTTCCTTTCTCTTTTCTCTTTCCTTTTTTCTTTCTTAACTCTTTTCTTTACTCTTTCTCCTCATCCTCCTCCTCTTCTCCCTCCCCTTTCCTCTCCTTTTCCCTCTCCTTTCTCCTTTCCCCTCCCCTTCTCCCTCTCCTTTCCTCTCCTCTTCCCCCTCTCCTTCTCTCCCTTCTCCTTACCCCTCTCCTTCCCTCCCCTCTTTCTTCTCTTTTCCTCACCTCCCTTCCCCTCCCCTCTTCCCCTCTCTCCTTATTTAAGTACAGCAAATTTTCTTATGATAGTTTGAAAAATCACCACAGGATTTAAGCAAGAACTCTGCCTCAAACTCAGAAACAACAACCTGCTTCAAAACAAGAGACTGTTCTCCACTATGGTACATCCTAGATTCTTCAAAGCAAGTTGGGCTCAGACCAGACAAATGTTCTATAATGATAACCTGTTGGCCACTTTAGTTATATCCTATATGTTATTACATAAAACATTTGCACAAGTATAAAGTGGTTTAAAATATAAAATAAGCCATTTTTGACAAGACAGAAAAAAATAAACAGACTCTTAGTATTTGATATGATGAGTATCAACTGAGATCCACTATGACTGCATGCAATCCCTTTGACAATCACAGTTGAGCAGGGTGGGTCCAGGCTCATCTGGGTGGAGCTCACAACTGCACATGTCAAGATGGATAGACACGCTACAGAACCTCACCTGTTAGAGGTGTGGTCTGCAAAGACAGGGTGACAGCAAATTTTTTCAAGGCTAACTCAAAAATCTTGTATTTTGAAGCATAAGGCAGGGATAAACAGGTGAGCCTCTTATTTTATTTCTGTAATATAGAAATACTTTGGGAATCTGGACCAAAAGTGAACTGCTGCCAGATGCATAAAAGACTGTCGCAGTCGTTGTCAATTCATCTCTCTACATGTATCACAGAATATCAGGAATGGAAGGGACCACTATAGATCATCTAGTCCTGCCAGAGCAGGAACACCCAGATCAGGTCACACAGGAAGGCGTCCAGGTGGGGTTTGAATGTCTCCAGAGAAGGAGACCCCACACCCTCTCTAGGCAGCCTGTGCCCTCACTGTGAAAAATTTTTTTCTCCTATTTCTGTGGAACCTCCTGTGTTCCAGTTTGCACTCACTGCCCCTTGTGCTATCACTGGATACCACTGAGAAGAGCCTGTCTCTGTCTTCCTGACACTCACTCTTTACATTTTTATAAACATCAATGCGACCATTAATGAGATGTCAAACACACCATCATACTTTGGATACCCCTTATTGTAGATAACATATGTCTAGTTTTGTCTGCCATCCTTCAAAGAGATCCATTTCTTGAAAATGCTTTTATCCCCATACCACTTCTCCAAGTCTTTATAAAAAACTTTCTTTAAAAGGGGGAAAAATAGATCCAATTATTTTCTTCTACTACTTGTTCACAAGCTAAAGAAATTATCATTAGGTATCATTTTTCTTTACAAAAGTTATACTGATGGATAGCTGCAGGATCACAATACTCATCTATGTGTCTCCTAATTTTATTTTTTATTACTATTTCAACCAATCTATCAAATAAGGAAAGAAAATTCATTAGACTAATTCTCAGCATCAATTCTAGTGTTCAATTAAAGAGAAGCAGAAAAATTGCTTTCTCCAACCTTACAGGTTAGAAGCTAATATCAAAGTTAGTAGGGTTATTTGAGCTCACCATCAATCTCCAGGAGCATATTTTGATATGTCTTACTTTACCTGGTACTCTGTTGCTCTTCATTTGATGAGTTTAGCACCTACTCCTTTTTCTTTGACAGTATCTAATCCTTAATATTGCAATAGAATGGCTACGGGTTAGATTTCCCACTTAAGTCTTCCATGATAGAACATAAATAGGAAAAGATGTAGTTTCTCAACAAGCCACTTAGCCTCCTTACCTATTACAATACTAAGGAAAAAAAAATCTTAACTATTATTCTGTGTTACAGTACTGTGGGGAAAATGAGCTAAAAACTTGTTGTGGACAGCCTTTTAGGAAGTAAGTATTTTAATTTAATCCCTGTAATATCAGCAGACCAACTTCAACACCATATGCTTGTTTTGTATAGGGTTCTCTTGCTTTTCTAGTTAACAATAATCACAATACCCTGCAGTTTTAAACCACATCTAAACCAACTGCACATTTCCTTTCCTGATTTTATATACTGGGTAGTGCAAACCAAGTCTTGAAGAAACTTGGAACCAAGTCCATCCCCTAGAATCAAAAAGCTGTCAGAGGCTGATAAACTTTCTCCATACTGTGATTTAGCAGAGGAGCCTATAAAATCAGAGCCTGTCTTTGTCATGGAGGTATAAAATGGCATCAGCCCTCTAAAACTGAGAGAACTGCAGCTTCTTGCATCATGCAGTTGGGTCAGGGATTTTTATGAGATTAAGCCACTGCATAGGTGTCTTGATAGCATCTGCACATGTTTGGACTAGTCCATATAGAGAGAAATACAGTATTTTTGGAGGGAATGATCCAATGACCTGCCTTTCCAAATCTGACTGCAGTTTTCTGTGACTACATTGAAAAGCTTGGACATGTAATAACATGTAAAACCAGGACAGAATAGTTTCAATATTAACCAAAACCTGACAGTTTTAAAATTTTTTTCTTAAAACCTATGTATTTCTTCTAAATTATACAAAATATTTACTTGAGTTAAATTTTATCTGTGAACATTCCTTTAACTAGTGGTAGCCTCCATGCCACTTGTTCTGATATACAGACAGGACCTGTAATGTGACCTGGCAGTACAAAGGCAACAGACTCATTACATTTACATAACTGCATCCCCCATCATGTGGACAGTGAATTCTGTGTTATCCCTGCTGCATTAGCTTGACTGCACATAGCTACTCTTTGAGTAAACCAAAAAACTGAGGTTTTTATGTGTTCAGTATTGGTTGCTGAAGATTGAGGTGTTATTGTGCCATTTCTGGCTGTCCAAAAATCTCAGTGTTCCCTATGCAAAGCTATGAAGCAATAGATATCACTGAAACTCATACCACATTGCCTAATTCTTTGCCGATTGCATGTCCAGAGAAGCTTTCAAATTTACTACCTTCACCGAGACAGAAGAAACAGTAGAATCATAGTATAGTTTGGACTGGAAGGGACCTTAAGATCACCTAGTTCCATCCCCCAGGCCATAGGCAGGGACACCTCCCACTAGACCAAGTTGCTCAAAGCCTCATCCAGCCTGGCCTTGAACACCTCCAGGGAGGGGGCATCCACAGCCTCTCTGGGCAGTCTGTTCCAGTGTCTCACCACCCTCACAGGAAAGAATTTCTTTCTTGTATCTACTATGGATCTCCTCCCTTCCAATTTACATCCATTAATCCTAGTCCTGCCATCACATATCCTATTAAAAAGTCCTATCCCCTGCCTTTCTGTAGCTCCCTTCAGGTATTGATAAGCTACTATGAGGTCCCACCTGAGCCTTCTTTTCTCCAGGCTGAAGTAGTCTAAGCAACATGTGCAGGTCTCATGGCATCATTCTAAACTGGATACTGATAGTAACCATTTCCGTTCCATACCAGCCAGTAAAAGTTTTCTCACATTTAGACCACAAGCAAATCTTACTTCTGGCAGTCTAAAATACACGCATAACATTTGAGTTCCTCTAACAGTGTGACCATACTCCTTGTACTTACACTTTTATTCATGGGTAGCAACTTCAGTGTCATTGTTTCCTCAGTGAATAAATACGTAGAGCTGGTATGAAGGAAATAGTCAAAGAAAGTACCTGGTTTGTGTACTGTGATCCATTTCAAACATCAGAAAATGCAAACCTAACAGAAGGCACTTAAAGATAAGCAAGACATGCCTTTATTAATATAAAGAATCTATAAAGCCGTCACTAGGTGGGTCCATAGCAATGGATTAGACTTTGAGAGATGTTACATGCGAAACATTACTGCTTAGAACAGATGCAATACATACCACAAGGGAGTCTGTAAAAGGGGAAAATAAAGCCGTAGAGATTCTTTCCTCTAGCTCCAGAGCCATCAGACTTCAGAATCAAAGGGCTAAAGGGCTATATTTTGGATTGGCTGCCCTAATAGATGGTTTTGTTAGGAAGAGTACAATTCAAATTGTATCAGAAGTTATAGTCTCTGGCAAGCAGGACCACATGCTCACATAAAAGTGGTGTTTCTCCTTTCTATAGTAGTAAGGTTGAGCATGAAGGAAGGTATTTTTTGACCTAAACCTCTGCATGTTCAAGCCAAAGGAGGAATGTTCCCAATTCATCACTGAAAGCTTGCTTGGGGGCACTGAGTGGACAGGATAGTGTAATTTCTTAAATTACTTTCCTCTTGAACTGCCATAAGCAGAGAGTGCAGACAGAAAACCCATTATTTTTGGTCTGGTCACATTAATTCAGATCTAAACAGATTTTAGCCAAGTAGGAAACTACCTCAGTATGGCCACCACGTAAACAAGGTAGGAAGAACAGGTATTTTCTCATTCCTTCTAAGCAGAAGCTCCTATCAAAATACAAGGATGATGGCAAACATGGGTGGGATATTTGTTTCCAGCTGGCTCCACATCAGACAGTAAGGAAATGCCATGATCTTTGACAGGTTCATATTAGCAAAAATCAAGCAAAAGATTATGGAAAAGCTTCCTGGTCCATTGTCAAATAATTTGGGGGAGGGAGAAGGACAGGAGACCAGCAATTTTTCTTTCTAAGCTCTCAGGAACTGAGATAGGGTAGATAGAAGCTGAAAAGAGGATCTTGGGATCACAAGATTTAATTTAGGCATTTAGGCTCTGTCACTGTTCACTTCGAATAGTTGCAGATGCAAACCCAAGTGCAACTCAAATTAAAGAGAACAAGACATTACCTGTCCAAAGAAAACGCATATGGTTGGAATAAAACTGCCAGAAAGGGAACAGGCTGGAAATGCATGCAGACTCAAGACTTTGAACATGGTATTTAGCCATCTCTGGGAATTAGTCTCTTTGTTTCCTAAAAGTGTGTTTGCTACAACTTTAATATGTGCTCAAAGCCATTCAAATGTTCAAGGAGTGGCAACAGTTAATTTCTGTTAAGTATTACTGTCAAACTGCACTAGGATATATCCAAAATCCATCACATAGTTCTTTCAGTACTGTTAAACAATTCACTCAGCCAAGAAAACATATGTATGCACTATGTATGAGCTATGTACTATTATATCATCAGGACATTCTCTCAAATGAACACTTTAAAGACACTTAGCAATTTCTGAGCAAACCCTACTAGAAAAATTAACCCTATTTTGATCTCAATGTGCATCACCAAAATACATATCATGTAATCTCTAGACACAGAAAACACAACTGAGGTAANTTCTTTCTAAGCTCTCAGGAACTGTCTGGTTTTATGACACTTTCAGTGTTGAAAGCATTGTCTGAAATAAAGACTAATCTCAAAGGATGCAGAAGCAAACTTGTGGTTAGACTATTGAGAAAATGGAAAGTGGGAAGAAATGAACCATTTTCATCTGGTGAAGCTGCAGGTTTAACATACTAACTAGCAATCGGTGCCAGACTCTGGGCTCCACAACCAGCACTGATGGACCCTGCCCACCCCCAGGGTTCTCCACAACTTGCCCCGGCCCCAGGACCCCATTTCAACCCTGGGGGCCATCAGCCACTGCCTCAGTGATGCTTCAGCTTCTCACAGTCCTTCCCACACCATTAGGGTGCCCCCACACATAGAGCTGAAGTTTCCCTGGTAGCCCCTGCTTTCCTGCACCTGGCTGGGACATATCCTGGCTGTCAGGCCCAGCCCAACTGACTCAGATGAACTGACTAGTAGTTTGAACAAGTGAACATAGCAGAGGGGTACTCCAGTTTACAGTGCCAGTGCTAGTCAAGCTTCTTTCCAGTCTTTCAGNACTAGAAAAATTAACCCTATTTTGATCTCAATGTGCATCACCAAAATACATATCATGTAATCTCTAGACACAGAAAACACAACTGAGGTAAAGATGAACTGACTAGTAGTTTGAACAAGTGAACATAGCAGAGGGGTACTCCAGTTTACAGTGCCAGTGCTAGTCAAGCTTCTTTCCAGTCTTTCAGGTCAATTACAAAGTATCCCAATTTTGAAAATAATTTAGTATCTATGTTGGGTTTTTTTTACAGCATTTTGAAAATACAGAGTACTGTATAAGTGCATGGAATTGGAAGAAGAACTGACAATAGATCTAGAATTTTCCTTTGGTGAAACAGCTGTCTCAACAGCCAGGATTCTTCTCATTGATAAACTCTATTTTCTTTGAATCACATCTAGTCTGTTTTATCCTCTCTAATAGATGGCGAGGATTTATGGAAACCAAGGCAGAATTTCAGAATAGATCTGATCTCAATGAAGTTATATTCTGCAGCTCCCTATAGATCTCTCTCATCAACCGCCAAGTCAGAAATGGTGGAAAGGATGGATTCTGTTTACTGGATAACCTGGAAGCATCGTCAGTGTTTATTTGAAGTAAACTCAATGTTTGCTCATAACTGGGATTGCATTCTTTTGCATTCTAACAGTGTGAGTGAGATGACAGAGTGAGGCTACCTGCCATTGTAGCTGGTAGGCTGTTGGGTAAGGTATTTGGAGTTTGGTCAATGGAAAATTTTGCTTTATATGCATGATAATTTTCCAAGATCTTGAGTAATGTTGATAAATGAGAAAAAAACTATTATGCAAATCTGATATATTCTATGTCAACAACGATGCAAAAAAGCCTCCTATCTTGTATTATATACTATTTGCTTCCAATCAAGCCCTAAAAGCAAGGAAGAAGGCAAAAAGACCAGCAAAACTCAGAAGTTTTTAAGTTCTTCAAAAAGGTTCTGTTCAAACAGCAGTTCAAAGTATAGTCTGGTTCTTATTTTATCCTAAGTTGGCTTATCCATTCACCATAAGGACTTCTTTAATTCCTGTAAAACAACAGTGTGTTCAGGAGAGTGTCTATTCTGAAAATGTTTCTATTCATAAAAATGATCTTGCTGAATTCTAGCTCTCCAGTATGTTTGCAACTCAATGTGAGATTTACTGGCTGACAGATAAAAGATGTCTTTTTCAAGCACCAGTCCTGAACACTCAGTAAGGGATCATAAAATCAATCTGGTTACCTAGTGGCTCATCCAGCAACAATGGGAATAGACAATTTGTTCACTGTCAACAACATGTGGACAACTCCATTGCCTCTGCTGGCTTCAGTGAGGCTGGACAACCTTATGGAGGAGCCACATTCAGATGCCTGCTCCTGATGCATGAAACAAAGGAAGTCTCATCCCACTGTTCTCTGAAGCTGCCGCTCATACAGTGTGGAGCAGGGGTCGGCAACCTTCCAACGGTGATGTGCCAGATTGTAATTTTCTTTCCCAAATTAGAGTTTAAGAATGCTGGCAGAAACTTTGCAGGAACCAACAGACGCTGCCTCTCAAAGAGGCAACATGCTGCCAATCAGCTGATTGGCAGTATCTTGCCTCTGTGTGAGGCAAGGGCTCTGGGCTTCCAGGGAATCAGCATCTCCGCAGGAGAAAGTGTCTCTCAGAGATACCTCCTTGCAATGGCCTTCCTACATGCCATAAATCTGCCCTATGGTATTGATGCCATAAGGGCCCAGCTCCTAGCTTCTACCCTGAAAAAATCTGTCCAGAATTCAAAGCCACATTACAACTTGGCCTCCAATTCTGTCATGAAGGCAAAGGTCCAAAACAAAATAGCATTTAACATTTCCTGGACCAAAAACAATATAGCATTTAACAATTCCCAAAGCTTGCAAAGTCATGGATAATAATGCAAACCTCCTCATCATGCAAGTTCATATGGACTCACAGAATGTCAAAGATTGGAAGAGACCTCAAGAGGCCATCTAGTCCAATCCCCCTGCCAGAGCAGGAACATCCAGATCAGGCACACAGGAACACGTCCAGGAGGGGCTTGAATGTCTCCAGAGAAGTCATTGTAACTCTGAACTTCTGTCTATGGGCACATGGCCAAATCCAGTGTCAAAATACCATTTTAGAGTAAAATTCACTTAGTTGCATTGACATACTCTCTCATTTAAAGGACTCAACAAATATTTTCAATTAGAGAGTAATTGCACATAAATGCAACACAAGGGTTAGTGTAGAATAGATAACTTCATCAATTTCCACACATTTAAAAATTAAAAATACTTGAGAAAAAACACAGTTATTTTATGAGGATTTTGCAGAGACAGTTATCTGAGCTTGCCTGTGACTCAAAGACTATTTTCTCTATGTTTTCTTTCAAAAACTGTAAAAGTGGACAAGTCTTCCCACCTCTTTCAGATTTTGAATAAGCAGCTATCATGTTTTGAAGGCATGCAAATCTTGTGCCTAACCAGCACCACTGCCATCAGCCACAGTGAAGGGAAACGAGTATGGAACCAAGCTCTCTTCATTTGGCACTTTCCAGTCAAACAGAGTAGTGATGTAATGGATAGAGCTGCCACCATGTCCTCCTTAGGGCACTTAAGAATAGTGCTGGCTGCTTCATATCTCCCTCCATCCTTGTTTATGTGGGCTGTATTCCAGATCTTCCTCTAAGAATAGCAGTGGCTCTAACTTCTGTGCCACTGGCAGTACTTCACTGGCTGTTGTACAGTAAATAATCTGATTCTGCTGAGTTGGTAGCAGCTGAGACTGTTGGTAATATATTGTCCTAGCTCTGTCATCTGGCAGGAAGATTGACTAGAGTTTGAATCTTGGCAGAAAAGTATTTTGCAGTTAGTTTGGCATTTCTTTATTAAGTTCAGATTAGATTCACTTAAGGAACGCAATTGCCAGCTATGCCATGCTTTCAACTTTGTATCCATCACGATGATTAATGGTCTATTTACAACGATATTCATAATGAAATTCTGACCTTCTTTTCCCAGCCCAACATAAAACATACGTATCATTGTATTCTGTTAAAGCAAGCCAAATTCCATTAGAAACTTTTTCAAATATCAGTGTAGATCTTTCCATACTCTGTACAAGTCTGAATCCTTCTGAACATCACTGCATGTTTTTGGAGACTGACATTCAAGAAATGACAAAATCTCTCTTCATTTTGAGGTTTATTTTCCTCTTTGCCACTGTCTTCCACTAATTCAGTGAGCCATCCAGGAATATGTGAAAGTTTGAATATCTGCTTATGCAATTACCAGACTAGAACTATTATGGTAGTAATAGTATAGTATATAGTAATAGTATGGTAGCACAGAGAAAAGCCATAGTGACCACCCCAGTTATTTTGCATGTTAGGAAACAAGAGGCTGTAGTGTAACTGAAATGGGATGGAAGCAATGAAATATACTTACTCTAGACTGCTATGCATTGGTCTCACAAAGGCCCATCAAGATTTTAAGATAAACTTAGTTTGGCCAAAGTTTCAACAGCTTCATACAACTCCCTGTCAAGGTTTGCAGACTACCATTGTTTTGTAGTTTTAGTTTGGTAACCTCATGAATGTTTATAAATATGTAAAGGGAGAGTGTCAGGAGGATGAAGCCAGGCTCTTCTCAGTCACCTCCAACAGCAGGACAAGGGGCAATGGGTGCAAGCTGGAACCCAGAAATATAAGAAAATCTTTTTCACAGTGAGAGTGACAGAAGAGTGTCACAGGCTGTCCAGAGAGGGTGTAGGGTCTCCTTCTCTGGAGACATTCAAACTCTGGCTGGATGCCTTCCTGTGTGACCTGGTTTGGGTGTTCTGGACTAGACAATCTCTTGAGGTCCCTTCCAGTCCTTGACATTCTGTGATTCTATATTGCTTAGAAATGGCTCAGCTGTAGAATTTCACCTTTTGCAGTAATGCACTTCCATTCAGGACTGTCACCGCTGCTTTGAAAGATGTGAGTACAGACCAAAAGATGTAGCTGTGCTATGAAGTTACAAAGTTAAAAAGTTATTAATCCCTACAAGCATACATATGACCATGCCCAAATGCATTACACTTTAGTATATTTTACTCGCCCTCTGAAATACGAATTTCTCTTGCTCAACCTCCTTTATAAACGCCTTTGACGCAGTCCCCCACAACATCCTTCTCTTGAAGTTGGAGAGATATAGATTTGATGGGTGGACTCCTTGGTGAATAAGAAACTGGCTGGATGGTCACATCCCAAGGGTAGCTGTCAATGTCTTGATGTCCAGGTGGAGAGGAGTGTGTCCCTCAGGGACCTGTGCTGGACTGGTGCTGTTTAATATCTTCATCAATGGCATTGAGTACATCCTCAGCAAGTTTGCTGATGACACCAAGCTGATGGGGTGAAGTTTACACACCAGAGGAGCAGAATGTCATGCAGAAGGACATGGACACGCTGGAGAGGTGGGCCCATGCAAACCTCATGGAGTTTAACATGGACAAGTGCAGGGTGCTGCCCTTGGGGCAGGACTATCCCCACTACCAACACAAACTGGGAGGTGATGTGATAGAGAGCTGCTCTGTGAGAAAGTACTTGGGAGTACTGGTGGATGAATAGCTGCACATGAGCCAACAGTATGTGCTTACAGTCCAGAAGCCAACCCTGTGCTGGGCTAGATCAGTAAAGCTGTGGGCAGCAGTTGGAGAGAGTGATTGAGTCCCTTTGCTCTGGTGAGACCTCACCTGGAGNGGACAGGCTGGAGAGGTGGGCCCATGCAAACCTCATGGAGTTTAACATGGACAAGTGCAGGGTGCTGACCTTGGGGCAGGACTATCCCCACTACCAACACAAACTGGGAGGTGATGTGATAGAGAGCTGCTCTGTGAGAAAGTACTTGGGAGTACTGGTGGATGAATAGCTGCACATGAGCCAACAGTATGTGCTTACAGTCCAGAAGCCAACCCTGTGCTGGGCTAGATCAGTAAAGCTGTGGGCAGCAGTTGGAGAGAGTGATTGAGTCCCTTTGCTCTGGTGAGACCTCACCTGGAGTTACTGCATCCAGCCCTGGAGCCCTCAGCACAAGAAGAGGAGAGGGTCCAGAGGAGCCCCGAAGGATGATGTGAGGGCTAGAGCACCTCTCCTATGAGAACAGGCTGAGGGAGCTGAGGCTGCTCAGCCTGGAGAAGAGAAGGCTCCAGGAGACCTCACAGAGGCCTCCCAGCAACTGAAGGGGCTACAGGAAATTTGGGGAGGGGATGGTTGCCAGAGCATGGAGTGATAGGATGAGAAGAAATTGTTTGAAATTAGAACAGGGTAGGTTTAGGTTAGACATTAGCAAAAAGTTCTTCNCCCTTTGCTCTGGTGAGACCTCACCTGGAGTTACTGCATCCAGCCCTGGAGCCCTCAGCACAAGAAGAGGAGAGGGTCCAGAGGAGCCCCGAAGGATGATGTGAGGGCTAGAGCACCTCTCCTATGAGAACAGGCTGAGGGAGCTGAGGCTGCTCAGCCTGGAGAAGAGAAGGCTCCAGGAGACCTCACAGAGGCCTCCCAGCAACTGAAGGGGCTACAGGAAATTTGGGGAGGGGATGGTTGCCAGAGCATGGAGTGATAGGATGAGAAGAAATTGTTTGAAATTAGAACAGGGTAGGTTTAGGTTAGACATTAGCAAAAAGTTCTTCGCTGTGAGGGTGCTGAGACACTGGAACAGGCTGCACCAAGAGGTGGTGGAGGCCCCATCCCTGGAGATATCCAAGGCCAGGCTTGCTGAGGCTCTGAGCAACTTGATCTAGTGTAGGATGCCCCTGTCCACTGCAGGGGGACTAGACTAGATGGCCTTTGAAGGTCCCTTCCCACCCTTTGACTCCACGATTCTATGATATACATAGACTTTGGTGGGTTTTTATGTACCTAGGGCCATATTCCTAAAATATGCCTTAACTGTGTACTAGAAGATCATTCTGCATCATTCAAAACTACTTACAGAAATAGTATTTGAGCACTTTTTAAAATCCCAGCTGACACTTCGATGAATCTTTCCCAGTGCCTAAATATCTCAGACCCATTGTGATAAGAAATTTGCCCAAAGCTTCCCCATCTTCCCATACACTGCTCAGCACTCTGTGACAGTAATAAATCCTTCCTTCCCGGGTTAAGTCTGGTAGCAGCCCAGTTTTCCCTTTAAGTATTTAATTAATCTTATTGCCAATGTAGTCTTCTTGAAACCTTGATAAAGAGCCACTTAGTGCTCAAAATTATAATTTATGGAAAAGAAAGCTCAGATGGGATTTGTCTCACCTAACATTACACTTCTTCACCCTACTTGTTAATATTTGAGCTAGGCTCCACTTCAGTTAGTGGAGAGAAGCAGGGTCTCATAGAACAGAACTCATTTGACCCATGCAAAATAACTACTACAGGTTTTGATGAGTTGCATCTCTGAAGTGTCTGTATCTCTGCTTTTGACCAGAAAGGAAGAACAGAAGACTAGCTTCAACATAATATCTGCTTTGAACCCATTGAAGCACATTGACTGCACTACTCATTTGAAGTATGGTGAGATGCTGACAGTCTAGTTTTATGAAATACTTAATTTCTGTCATTGACTCCAAAAACAACTGGCAGCAAACCATTTAACTTCTGAACATCTCAGTTTAGGCATCTATAAAAAAGGTGTACTACAGTGTTATTACATTCTAGGTATACTGCAGACTCACAGCAAGGCAAAACTAGTTCTTGAAAGTGTGTTGAGAACCTCAGAGGGAATATATTAAATATGTGCAAACCATATTAAATGGACTACTAGAGAGCGGGGAAAACAAGCTGTGGGGCAAGGCATGAAAAATATGAAATTCCACTTGCTGCACAAAAATGTTGTGAATAGTTTATCTTACAAACATTTAGCACATCGCACACATTCATGACATATAGTATTTCAAGGTGGATTTTCCTCCACTTCCCGAGGAGAAGCAAAGAACTTGGTTAAATTGTCATCTGGAGTTAAGGAGACTTTATTGTGCTGCTAAGTCCTGCAACAGTGCAAATGAAGCTCTTGTTGCAGGGTGCTAATCTTCTCAGAATTCTTATTAAAAATGGATGATTGCCTGTACTTCCAAATAGCCAGGGCATCAGTTTTTGATTTACTAAGCCTGCGAGCATTGCTCCCAGTATATTTTTGCAAGCTTTTCATAAGAATTAAAGGGGGAAAAAAAATGAGGGTTAAGATGGCCATTTGCATGGATTGGTTTGGTTTTTTTTTTTCCTTTTTACCAACTAAGAAAACCTAAAGGAGACAAATGCTTTAGTCGTTAGCCAGGACAATACAGTAAATTTTATTTCTGGATTTGGCACTCTCACAGTCTGTGTCTGGAAGCAAATGGTTAATGCTTCACACACAGCCAGAGGTGCTGTAAAGGAGGGAGGAACTGAGCACCCGAGGTGATTATAGCTGAAAACATTACTCTAATGTAGGGAAATAATTCATATTTAAATAATTGATTATTATCTACAAAGTTATCATTATAATCATGTTTATAATGAATGCATGTTTTACCAATTTGAAATAACTAAGTATTCTAATCTTAGCAAGCTTAAAGAAAGTCTGTTAATGAGATAAGAATATTTTCCTTTCTGCATATGTATTAACTCCTCTTTTTTTTTAAGTTTAGGAAAGATGCTTGCAAATGGATTCCTCTGGGGTACATTCTTGCAAATTCACCAGTGTGAGTGTAGGTAGTATCAGGAGGGAATGCTGCTGGGAAATATCTAGATAGCTGTACATTTTAAATAGTGCCTGCTACTTCAAATGGATACAGCCTTTTCTTCACTTCAATGTCCTTTCCATTCAGCTCAATGATATCTTGCCTTGTGTATTTCATTAGTGACTAAGCCAGAGCCCACTCTTGAATATCTGCAAAGCATTTTTGACTGAAGGCCCTGGGATACTGAACTCTTCTTGGGCAGAGAAAAACCTTTCATTACAAATGAAACCTGTACTATAAATATCAACACCAAAGTCACTTAGAAACCTGCACTTGTACTGTGTTAAGTGCTAACTTCCACCAAAATCAATGGAATTTAGGAATTTAAATTTCTTTAAGGATTGGGGATTTAGTGCAATATAATGCATTCTAAAGGTATTACACTTTCAGACTGACTGGCAAACACAGTCACCGGAGAACATTCCTGCCTACTTTACAAAGGCGGCCTCAGATACCCCTCATATTAGGCTGGGCTGGCGTTATCACTGATGTTGTACTAACATCAAGTATCCCCTTATGTTGAACAGCTTGACATGGCAGGAAGACACCTTCCCCATGTGCAAACCTCAAGTTGTGATCACCAGATGGATTCAAATTCAATGTATTGAATGGAAGACTGATAACAGGTATTTTCCTGGATGTGTATTCGGGACTTCATCTGCTTCTGCAATAACTTACATCAGTGCATGGAACTGTTCCCCTTCAGCTCATAATAACAAAGGGCAACAGCCCATCCTGTTTCAGATCATAAGGAGAATTGTCATATAGAGATTATCTTTTAGGTTACTTTCTGTACAATTAGATAGACTATGATGTGTTTCCTTCTGTGTAATTTGAGGAATAAAGTTTTAAAAACAGACAGAATTTCTTTAAATTTAAAAATAATCTAAAAATAATCTTCTGCAAGACATGTACAACCTAAAATGCCATAATTTTACCACATGGCAAAACAGTAATAGATTGATTCTTCAGGAAAAGAATGAGTCTTGCTACAATATTGCCATTGTTGAGACACAAATTCCCCTGATAATCATAATCAACACTTGATGTTCCAATTAACACTATTGAACATAATTTTTTTTCAGCAGTATGTAAACTGAAATAGTGTTTTTATTTCTCCTAATTGCATTAGTGCTCATTTGTGTATTTTAGATCACAACAAGAATCTGGAAAAAACTTACATTTGCCAAAATACCAGGACTTAAGCTCTGGCTGCAGGTTGCATATTGCATGTGCTATGTAACGTCTTTGTAGGGGATATGGACAGTGGCACTGAGTATACACCAAGCTGTGTGGTGCAGTTGATTCACCTGAAGGAAGGGATGCCAGCCAGA
>VZTY01014696.1:37644-94218 GCA_013400935.1 Turnix velox | reverse complement strand
CTGAACAACCCCAACTCCTTCAGCCTGTCTTCATAGGGCAGTTGCTCCAACCCTTTGATCATCTTCGTGGCCCTTCTCTGGACCCTCTCCAATAGCTCAATATCCTTCCTGTGTTGAGGGCTCCAGAACTGGACGCAATACTCCAGGTGGGGTCTCACCAGTGCTGAGTAGAGGGGTAAAATCACCTCTCTTGACCTGCTGGTTACACTCCTCTTGATGCAACCCAGGATTTGGTTGGCCTTCTTGGCTGCGAGTGCACACTGCTGGCTCATGTTGAGTTTGTCATCAATCCAACAGTGGCTTAGCCTTACCTGCAGACTCAGGTAATGTCTTGGCACTTTAGTGTCCTATCTGATGAGCCAGTTGCAGAGGTGATCCTACAGGCCCATCTGATACACTGCTGCATCTCTTTTGTTCTTACATGATCTTCTGAAGCCCCCCCTTGATTGTTCCTAAAGACATTAGAACAAGCTGAGGTAACCCCAGCATCTGTGGCATGTGAGAGAGCAGTACTGCAGTGGCAATACTGAAATCTCTCACAACTCCACCTTGCAGAAAAAAATCCTTCCAGGAAGACACAGTTACAACGTGCAGAAAAGCTCTGGGGAAGTGAAGAAGAATAAATAATTTCTGAAACAGACACTGGAATCTACACAGGGCAAAACCAGTGTGATGCAGTGATCTAATAGACATTAAATGGTTTGGATAAAATGGTGCTTAAAATTAAATAGGCAGGCAGTGGTTTAGCAACTTGTCATTCACAGGTTAGCAATGAAGTTGAATCCTTGGGTATCAGCAGTGGGAAATGTCCCCTTGGTTAATGATATCTTAGAAAATACACTCAGTTCCCTGCTTATTACACCTCCCAGCAAAACCACACGCATATATTTAATTCAATGTCAGGCTTTCACAGATTAGAAATGAGGACTTGTTGGACTTCTATACAAATGAAAAATATTCAGAGCTCGGTGGGTGTCTTCCGAGACCAGTGTATACTTACATGTCTAGATTCTTGAACATTAACTTTACCTGTTGAATATAATTTTTATCCTATTAGCTAGTGGAATTTCTGTCTCTTCTCTCATCTGCTCATGTTTCAAAGGTTAAGATTCATTGATTTGTTTATAACACAAACCAATCCCTTTCATAGAACTGCCAAGCAAACACATTTCTAAGAAACACTTGCCTTGCTTAGGTAATGAAAGAAAATTAGCCTGTGAAATTATCACTTGTGATACAAGAAGAGTATGCCTATATCCACTGCTGCCACTACTCCTCACTTCCTACATTCAAATAATTTCCATGGTCATTAACACCAGCAACAATAATAGCATGCAAAGACCTCATTGAAGAGTAAGCCCCGTTGTGTGGTGGAGAGACTTTATATAAACACACCAAAGAAATCAGTCTGTGTCCAGGAGCTCTTGAAGCTGAAAACCTAATTGGACAAAAAGAGGAGTAAGGTGTGCAAAAACCAAATCAGATGCAGTGTCTGGATGTGACATGTGATTTGATACTTGAAATGTTACATATTTAATCCATTTACTAAACTAAGCTCTTTGGCAGTCACTCAAAACATTTTAGGTTTACAAAAATCTATATACATTTTTATATAATATTGCATAATTAAAATTACATTGCCACTCATTTTATTTACTTGTGTTACATTGTTCTACCAGAGCATAGTGTTATCAGGTTAATATTGCTTGTTGAATTATAAGATAATTGTAAATCTTTTCCTCTTCAAGGGCAGTACGTGCTAGATACCCTTTAATGTTTAATATTTTGAAAAATCTCATGAGCCATGAATGATAGATACTATATCTAAATTTCTTAGCTTATCAGCCTAATTAGTTTAGAAAAGCATTTATAGTAGACTGGAGATGACAAATCAGAAATTAATCTCCTTTCAAATTTTACTCTACCTTTATTTATTTTATGTTACTGATACCTGAAGTTAAAACCAGCACTGCAAATTTCATTAAATTGCATTTAAACATAATTCCATGTAATTATATGTGATAATGAGGTACTCTTCAATGTGGGCAATGGAACCAAGACAGAAAAAGCAGGATTTGAAGGAAATGTCTCAAAAATGTGAAACTGAAACTTTCCAGATTTCAGTGAGAGGAGGGCAGTTGTTATGAGAACATGAGAGTACCCTATGTTCTCATTTGTTGAGTGATAATGTTGTAAAAAAAAATAAAGCAATTGAGCGGGAAGGATTTTTAAACATCTGGAAAATAAGACTAAAGGGATGCTTCTGAAGTAAATTTGTGAATCTTCAAGAGTCAGTTAAATACTGGACTACAGGATAATTTCCATTAGAGAGGGGAAGCCTGGGTAAGTCAAGCGCAGGGTGCTGCACTTGGGCTGATTGTTGTTACCTCTACAGATTGGTTGGATATGCAATAGAGAGCAGCCCCGTGGAAAACAACTTGGGGGTACTGATGCTGTGTCAGAAGAACCATGGCCAACAGGTTGAGAGGTGATTCTGCCCCGTTGCTCTTGTGAGACTCCACCTGGACACAGTTGTCTAGCTCTGATGTCCTCAGCACAGGATGAACATGGACCTGTTGGGGAGGATCCAGGGGAAGGCCAGGAGGATGATCAGAGCACTATTTTGATGCTGTTATGTTCTTGTATTTCAACTGAGATTGTGGATATGCAATTCCTTACAGAAAACTAATCTGCTACTAGTTCCATGACTGTTTTGCTCTTGTAAACACTGTCTTTCTCTTACCAAATCCCTTGGGAATTTTGAGGTGTGGGGAAGGAAGGAGCACTAGAAGGATAAATGTCCTGAGGATAAAAAAGGATTGCTGTCAAGGGTTGTTTGAATCAGGAGCTTAGGTTTCCAGGAAGAGGAGTAGCAGGAGGAGGATGGACAAGTGGATGGCTGATATATCAGAACATAGTGATGGAAGAGAGTACATGACTTGAATCATCAAAACCAGTGCTTCCTGGGGTGTCATGTTTCTAAGGCATGTGCTCTTTCCTCAGTGCACATAGTATTCACCTACAAATCATTTAAAAATATGTCTGGCTGTTGAAACAAACTGGTAATCTGATAAAAAGATCTTGACTTTGCTTCAATAACAATTGCTTCAATAACAACATCCCCATTTTTCACACAGATCTCTCCTTTATGGAGTTCTCTTACATGCGTGGGAAGAGCTCCTAGATCCTGTCAATAATACCACTGCTCTGCTCTCAAACTGCCTCTCAGAAGACACGTTTTTTTAGAGCATATGTGGCAAGAAGCAACTTGACACTGTCTTGGCAGGTGAGCTGCTCTGATTATTGCTCCTTCAGCCTCATGTGTCTGTCTGTACCTACCTTCATCTGTGGCAGCTTCCACAGATACTTCCACTTCCAGGGAAGTATTCAGCTGTCAGCCCAAGATCCTTCTAAATGTCACTTGTCACTTGTCTCTTTAGTCTTGATGAATGTGCTTGAATTAAACTGAAGGTGTGCTATTAGGTGTTTTTCTTTGTCTCATTTAGTAGTAGAGTTACCTTTTTTAGCTGCCTCACAAGTGGAGTGTCCTGGGGCAGGAAGGAGGAGGCTAAGGCATGAGGAGAAGGGGAGGAAAGAAAGATTTTCTATTTGGTTGAGGACTGTGGTGTGTGCTCTAGAGTGTGGATACTGGGGGGCTGTTGCAGTCTGTCACAGAGACAGCAGTGGGTTTCTTGCTCTGGTGTGTTATTCAGCCCTAATTACAGACAACAGAACCCAGCCTCAGAACTTGTGAAACCTTTGTGAAGCTTAACCAGCTCTGGTTTGCCCAGCATTCAAAATAATGCCTTTTATTTTTTCTTCATACCTGTCCATTGCTTCAAAAACAATTCTGTTTCTGCTGGCTTCATTAATATGCATACAGTGCAATGTAAGTGGCTCTTGAGGCCTCCCCTTGGTAGATGATTTAATGTGGCAGTTATGAAAGCTGCTCAGACTGTGCTCGATTAGCATAATAATGAAGCTTCTGCAGCAGTGTTATCATCCTCAAAGGAAATAGCCTGAGTGGTCACAGCTCCTTTAACAAGTACCACTTTAGGATAAAAAGCAAAGGACTCGGTTTGAAATTGTAGATTGGAATAAATTGCAAACTGGGAGGGAGTTGTTTGTTGTCTTTGCTGTACAGAGAGAGAGAGAAGGGGAAGCAGCAGCATCCAGGCCAGGCGCCATTGTGGGCCCCACCTGCCCTAGCATCACAGGAGACTTTCTCTTTGTTTTAAAGTCAGCCTAATAAAGAAACTCAGCTCTCATAATCCTTCTGTGCTCAGCCTCTGACACAGTAACAAGGAGTGGCTTTTTTCATGACTTCTGAGAACTTGAAAATTCCAAATGTTCAAGGCTATATATTTAGGTGTTAATCTTTGTGTAGCCTTAACAAATTTGGAATCCTGGAATTGTAGAATGGTTTTGGTTGGAAGGGACCTTAAATATCATCTCCTTCCAAACCCCTGTTGTGGGTGGGGACACCTTCCACTAGACCAGGTTGCTCAAAGTTTCATTCTAGAATGTATGACAAGAATTGAAAGCTTTTGGGTAGCTGAGGGAAGTCTTTGTGACTATAGTGAAAAGGTCAGTTTTCAGATGAAAATAATGGAAATCATAAGTAATACTGCCTGCAATATGACTGTTTTAAAGTATATTTTGAATAAGAAATGGATTAAAATGCAGTGGTGAAATTTTAGGTGTGTGGAGGGTTTGAAAAAAATGAGGGCTGCTTTGGCTGCCCTTCCATGGTGTAAAGCGGGGAGTGGAAAATGGTGCCAGAGCATCTCCTGTGTTTGTGCTGCTCAGGGATCAGTAATCAGTGCTGAAGCACTGCTCCTCTGCCTCTCCCTTGGGCTGCTTGCCCCTGTGGTATGAGTGGTTTAACATCTTCAGTTTATAGCTGAGTTTATTGAGCTGCTAATTTACTTTTAATATGTCAAGCCAAGCCAACAGGGTTTGGAGCTTGTTTTACATCCTACTTGAACATTCTTCTGTGGAGATCACAAATTCCTAGTAACAGAGAGTGGCTCAAAATGGCTGATCTGTTCTTATCTTGTCATAGCCTAGCACTTGGTGAGTGGAATTTGAATTTAATGGCTGTGTTCAGGGATACAGGTGCTTTGTAGGTCAGGCAGGAACTGGGGCCTATCTCTGAGCTTAATGGGCTCCTGGTCCAACCTGCAGAGGTTGTACCCGTGGAGTCAGTCCCAGAGCTGAGACTGAAGGAGGGCAAAAGAAACTGCTCAATTTATTCTCCCCAGTTGGATGTAAAATTCCTCCCATTGCCAACTTCTAGAAAATATGAAGTTCCCTGAAACTTATCTCTCTCACTGACCCTTGATCTTACTCACATTCTGTGATTACTTTTTACCAGTACACCTTAGCTTTTTGTTTTCCTCTTGCACAAAGGTTTTTGTTTTACTATCCAAAGAGGGGATGAGGGAGAACAGCACCAGAGATGAGGATGTTTCATGTATGATTCTTAGAATTTTCTTTTGTAATAGATTTGTGCACAGGTTAAGCTTTTCTGAAGAATTCCTTTTTGATAATTTTAAAGGAAAGAAAATATGCTTTGCAGTATAATGAATAGATATAATAGGGGTTAATAAAATGTCAAAACATTCCAATAATTCTAATTTATGATGTAAATTCCACTAAGTCTTTAAACCAAAATACAAAACCTACTAGCATGTTTCTCAGATACTTCAATGGTAGCTAGGTAGAAGCAGATAAGAAAGGAAACTAAATCAGTGGGCATCCTCTTTGATCTCAAATATTTTGAATATAGATAATTACATCATATATCTATATAATTCTGTATGCTGAGAAGTCACTTGCCTTGTTTCCAACTCTGGGACTGCTCTTCATCCCAAGGCATTACTTCACCAAATGCCTGAGAGACTGAGAGATTCTACACCTGTGCCCATGGAAGAAGTGGAAATTTAGTCTGTGGCTTTCAAGAGTTCCCTGAAAGAATCATCCCTATTGAAGAACTCTGTTGTCCCTGGAAAGGGGACTGTGAAAGAAAGGTGATGGGAGAAGTTAGGAGCTTTGAATGTCTTTAGAATTTATCTAAGCATACCATAAATGTGTGCAAAGTACTAAAGTTAACTGTTAATGATTGAAATCCAGTTAGAGGGTCTGTATATATCCCTAGTGACTAGAAATACTGTCACCTGATCTTCATTCTAAAGTGCATCTCATGTCTTGTTGCTCTTTCTGGCATTGCCCTGCTTGTGCTTTTTGGGTGTTACGGACTCTAATTTGCTGACACCACTCTTACACTGATTATGTTACTTACATGTACTTTTGTGACCTCTCGCTCTTTTTGCCTTTTTTCTTTTGCTTGCAAAGGTCCATTGGGAAAGCTTAGTCACATCACTTCTTTCTCTTTCCCCTTTGTTCTCTGCCACTTTTTTGTTTTGACTGTTAAAAGAGTAAAAAAGTAGATTTTGACAGCATAGGGAATGACCTGTCCTATTTTTGATTTTTGGTTTCCAGAGAAATACATGTCATAGTTTGGTGGTACTTGCTGGCAACTCTGACCTTGGGACTCTGCTAGTTTAGCCCTTGTATAATTCCACTGTGCACAAGAGAGTTTTTGTATACATTAGTATGCGTCGGTTGAGAATCAGACACACTGTTTTCTGGGCTTTAAGGCTGACTGCCTTCATAGGATGGGAGAAGGAGAAGATGCAAGGAGCCTTTCCTGATCCATACTTACACATGGGGAGTAAGTGAGAAAAATGGGTTTCTTAAATTCTTTCCCTACACCCATCAAGGAGTTGAGTAGTTGTCATCTGTGACCTTTTGTCACTCCTGCTGTTTATCCACCTTATTGATTAGAACACATTCAAAAGCAATTAGGCTAATTAATGGAATACAAAGGCTATCAAAGGCAGTCAGCTGCTTTATCATGAAATTGACAAACTGTAACTCCAGGAGCTTATGGTGTGTCCTGAGGAAGCACTGCCTTGTTCTGTTACGCTTCCTCTGCTGTCCACGTCCTGGAGACTTGAGCAGATGGACAGTCATTGAGACTGGAGCGATCACTTCTGCCTGAGGTATGAAAGGTGCATTGGGGAATGAATGGCTGAGGCTGTGCTGTGGGAGGTTTTCTGGAGTCACTGCATTGCTAGACATTTTGAGCAGGGGGACAGCATACTTGAACAAACAGGGCTTTGCTGGCATGGCTCACACCATCTATGTGGGAAAGCACAGGTAAGGAAACAAACCCCTTGTAATTAAGCATCACTCTCTACTCTGTATGGTTGTAGTAGAAAAGTTTGAAAACAGAACTTCCTTGTGTTCTTCCTGCTTGCTGTTGTTAACAGTTTGCAGAACATTAAGCTTGAAACTCCTTCTATCTTCAGACTTGAAAAGCTCTCATGAAGATGGCTGGCTATCCAAAAATGCTAGGGTAGAAGAACTCTAGTAATAGTCCATGCCCATTTAATACTTGCCATAGAGTGATGTGCAACAAAACACACATTTTCTAGCTCTCTGAGCCAAGCCCTGCTCTGTGGAATGTGTTGGACCTTAGTGCTGTGTGCCACTACTTCCTGATGGTTTTGTTAAGTTGGAAAGAGCTTTCTTAACTTCTAATTCTCCACACCCCTCATCGCCTCATAGCTTAGGTGTTTATGCTTTTCTGTGTATTGTTGGTAATATTAGGGCAAATGGGTTTTGCATTTCTCTTGAAATGAAGGGCTCTTGTGCATTAGGTGTAATGGGCATGCAGCGCTCACTGGAAAGTGAACTCCTTTCAGTGATAAGGGCTGTCATTTCAGATTGAAGAGAAAATAGCTAAAATCATGAAAGATATTTGATTGTTTTTGTTCCATCATGCAAGTAAATAGAGAGTAAGAGGGCTTTCAGCTAAGCAAGTGAAGTTGATATTGTCTTAGGATCTGTTGAAACTGCAATAATCCTGACTCAGAGACTCTTGCCTCTGGTTTTAATGGAGGACAGATGAGAGCGGGTTCAATACTGTCATTGGAACCTTAACAATTGGCATGTTCAGTTAAGTCCTAGCTAAGTTTCTTCCTTATTAACATTCTCAATGTGTTGGCTATGCCAGAGCAAGCACGATACATATTGCCACACACATAAAACTGTGTAATTGCTATAAGCTGTTACCTTTTAATCCATAGGATGCTAGCACAACTGGCTGTAAGTTCACCCACAAAGAAGAATCCCCTGTCCTGAAGTGTGTATTACTATGAAAAAGGCAATAGCATTGATGTCTGTAGCTGTAATGGTCATTCATGCAGGAGACACATCTCTTTAAGTGTGTATTTGCTTGCTTAAGATTATTTATCCATGATTTTTAACCTAATTCTGGGTTCAACAGGGGAAAAAAAGAAGAGCTTTCTGTGCTCGTGTTTCCCCCTAAAGGACTGTCTGCCTTGTAGAGCGCTATTGTTTTTTCGGCATGTTCCAGGTCCTAGTAAATAGTTGTGGGTTTTTTTCTTTTTTCTACTGGTTCGTGCGGGAAGAGAAAGTACAATAAGATACATTATTTATTGCTTTTTTTCCTTTAAAATAAGAGACTTAAGCTGAAAAATATTCACTGCTACTAACTTCTAGTAATGCTTCATTTTTATTGAAAGAAAATCTTACTGTGGGGACAGATCAGTGTTTGCTTAACAGTGCTATGCAACTGTTTTCTGTGCTTATAGGATGTCAGATATGAACTACTCTTCATGTTACGTGCAATAAAAAAAAATAAAATTGGAATCTCCAGAGATGAAGTGCTATCAGCTTCATTCTATTCTTCTGTGCTTTCAGGAAGGAGTACCTTACTGCTAATGTGAGGCTAAAGATGATTTTGAATACTAAAAAGCAGCATGGCTACTAGAGTTAAATATTCAGGATGAGATGTTAATTTAAACCACATGTGAAATGCAGCTGTTTCTGCTGAGGCTTTCATCAGTCTGTACTGGCAAGATTGGTGGGTTTTAATATGTGGTTCCAAGCAGAGCCAATAGAAATGTGTGGAAAATGTGTGTGAAATCAGTGTGTATCCATGGGGGGTGCATGGTGTTTCATGCAGCATTTTATTTCTGTTAATATAAATAATGGTGATAAAACCTATCTCATCAAAACATGCCTTTATTTCACAGGAATATATACAAAGCTGTGGTCAGATAAATACATGGATTCAATTACAATAACCTGTATCTATGTGTCCCGATTTTGCATTTCTTGATCAGAACAAGCAGAAAGAGGAAACAAACAAAAAATCCTTTACAAAAATATATGAGCCCTCTGAGACTGGCTAGTCACAGAGCCACTGAAGATCAGAGTTTTTAACTCAAACCCTTTATGCCACTTAACATTGATTTGCAAAGGATAACTGTGGATCAAAATGCTGCTGAATAACAGCTGCTAAAAGAGGAATTGCTGAGCCTGTGAGCAGGGATGAACAGGTACTTGAAAGATGATCTGTTAATGTGATGTATAGCAGAAATTCATCCTAAGGGAAGGTGAAGGGATTGGTTAGGTCTGCTACTAGCCATGAGCAGAGCCAAACTTTTCTTGGCATGGGAGCTGGAGGTACTGGTGAAGTTTTGTGAATTGTGCTTGACTTTGTTTATGACAGAAAGGTGACTGGACACTGTACAGATGCCATGTTACCCTAATTAACTACATGTGCAGCTATTACAAATGTGAAGCTGGGATCCTTGGGGCCTTACAGGCAAAGCCGTCCTAGAGGTGTGCTAAAGAAAAGCCTTCCGCTGACTATGCCAAGAGGAGATGCGATAAGCCTTTCCCAGCTGGAAATCGCTCCTGTGTATATGTGTACAATGATAAAGTACCAAATTCAGTAATAAAAGTGGAACAGAACTTGAACACGAAGGGAAGAGATCCAGATTCACTGATGTTATGCCCTTGCATGTAGACATAATAGGAGCTGGCAGACATAAAGGTAACCATTATAGTGGTTTTTCATTTAATACAAAGCCAGCTTGAGTAAAGGGAGTGAAATAGGAAACCAAAGGAGGTGGTGGAAACTCATTGTGCGAATTTTTTTAAACCCCTGATAGGTGATGAAAGTGACCCAGACTTTTATCAGCTTTGTAATTTTCAGAAGTGTGAAGGGAAGTAAAAGTAGCAGAGAGGCAAAGGTTCATTTTCTAATGACAGTCTTCAAGAGACTCATTTTGTTTGAACAGACTTCCAGAGAGCAAATATAGAAGAGGTCAGGGAACAAAACTCTGTTGATTCCATACAGGAAAAGTTGTAGGGAAGAACTGAAAGGTGAACATGGTTACAGCTCAAGCAGGAGAATAGTGTGGTTTAAAGTTAAAGGCAAGGGATGGGGAGTTGCTTTGGGGATTCTTGGTTTCTGTATATACCTCAGCACATTGCAGGTGAGAAAATCACAGATACACTGTTAGGTAAAATAGGGGAAGAGAAGAGAATGTCCTGTGACATGCATGTCAGTCCTTACAGCAACAGATTACTCATCAGTTACAGGAGTACCTGCATTCATATTCTTTGTAGACAGACCCTGGAAATAAAAAACCTAAACCCACTCACCAACCCACAAGCCTCCTTTGCTTATATTGGAAGGTAAGTATCTCCCCTTTAGGTCAGATGCTGCAGTAGTTGTCAAAACAGCAGGTCCTAAATGGAAACGATTTTGGTGATGATTTTCAAATAAAATCTAGAAGTGCATTTAAACCAATGCTAATACAAGTGCATGCAGCCATTTGGGGAAGGAGCAGTTTCACCTACTTAAAATCCTAAAATGAGCATTTGACATGTGAAACTTGTTCAGCCCTGTCAGGCAGGCTTGCCTAAGGGGAGGTGCTGTAACACAGCTGCCAGATGCTGGGAACCCTTATGAGATCTTCACTTTGGCAGCCCTCAAAAGCAGTGCAAGCACAGTGATGTTTCTTAACCTCAGAAAAACGGTGATGAACAGCAGCAGCATCAAACACAAGCTCTCCTTTCCTCCTCTGTGAAAAGACTCAACAAGAACTAAAGAGCTTCCTGCAGGGGGCTGTCTAAATCCCATCAAAGCAAAATGAAGGGTAAAGGGAAGTGATAGAAGGTTTCTTGCTAGCTCTGATTATTTGATTTTTTTTTTTTCACTCATCCATCCTTCTGCCAGAAAGATGAGATCAGTTCTAACAGCTTTCTCTCTGAATCTTAATGATATTGCTATCCCTCTTCCATGGTACCTGTAACAGTAGAGCATATGGGCTTTCTCATTTGATCTTCAGTATAAAGCTGTTTCTTTTTTCTGTGGAGTGGTGTCATTTGTTCAAATGGACCACAGGAGAAAAAAAAATTGCCGCACACAAACTTGGTTTTGGACAAACCTTCTGCCTTTAGTTGAAAACTCCCTACAAAGGTAATCAAACTAAACTAGAAAAATATATGAGACTGAATAAATAAATAATGTATTATTTTGGGCTTTTTCCTTCTCTTACAAATTGTTTTGGGAATAGACTTGATGTTTGTCTCATGTTTAAATGTGTCTGTTCAGAATCTTCATGGAAATTTAGTGCATTTGTCATAAATTCAGTGCACGGTTTCTCAGGTTTTTGTTGAATACCTGGAAATGCATATTTATATTTTTCAGCTGAATAAACTTGGCTGCTTCAAATCATGTTTCCACTGCAAATACTAGCAATTTGCTTTTCAAGTTTGTTCTTCAATATCTGTTTTAAGATACTAGTTTCAGAAGTATTTGTGCCAGGTAAACTGTTTGCTAGAATATTTGTGGAAAGCAAATATGGAGTAGAGAGCAGGACAGGCCAAAAATAATCAAGGCTAGTTTAGTCAGAAACTCAGATAAATATTGACATAATATTATTTACTGTTTTGTGTGTGCTGGTTGTTTAAAAAATGAGAAGTTAATGGCAGGCATCAGCTGTTTTTTTTTATTGGTGTAAATATTATGGAGAGGTCCTTTCTTCCAGATTTCAAATTAAAATAACAGGAGAGATGTATTTGAGGGTAAGGCAAGTTTTGAGTAGAACTGTTGAAGTTTTTACAAAGGGAAAGAGAAGAAATGTTATGTTTCACTGAAGAGAGATGGTGGTGACTGGACTGGGTACCACACAACTGGGATAACAGCGTTTGTTTCCTAATCTTCCATCCAATACTATGAAAACTTTTATCTGCTGGATTCTTCAGGCAATAAGTGTAAAAAAATCCATCAGTGCTAATTACTATTGAAGAGAAGTGGTGAGGAATAAATGTCATACAACAGTAGCATAGAGCATGGAGGAATTCATGGGACAGTAGGAATAATGTGTGGTTCTAGTGTCATTCTGAAGACACTTCTTACTAAACCACCCTATTTTTCTGTCTTCTCTTTGTTAATAGGGTAATGGTCAGATGAGGTATTTTTGTGGAGGTAAATGTTTTGGCTGTTAGAAAATGTAACGTATTCTTCAATTTTGTATCCCTGCTGGCAGCAGGTCTGCTGAGTTGCTCCTAAGATGATAAATGCATAAAAGTCCTAATAGGAGTAACTAAACAGGAAAAAACCAAAATTAATTAGCTATCTAAGACATGGCTAACATCGTTGAGCTTATATATGTTTCATTAAACTGAATCATGACAGCTTTATGAGGAAACATTGGGGCTTGCAGTGTATGAAGAACCTGTAATACTGCCAAGGCTGATCAGGTCCTGTGCCATACAGCCTATTTAATAGACAAATATTTGCACAGTGAAAATGTCATTTTAAATGACTGGTTTGATAATCCCTTAAGCTTTTAAATGATCTGCAAAGTCTGGAAATTCTACCCTGGTGTTTAAAATCTTGTGGCACATTAGATAATCAAAGCAAATAAAAAAAGATGGGTTAAACTTTGTTCCTAAATTAGGAATTTTTTGATGACTGCTGCTGCAGCTTCTTCTAGCCGTCAGGTTTATGCCCTGCTTGTTGTGGAACAGGGCTGGAATTGGACTGATGACTCTTCTCTCTGTTGTGAGTCCAGTTTCATTCTACATGCACATCAGTTTGTAGGATGCTTGTTCAGATGCATGTTTGTGCTTTGGTTGTGCATCTAAATATTTTCATGATCAAACTTGCCTTGCCTGCCTGAAAAATGAGAAATAACAATGAATAAAATCAAGGCTAGTTTTGTAGTTTCAGGGTTCCTTTCAATTGTCTTCTGCAATATGTTAGCTCCTATTTGTGTTGCGGCAAGTTAGTGAGTCCATCTGAATTTGTCAGTAACTTAGTCATCTATTTGTGATTATCATACTGGTGCACCAGATTCTGTCAAACTCAGAATCTTGGTAACTTAGTATGGAGAACCCAGGGTATGCACAGCACACACATCTGACTGTAACCAACATGGCAGTTAAGTGAGTAAATCTGGTTCAATTTCAAAAGGTGAAGTCAGTTTCACATTCCCTGTTGTTTCAGCTCCTGTACAGAACTGAGACTAAGGCCTTTCATTTCATCCCCCTTTTAGTCTTCTCTATGACCTTATCATGCTTTTTGCCCCACAGAAGTCAGTGGCCAGCTTGATCTTAAAAAGAGAGGCCCTATCAAAAGTGGTCTGCATGGTACTGGGTATTTGAGAATGCAGCACTGAAAAAACTTGATAGTAAAGGAGAGGAATAGACAAAGTATTCCAAGAAAGAAAATGTTAAAGGCATGACAAAACAGAACTAACACACAAATGGATAAACAGAGCATCTGTCTTCCTCTCCTATGTGTGTATTTAAACAAGAGGTTAGGACTTAACAGGTGATTTAGTAAACATCACAGAGAGAATCAGAATAAAATGGATACAAAGAGATTTAATAAGTGCAAAGCTACACGGATTCCGATTAAAAACGGTATCATATGCCATTAAGTACGTGTTTCCCTTAGGCTGTATATTTTTTTAAACAAAGCTAAATTTCATAAATTCTCAAAATTAAATTTGGATATGACAAAGCAATCTATGGCAATGTGAATTATTAGACTCACAGAAAGATGCCCTTCACAGCATTTCATCACTTAATGCAGCACAACAATGTGTCAAGACCAAGCAAAGAATTTACTGGGGTGAGAAAGTAGGAAGGGAAAAAAAAATCTTGGAAATTGCATTAATGGAAACAGCAGGCAGGTGGCAATAACCAAATAGCTTTAATTGTCCGAGGAGCTCATGGCGATGAATTTACTGTGATCATTACCCACATGTTGTAGGGAAGAAGCAAATTAAATAGAATGACACAAATGGTAGTAAACTGTACCATAGGATTCCCATAGAGAGCTCACGGTGGTTCTGTCCTCAAGGACATGCTATTTCAGGTAATTTTATTGAGGAGAAAACAGATCTGAGATGCCAATCAAGCAATGAAACATAGTTATTAGTGCATTACATGCAGCCTGACCTAGTAAACCCGAGGTATTATGGTTTGCGTAGATAGAAAGCTTAGCATTACTTAGAATTACTCTGAGTGGGATTTAGCTGCCTAAATGTAGGCAATTAGTGCCTTTGGAGGTGCCTTAAACTCTGTTGTCTGACTTCCACTCCACTCTGCTAGATCTACAGAATATCTGCAGCTGAATGTTGGCTTAGCCTTCTATATGTTATGATGATGCCTCTTCAACACACTCCAGTTTCCTTTGACAGGCTAGGGATGATCCTCACTGAATATTCATGACTAGCATTGCTCTATTATGTATAAACAAATATCCCAACACACAGGTAGGGTCTGGCTTCCCAGACTAAAAGGTGAAGTATTTGAATGACTGAGGTATAAATTGCTGGTCTGAATCAGGCAGACCTGAGTCTTCTGCATCCTCAGGAAGTGCCTTAATCATTAGGCCTTCAGCTAATCACAGGCCCTGAGTAAATTCAGGCCAGATTTTAATTATTTGAAAGTAATAAATCTCTGCAGAGAAGCTTTGATTTTTAAAGAAATGTCATTTCTAAAATGAAAAATAATTTTCAAGGAAAGAATCCTGGCTAAGTAGGACAATGATTGGTAAGAATCTTGCAGATGTGATATGCTCTCTTCTATGAAAGGGAAAACATTCAGAAAACAAGTACAGAGTTTCTTTGGAAAGAGTATCAATGACTGGATTTCTTCTTTTGGAGAAAAAATTTTTTAAAATAGTTTAGACTGATTGGAATACCCAAATAGAGAATCCCATGCTGTGTAATCAGGCTGTTACAACTCATACTTAAAATTTAGATATCTTGGCTGCCAGGCTTGTTGACTTGGTGTTACTTCTTTGTGGATTTCTCTCCCTGACACTTTCCCACATTTTCCACAGGGCAATAGCTAAATGTGTTCCAGTGAAACATCTGTACAATGACCTTCAGCAGGGGGACTCATATTGTGATTTAAAATCCTCAGAATCGATTTGAAAGTCATCCTTCTTTATATCTGTGTGGTATTAATTGAAATCCCTGCAATATATGTGTTGTTTGGTTTGTCTGACAAGATACTATGTCTAGAGGCAGACTAAAGGCAGATATTAATGCTAAACTCTAACCTTTAGAGAAATGGGATCGATTTATAGATTTGTCTCAGCATATAGACTTTTGGAAGACTTATTTTAGAGTCTACACTGTGAGCATATTTGGACACTTTAAATGTATTATACAGTTTTGATTTATGATTCCACCAGCTTAAAAAATGCACATTAGTTTGGAAAATAAATTTCACATACCACATATCTCAAGTCATTTATGTAAATCTCTTTCCTTGTCCTTTTTAAGTATAAAACCAAACCAAAACAAAAACCTTCCTCTTTCCATTTCCATTATCCTTTAAAATTAGTCTTACAAGCTAAGCTTGTGCATTGGTGTGTATTCGCTTATAAAAGCTTCATGTGACTTTTCAGCACTAAATAAACAATTCTTAATTATAGCTACCACCTCTGGAAGCAATCCATAGTTCTTTCATAAGCCATAGCATGTGATTTACAGAATATATAGTAAAGAATTTAGAAATTAAGTACTCAACTTATATGTAAATTGCCTGGTTTTGTATCTTAGCAATTGTATGTCGTCAGTATAACAGGTTACTCAACATGTGCAGTCAGTAATATGCCAGTTTAGGCTTAATAATAACAGCATTAGGCATAAATAGTCTTCTTTGTGTTTGTGTCTAGAAGCACCTCCTGTTGTGATAGCAAAGTTACGATTTAGAATTGAATTATCTGATTTGTGTTTTTACAATTGCTTGTTCTGAAAAGGAGACAGTATTTAGGGGATAAGAAAATGAAGGGAAATGTCTGTTTTGATTCTGTGAGGTGCCTGTGTGAATAAGGATGGACTTTTGTTATTGTCTTTTCTTACTGTCTCATGAGCTGACTTTTTATAGTGACATTCACTGTAACATCAGCTGTGTTGGAGGCTGCCCAGAGTAAGAAGCTGCGATTCAACATGACTTCTAGTAAGTATCAGTAACTTGGAAGAGGCTGTTTTGTGGAAATGGGTGCTTTAAATTTAGTGTATGAACGGAGTGGATGGATGTGTTTGTGTATATGTGTCTGACACACAGATTATTACAGTAACAGCGAAGAATTACTTTTCAGTAATAAAGCTATTTCATTAATTCCTTTTTTCAAATGTTGCAAGCTTGATGTCCTCATGGCTGTCATGGTACTATTTCACAGAAGTGACCTTTGAGAAAGCAGTTAATTCCTTTAAAACTGGTTACATTTTTAAAACCAAGATTTAATTAAAAAAACAAAATTAAAAAAATTAATAAACAAAGGTGGAATGACTTACTTCCTGCTGGCACTAGATGCAAGGATTATTTTGTGCTGTAGAGTATTTATTTAAAACCACTGGAAATACCATATTTTTAAATTTATATTTGAACTGTCTGGATGTGTTTGGGGAAAGGAAAACTGAATTCCATAGAATTTAGTGATCACAATTATGAAGTGTTTCACATAACAAATACAGCATGTAATGGTGCTATTTATGCTGTAAAAGCATTTATACTTTATATATGTGTATATGAAATCATGACAGTAATCACATGAATGTAAATCAACGGTAAAGCAATGCCATGCATGATGTGTAGGTGTAATTCAGCCAAGTGCATTTTGTTAAAGCCACAGTGGAAGATTTCATCCCAGATAATCAGAAATGTGTATGCTTAGAAAATAGTCAGAAATACATCTTATATTAACTGAAGCTCTCACTGCTTTACGTGAAGTCAGTGAAAATGGATTTGTCTGATAGTGTTTAAATGCAATTGGCTTATACAGTTGGACTGCTTATACAGTCAGTGACAGCTGAGCAGCATACCACATGAGTCAAGGTGTTTGTTCATTAGGGGATGAACTACCAACCTCAGTCTTCTAATTCTGATGATGAATAGATATGGAGATATTTAGGGCCTAATTACAGATATTAACTGGCTTTTGTGTGCCATTATATACCTTGGTCTTCCCAGGGCTGTCAGTATAATGTGGTGCTGTTGAGCAAAGCAGTACAGGCTGCATGAGAGAATTCAGCCTGGAGAGTTTGAAATGTAAATGTAAAATTAATTATTTTTCACAGATGTAATTCTGTTCATAAATAGTAAGGAGAAAATTAGAAACACTAAGTCCTGACATAGTTTCGTAATAAATATTTATCTCTACAACTTTATTTGCTTCTTTCACTAAAACTTAACTGGAAATGCTTCAAAGAAAATTAGACATAGTTAAACTACTAATCATCACGGTTATATACTAACAAAACTTGTTCTCCTGTGATCTGTTCATCATATTTATATGTCATATAGCTCTTGAAGAATCAAACATTAAACATTGTTGCTAGTAGCTCGAACTTCTATGGGATCATCTCTGATTTGAATAAAGTCACATTTAGGAATTGTTTGTCTAGAATGTGAACATTTATCTTAAGAAAAGGAATGATAGAAGGAAGACATGATTGGATTCAGTAATATAGTCCTCTAATGAGATGAGATATTGTGCTTCAATTTATCTGCATGTTCACCTGAGATAAATGTTTCTTCAAATGCACACAATTAAAATATCATCTAAAAAATATGCCCTGGTTGCAGGAAGTCTGGCAAACCGTGAATTGAGACTCAGAATTCTTCCCAGTATGTGTAGGTAACACCAAGTTTAATTCTGTATGAATGTGCAGTGGCCCAGTGCTCCAGGGCCTAAGCCCCACCTCACTGACGTCTTGCAAAGCCCTGGAAAAAATTCTACTTGGAAATATAATGTGAGAGGCAGAATGTAAATATTTAACACATTGTTTCACACTCCTGCTTCATGTTTTCTGAGACTTGTTACTAATAGAAATGCTTACAAGATAATTCATAGGAATACCTGTTTATAATTTCAAGTAAATAATAATAACCTTCATTGTGTGATCATTTCTGTTAGTTTACTGAGATGTCATAAATGGGGAGCAACTAGAATTGCTCTGGATTTTACTGGAGTTTGAAAGTATTTCAAGATTGTATTTTAATATATCAGTTATAAAAGTGCTAGAATTATTAATAATTATAATTTTTCCTAAAATGAAAAAGAAAATAAATACAGAAATTATAATGTAGAGATTTTTTTTTTAGGAAATCTCAGCTGGCCTTTGATATAATGTTGACACAGGCATTCAGAAATTCACATTCAATATATCATACATACAAACAAAGCTCGTGCTTGTTCCCTTTTTCAGAAGGGCCAAATATTTGTCTCAAGGAAATCCTTGACTATCTGGGAAAACTTCCAGAATATTCTGTAAGGGATGTTTGAATTATTTGGTTACATCCAGTTCAGAGAGCTTTGGGAATTATGGATAGAAACTGAACTCTTCATAACAGTCTGTGTTGGTTAAGAAATATAGAAAATTCCAGTCTTAATATGTATGGGACAAATATTTAATAATAATGGGAGAAACTGAAAAAAAGAGCTTAAATTCAAGAATTTTGAAATGCTGTGGTGTCATTCTCCTGTGTTTCCATGTTTAAACTTCCTAATTTCTGCTTGATGCAGCAGTGAGCAGTGTGGAACAGAAATAGAGTAGTCACGCTTATTGCTTAGGCGCTTTCCAGAGAGCAGCCTGAGATTTAGTATAATTTAGTATGAAGGCAATTTGGGAAGTGCAGGGCAGTGAAACTACAAGTCCTTTGATGGTGAAGGCAAATTGAAGAGATCTAATGCAAAACATTTTGATTTATTTTGGAATAATGCATGTTTGAATTTTACTTAGCTGTTACAGCAGTTTAGAATTTGAAAACTGGTAGCTAGGTAGAGGAAAGAAACCTGAATTATTGCCCTGAAAGAAGGTAGCAAAGAGAATTCCGACATTCTATATTTTGTTTGTCTGTTGTAAAGGACACAAAGCTGTGAGAAACTAAATTTTGTGAGTTCTGGTGCACATTGAAAATTGATGTACTGGGCTGAGAGCTTTTTTGTTCTACCAACACTCAGCTGCTTACTTAGTATAAAAGGCTGTAAAAGCATGTGGGGGTGGTTGCTGTAATATTTTTTCTATTCTTTTTTATAATATTTTTAAATACTCTTCTAGTATTTTTTTATTCTTGTTTTAAATTCCTGAACAGCTCAGCTTTTGAGCAAAGATTAGACCAAGGCATTTCACCTACGGTGTAAAAGCATTTCAGAGCTTCTAATGAACAAATAACAAGTGAAGACAAAGGAAAAAAGAGGAAATTTATTAGTGCTTTTTTCAGTGCTATCACTGGTTGCAGTCCATTCATATTAGATGATTTGGAAAAAATCACTATTTTACAGCTATCTTAACATTTTACTAGGATGCTTGTCTTCTATAGCTATGTCTATAAAGCCACCACATGCTGAAGCACATCTGACCTTGTACAGTGCAAGTACCTTTGCCAAGTGAAGTAAACAGGTGACCTTGTTGAGTGTGTCCAAATACTACAACAATTAACAGTAACCCATTTGTTATGGTATAAAAGCTGTGCATGTCATATTAGGATGTGCCCCCTGAGGTTTAAAAACTCGTTCATATGATAAATATGCATTTCCTGTAAAGACAACTAAAATGTCTCTGCTTTAAAATCTTGGGGCCTTCAGGGCTTGAAACAAATATTCTGAAATCCATTGGGATGCTGGCAACATTTAATCACTAGAGAAAGAAGCCTGTATTTCTGTTGCTGCAGAGTGGCGTGGTATTGATTTTCAAACCCCATCAATTCAGTCTTTTTGGATGAGGATTTGGGGCCAGTGTAACTTGGGGAAGGAAATACTGTAACAGAGGATGTTGATGATGAGGAGGAAACCTGTGAAGATGACAAAATAAATCTAAGAATCTTACAACTCTTGGATGTTCGGGATATTCAAAATGCTTCTGGCAGAAGTGGATGATGAATGGGTAGAACACAAAGTCAAAAAAATCTGGTGCAAAACCTCATTGTTTACCTCTTTTTTTTTTTTTTTTCCCAGGGATATAATTTACATGTGCATCTTTGAAGAGTATGAGGATTGTGCTGTCTTCACTATCATCTTAAAGGACTTCTCCGGTAAGTACCATAGAGGACCCTAGGGAAACTAAAGTGTTACATCCTGAACTTTGGGTAGGTATCCTCATAGCATCCCTGTTCCTAGAAGATGTCAAGGTAGGAGGAATAGCATCAATCTCAAGTGTGCCACCTGTTCTATGTTCCTGGGTTTTTTGTCCCTTTCTACTTCTACAGTTCCCCTTAGAGCAATTGTGCCAGTTTTCAGATGCCCTGCGCTGTGCTTTCAAAGCTTTGTTTCCTTTCTCATTATCTCCTTTGTAGACTAAGGTGGGTTAGTGATTATTTTAGCATTCATTGAAATAAAATGATATTTGTTTGAAATTTAGTTTTTTAAAAAGTGAACTACAACTATACCACCAAATTAAACAATACATTTCATGTCTGGTCAGATGAGACATGTCCTTGAGTATTAATTTTGGCATTCACTTTGTTGAAAGTATGCTCAAAAGTTAAAGTAAAACCCAAACAATTTAGGTATCGGAATAATTGTTCAGGTATTATTTTACTGTTTTTGGGTTATCCAAGAAGCCTCAAAGTACTTATTATCCAGATCTATCACCAGCCTTCTGATTACTTCCTAATGCCGAGTTCAGTCCTTTTTAAAATAGATTAATTGAAAAGAAATACAACCAAAGAAGAGCAACTAGACTTTCTCATCCATAAATGGTGATTTTGAATCTTCAGTTTGCTAGGGGAAAAAAATCAAAACATATTTACTGCTCACTCTGGCCTGCAGCTCTTCTGAGTTATGGATCTTTCATAACCCAGGAGTGAACTTGGCACTCACCCCTCCATGGGTGAAATAGCCTATTCATATTCAGGAACAGGTAGCAAACAATTATGAATTGATTTAAAGAGATACCAAGATTATGGTCTGGAAATTCCAATTATTATAAACTGGGTTTAGTTTCTTCCTCCCCTTCTCCTTCTATTTCTTATCCAGGCTCCAGCAGTGGCAGTTAGACACTTAATATTGAATAGAATGCTGAAATTGTTAACAGGACCACAGAAATAGTATAATAATAATAGTAATAATAATAGACATAAGTTATTCCCTAAGAATGAAGTGAACAAGTATCCGCAATACATTCAACTGTATCTGATTGTGATCATATTTCGCAGGACTAAAGTCAGGACAAGTTGGCTTAGGATAGGATGCCTATGACTGAGAGAGACATAAAGTACTTCATGGCATCTGAATACCATGGCATACAGTGTTTTAATGACACTACAATTTGTGCTTCCCTTTATACTCTATCCTGTTACCATATTTCTGATAATAATATGAGGATGATGAGACAAAGATGCATCCTTGCTCTAGGACTAATGATGAAACTGAAACACCGTGTCTGTCGTGTCCCATCATGCCACAGGCAAGCAACAGTCTCCTCTTCCTCGAAAACTTCTTCTGAGAGGAGAGTCTTCTTCATCAGGATTCTTTCTCTGCAAATGAAACCTAGAAAATACAGCCTGGATTCACTAGAGCCAACTTCAGGCCCATCACTGAGCCCTACTCATGGCTCTCTTGAGAGAGACAAATAACATGCTCTTTGTTGATTAGGCTTCCAATATAGATGTCTCTGTTAGCTGTCTACAGTCAGCAGGAATGACTTTTGTCATATGAAAATTGCAAATCTTAATTTCAAATTTAAAGAAGGATGGCCTAAAAGAATTTTTAGCTAGGCATAATTGTCATTCAAATGACACCTGCATGGAGCAGATTAGAATCAACCTGTCATCTTTCTCGACTGCTCCCACAAGAGAACATCTTTACTAGGGCACCAAGTAAAATAGCCTGAGGCTTCTTTGGGATGCATTTTGTGGTAATGCTGTGTAAGAACAAGAACAGATAGTGAGTGATTGGCAGCACTGTGAGGCACACGGTGACAGTGTAGTTATCCGCTCCAAGAGCAGAAAAAGCAAAGGACAAAAGTTAGGCTGCAAAGTGAGGTTCCCAGGAGATAAAATGGTGATGAAGGTGTTTCATTCAAGACCTAAAAAGACACACCTGGAAAAGCAATATCCTTGTCTTAGCTAATTTAAAGAGAGTAGTTCTGCTGTGCATTAGTAGAAAAACAATACTGGTTTTCCTGCTCGGCTTCCTCTTTCCCACTCTGGGATTCAAATGCTAAGAGGACCATCAGAAGAAGAAAGATGAGGAGCTGCTTGATTCTTTAACCCTGTCTGAGAACCCCAAAGTGCAGCACGACCATCCTTGCAAAAGCCACAAATTGGTTTCTGACAGCACAAAGTGGATAATAACCTTGCCAAAGCAATATCTCTCTAAATACCTATTTGTATGAGCTGTGAAGGAGACACTTTTATTTCAGTTGTACAATATTCCCTCTGCAGAGGAACATCTTGACTAGTGAAGCTCTCCAGAAGTGAAGTTTGCCTGGTTCTCAGAAGGAAAAGAGGCCTGAAGGTCCCTTTTCAGCACTTGTTAAAGTGAAGCTTTAAAAGAGCAGCTGGCAGGTCCATGAGCTTCATAGTGACTATTCTGCATGATGTTTCGAAGGTTTGTTTTTGTGTACTAAAAATCCCATTGCCAGTTTTATAAGTTAACTCTTTATATCCTGTTGAAACAATTCTATATATCCTTGAGTATCTTATGTATGCATGTATATTTATGTTTGTATTTTTGTAGATCCATATGTGATTATTTACAAATATGTATAAATAGTATAAACACAGATGCACACCTGTTTGTACTTTTTAATCCATATAGGTGCATTTGTATCAATTTATTGAATTTCTCTTTTTGGTTCATTTTCTCCCCTGTTTTCTGCATCATGAAGCAGACCACCTACATATGTGTTTGAAATGGCTTACAGTCAGTCACCACTGTAATACCAAGGTGGTAAAAGTGCACTATTTTATTAATAGGCTTAAAGAACTGTCTATGTTATGCTCCTGGGCCTAATTCTTGGCAACAGCTAAAATTGTTACATTCACTTTCCTGGAGCATTTGATATGCTCTCAGGGTTTGGCTTGTGGCTGTAACCATGTAACCATGGACTAGAACGTACAAAAATCCCCACGGCATGTCTGATAACTGAAAGAACAGAAGGGTTTTTTGATTGTTTCTTCTCCTTTTTCAGGCATTACTGTGTGAACCTCACAAAACCTAATTCCTGCATGTACCTCTTCCCTGTGGTGCATGAGGATCCTAAATCACAGAAAATCAGGTAAGTCTCTCTCAGCTAACACATCAGGAGGCACAGTCATGCATAGCAGTAAGACGTACAGATCAGTTGCTACAGTAGAAGAATGTGGTGTTCAATTTTTCTCTTGAAAAATATACAGGAAATCCAGGGGGAATCTCTTACTGCAAATGAGGTGATATCAGGCATGTGAAAACTTCATTCTCTCTTGGGAATGATTGTAGGCTTTTTCACACTTGGTGAGCCTCAACCAAAGGTGGCACTAGGGGATCACAAGTTACAGCCTTTAAATACAGTGCTGTGTTCTGAATTCTCTTCCTGTAGTTGTCTTCTGTCTTTGACTCATTTCCCTCTGCACTTTTTAAGATTATATTTTCTTAAAAAGGAGGGTCTTGTCAATTTGACAGAAGCTGGCGATACAGAGGTGGGAATGGTGACAAGGGTGGAAAGCTGATGTTAATCTCTTTTCTTCTTACTATTGAAGGGGGATCTACTTACTATGTGTCTGTGCAGGATGGTGTTAATTCTGATAGGAAATGTGTCTGGCTTAAATTATGGTTCCAAAAATCCTTCAGAAAAGAGATATGTTAATATAGCAGTAATTTCTCTTCCTCTGTATCACTTTTGCCAAACTCAGGACCCTTCTGGTCTTCTTGTGTTACGGCTCTGTGTTTATTGAAGAGACTTCAGAAAACACTTCATTTTAGCCAATGTTCTTTGACAGCTGAACACAGCCTGTGTTTTTAGAAAGTTCTCTCAGCTCTTTTGTGGTTATTTGTCTTTAAGCTGGGATAAATCCTGGAGAACAGGGTATTCAGTGCTGCTGAAAACACTTGTGGGAGCTGCTAAACTGCTGATCTTTGAGTAAATTTAACCTAGGGTCTGCAGGTGATGCAGGGTTAGGGTTAGTGTGCTTCCTGTGGTTTGTAAGAAAGTCACTCATTCTTTCTCTGCTTCAGTTCCCAGTTCTTTCTTCTTCACGAGCTGTTAGGAAAATGAATCACTTCTCTTACATGCAGCAGCTCTGAGTGACACAAATATCTAGATATTCTGTTGAGTCTGCCCCATGTCCTTATAGAGTTTTCATCTTTTCCAGTTACTCAGGGCCTGTTGCTGCCTGCTCAGCAAAGATTTTAAGGTAGAACTATTGTGAGCAAAAAGCTCAAACTCTTCCAGATCAGCTTTTATCTGTGTATCTCTGTGCATAGCTCACCTCTTAAGTTTCTAGGTTTAATCCTGATGCAGATCTGAGTGAAGCCCTGTCCTCTAATTTTTAGAATGGTTCAATAGAATACAGAGACTCACTGAAATAAATAGTTCTGGGACACCTTTGGGCTATCGAGGAGCTTGCTGGAGAAATATTTGTGTCTTCCAAAAAGTAAATTGGTCCTGAATATCTTTGCCTCAGGGTTCCTAAGCGTTAAAGAGAGGAAATTTTATTTACCTATCCATAAGGTTGTTGTTGAAAGCTGTCATTAAATAATATATGTGTAGTAGTATTGCTAATTTTAATTCACATGAAACATTTCTAGACCAAATCCCAGTGGCTTGATGTGACATCTTGAGCTTTGACAAAAACTTCTGAGTTGCGTTTCATTGTATAATTCCATCACACACAAAAGTGCATCATTAAATTTTAAAAAAGGGCAAGGTATCCTGAACCCTGATATCTGTGTTCCCTGCCTTTTCATTGCAAGTGTGTCTCTGTCGAGAATTCACAGGTACAAAGGGTTAATATGCTACATGTGAAATAGTGACTCCATCTATTAAATATTATATGAGATTATGTTCTTTGCCCACAGTATGTTTTCTAGAGCTGTTTATGCATTGCCAAGGTCTTCCTGAAAAGTAGGCAGTATGCCACCTCAGTGTCTGTGGTGTGAGAGGAGTTTCTGATGAACTGGATAAGAGGAGGGACTCCATCCTATTGTGAGGAAAAAAAGCCACCCCTCCAAACAGCAGTGGGAGAGCATGGAAAATTTGGGTTTTGTGTAGGTATCTTCCCCTTCCCTCCCACTCTCCCCAGCCCTTTATTTGTGTAAAGAATTTGTGTGGTATGTGTGAACTATACAAGTAAAGCCCTCCCCCCTGCCATGTGCTAATGACAGTTTAAATCACTACCATGTGCTGTGTTTTTAGTTCTATTTACCAGATCACAGTAAACACATGCTAGTAATGTTAAAGGCCTGATAGAGACTCAAAACCAAAGAATGTATTCCAACTTATTCTGCATCTATTCTGGATTTAAGGTCTGAAGGAACCCTAAAGATCATCTAGTTCCAACCCCCTGCTATAGGCAGGGATGCCTCCCACTAGAGCAGGCTGCTGAAAGCCCCATCAAGCCTGGTCTTGAATACCTCCAGGTGGTGGGGCAACCCGGGCCAGTCTCATGACACTCTCACAGTGAAAAACTTCTTGGTATCCAATCTAAATCCTCCCTCTTTTACTTTGACTTAAAACCAAACTCCTTGCAAAACTTTCTAAGTCAGAATGAGATAGAGGCAGAATTTACTAAGGGACAATTGCTACAGAAAGCAGCAATTTTCTTGTCTTTGGAATTTGGGGTGGAGTTTGGAAATGCTTAAATTATGCTAAGCTGCAATGTTTTAAATAAATAAACAGTACTTTCTCCCCTCTTCCCCCCAGACTCACATTTTTTCTTTTGTCTCCTAGGGAAAAAGAGAGGAAGGAGGAGAGGAAAGCATCTCAAGGTTAAGATTTTCTCTCAAGAACTTACTCGCAGTTTATATACAATTATTTTAGCCTATATAACATAATCTTTGTGTAGTTTGGCCTACGCTGTAAGTAGAACAACATTAAGTCTTCTGTGGTTTTTTTTTTGAATTTTTATGTACTTGTGTTTTGTATCAAGACAAGATGATATTGTTATATGTTTCCCAGTCCTTTTGATCAATAAATACACATTCAGCAGCCCATAGTCTTTGAGAAATGGCTTCTGGGACATGTGGGGCTGGGGTAAGTGATGTTTTATCTTCTGTTGCAATTCGATGGACTTCTGCAGATAGGCACATATGATACATAAAGCATAATCTCAGCTCCTGACTTCTCACATTCCTACAAGATTCAGGGTCTTTCCTAATCTCAAGTCAGCTTCAAATTGTAGTTGCTGAAGAGAAGCTCAAGTTACTGCCTAGAATTTTTATGATGGCGATATAGTTAAATTGTTACTCAATTACATGATAAAACTTATGTCTACATGTGATATATGAAAGTTTAAAAATAAACAGAGTTCCCTAGATGCTGCCTGCTAAATGCAGTTTTTGTCTGAGCATGTTTGTGGTTCCCTATACGCTGTTGTCTTTATATGGATGGAACATGGGAAATAAACAGGCTTTTTAAAAATAATGTGTTTCTGACTAAAGGCAAAAGTTCAGCTGTTTTTTTTGCCAGCCCACCTTTTTGATGATGTTTATGTTTTTTTAGGCTGGGGAAGAGAAGTAGGATAGAAATTAGTATTACTTAAGCTTGGACTAGAAAGAAAGCATACTTTAAATTTTCTTGGCTGGTGATGAGAATGAGTTTTTGTTTGTTTGACTTTTGATTATAGGAAGAAGACTGAGATGAATGTAAATGTAAATTGTTATTTATACTTCAAGGCAATTTTCTGTCCTTAAAGTTCAGCTATTTGTGTTTTCTTCCTTTTAGAAATTACATCTGCATGGCCATGGTAAATTATTACAAGATGTATTAATCTTGGCCGATTTTATTGCATCTTTCAAAAGCAAGAATAAGGTTGAATTTTTCTGGTGTTTGTAAAATATGCAACTTAATGTCTCTTTCAGGCAACTGGAAAACACATTCAAATTTAAATAATTATTTGAAGTGCCAGTCCAGTAAGATACTGATTGTCCTCAGGGTCAGTTTCTCTGGAATGATCTAGTCCCCAGCAATTATATAGGACGTACAGGATCACGACAGAAATTTATTTTGTTTCTCAGTTGGATATAAAAGTTAACCTACTTTCTTAATAAAAGGAATAGGAGGTGGGAAGACCCACCCCACACCTATTCTTGGAAGATTCATTTAGCATAATAGTCATGGTTTCAGTTTGGACAGAGTTAACTTTCTTGCTAGCGCCTGATGTGGGGTTCTGTTTTGGATTTGGGATAAAAGTGGTACTGATGTTGCACTGATGTTTTTGGTTGTTGCTGAGTAGTCAAGACCTTTCCTATTCCTCATGTTGCCCCACCAGTGAGTAATCTGTGAGTTCATGAGAAGCTGGAAGGGGATGCAGGTGGAACAGCTGAGCTGGACTGAGCACAGGGATATTCCATGTGATGTCATGCTCAGTATATAAATCTGATGGAAGTGGAAAGGAGACATTTGTATTTAGGGCATTTTGTCTTTCCAAGTAGCTGTTATTGTGTTATGGATGCCCTGCTTTCCTGGATATGGCCTTATGGAAAGCAGTGAATGAATTCTTTTTTTGTTTTGCTTTGGTTCATGGCTTTTGCTTTTTTAAATTAAACGGACTTTATCTCTCTACCCTTCTGATTGTCTCCTCCATTCTGCAACACACAGAGGGAGTGAGCGACTGTATGTTCCTAGTTGCTGGCTGGAGTTAAACAATGAGAATGAAGGGACAATGGAATCCCAGACTAACCTTTAGCATTTTGTTTTTCAAGACAGAAACAGAGAGAAAAGCACCATGATGTTTGGAAGAAGCTGAATACGAAGATGATGATACAGGTATCTCAATCAGGCAAGAACTGTCTGGACATTCAGATATAAGGGGAAATATTAATCCATTAATGTGACTGAAACACTCTAATGTTGCCTTTGAATAGAGATGCAAATTTTGTCATGTTTCTTTTAGAATAAGCACAGTCTGAGGTCTTGTGGAACTGCTGATTTTACAAGATACAGGCTAGGGCATGTTAGCCCCTTTGGGAGCTTTGCTTTCATATTATATAATTAAAAAATGCAAAATTTAGGTATGCTAAAGACACTTTCAGTTGAAAGCCAGCCATAGTTCAGTAAAAGACTCATGCTGAACTGGAAACTTTGCCCTACTTCGTGTCATTCCATTAAAGTTTAGATGAGCATGAAGGCTAAGCCTGTGTAAAGTGATTTATTAGATGGAAGTTGAGAGCACTGAAGAAGATTAGGAAGAACAGAATTGATTAGAAAAGTCAAACCAGGTACTCTAGAGTTTGTTTCTTCAAGGAACAATACATTGCTAATCTCAGGAAACCCTAAAATGCATACAGGAGCATAAATACTAGCTTCTACTTGATGTTACTTACACCAGGTTATTAAAGAGTGCAACAAGGCTTATCTTGCTGGGCTGTCAAGACATACATGTGAGTGAGGAGTGAATCACTCTATTCTGGTTTGGGGTAAAATAGAAGAAATTTTCTAGTTTGTAATTTCACTTTTCAGCTAGGCCTCTTCTGACTGACTGAATTCAGAGATTAAAAGCATATTGGTCTCAAACTGGTAAGACCTGATTATACCAAGGAATGGTATGCAAGAGGTTCTTATTTACCTTTATTACTATGGCAGTCCAGCTTAGCAAATTTGTCACTTTCCCCACCAGCAGGTTGAAAGCAGAAAGATGTAGAGGGCTCCCACCTACAAGGAGGAGCAGGAGGGACAAGTGACCCAGAATTGACCAACTATTCCATCTCCCCTATACTCAGTATAAAACCTGAGAGATCAAAGGGTCAGCCTTGTTCTTCAATGGCCAACATCCAGGAAAGACCCTTTCTGTTCATTAGCCTTTGATCAGGATTTGAGCACTCCTGACTCCAGATGTTGAATCCAGCTCCTGACCATTGCTGATCCCAGTCTGGGACCTTCCCTGTGACTGCTGGGGACATGATCATCATCCTGGGAGCTTGATACAGGTTTGTATACATTATATACCTTTTTATCTCTTTCTTTTTGTTTTATTTATCATCTCATTATCTATTAAAATAGCTCAGATTTTTTCTAAACTCATAAATCTCTTTATTCCTTTTTCTCCTCTCTTTTGAGAGAGAAGGGGGAACCATCTGTCATGGCACAGTTGTGGTTATTGTGTAAGGAAGAGAGCATGCTTCAAAGAGCACTTTCTTCTTTCTTTTCATTGCTTTCTTAAAGGCCATGGAGTGGGAGTTATAGAGTGTTTAATACAGCTGCTGTATTAGGTGAAATGCTATAGTGTATTAGTGTAAATTTTCAGTATTGTTCTGTCTTATGTGAAGGCTAATACAAGAAACATGTGCATGTCAGTACAGGGTCCTAGTCTTTTGGTTATCTGGACTGGTAAGTCAGTGAGAGCTTATTAAGAGTCTGATACAATTTGGGTTTCCTTTCTAAATGGGTTAGTTGGGCAATACCTCCAGTCTCCTAGTTTAGGTATAGGTTATATTTCTGCACTGTAAGTGCTGTAACAGCAACACAGCTAGAAATAAGATGTTCTGTATGTGCTGTGGCTCTAGTGTGGTCAAATGGAGATGAAGAAACATGTGAGAAATAGGAAATGAATTTTTCCTTTCCCAAAGGGCATTTATGTGCCTTCAGTATTCAAGGTTAAGGAAGACAGTAAAGAGAGAGTCTGGAAAGCCTCAGCAAGAGGCTTTAAAGGATGCATCCTCTCTGTAATGAGATACAAAATCCCTTAAGGTAAAGTGCTAGCTTCTTCTTCATGGATGGAACCGCTGCAAAAATTTTGCAGTATCCAAAACCTGATGATGCACTTGATATCCAAGGCATAAACTCTGTACTTTCTTTTTGTCATCCCATCTTCCACTGGGTTCTCATTCATGTGTACAGAAAAGGATACTGAAGGGAATAGCTGAATGATCCCTTTCCTTTTTATAAGAGCAGTCATTTTTTAAAAGCCTTGGCCGCTGTGAAGGGGCATTGCAGAGCCGTGGATGCTTCCTGTGAAAAATCAGGGCCTTCTCTAACAAGCCACATGCCTGAGTCTAGTGACCAAAATTCTCAAGCAGAAGTGATTCTTTTGTGAACATGACCAATTACTGTTTTTCTTCAGACAGTTTAGTTCGGATAGTTATCTGTACCACAGACAATAAGACTAAAATTGTAGTTGCATAGATGTTTCTCATTTGTTGAGTGTTACATGCTGCTCCTCAGCATCCTTTGGAAATGGTTATCTGCCATTCACTGAAAACAGTACTGGCAGACTTGGCCTCGACGAGGGAAAGGCAGCTCACAGTTACTTTTAAAGGCTTTCTCGGCTGCTGTCAGAGAGCAGCTTCAGCTGTGACTTTCTGGACCCTGCTTCTATAAATATAAAACAATTCACTTGTGTAATTGTCATTATTAACATGAATTCAATTTGTCTATATTTTTAAAACATAGCATCAGGTTTTTGAATCTTGAACTGGTGTAGATTTCTCTCCAGATCTTGAGAGGTAGAAATCAAGCCATCAGAAGCAGATGGGGCATGGGATAAGGTGAAAAATGGAAGTAACTTTCATGAAACTTGTTTTGTTTTAATCCAGTGTTGTTTGGGTTGAATAACTTTTCTTGATCACCTGATCCACTAAAATGAAATTAGAGTTTGATTCCAAGAACATTTGAATCAGATTGTTTGCACTTGTTAGAAGCATCAGGATGTTGTAACTGAAAAGAATCTGCTATTGGGGATGTGATGGGAAAATCATTGCATACCACTCAGCATACCACCTTTGAGACTAAGCTCTTCTGCAGCCAAAAAATATTTGAAACGATAGAGAATTGTGCCCAAAGACTGGCTTGTGTGGCAGCCTGACCTAATTTGAAAATTCACATCCAGATTTGTACCCAGTACATTTAATCTCTATCTCTTCTTTTCGAGTGGACCTTAACTTCAATTTTTTTTCCTTTTAAGTGTACAGAACTTAAGTTTAATTGAGTCCTCTGCTGGATTTAGAACAAGCTTGAAGTGATGCCTTATATTGGCTAGCAATTAATTTCTTTTCTCTCTCCACAGCCTTGTCCATAATAGTGAGCAGGAGGTCCTGGCTTTGGCTTTGATTCTTCACCATCCCAAGATTTGTCATAGATCGAGGCTTAATGCTACAATCACACTCGATGATGGTGTGACCCCGTGTGAAGCTGTCAGTTTGGGTACACTGCATGATGTCTTGCAAGCACCTTAGAATTTCTTTCTAATCACCCTTCAACAGGGAAATAAAATAATGGAAAGCTATAGTTTCTCTCCTTTCCAAAACCCATCTAACCAAGCTGTTTATGTGTATTTATTGTTCTATGATGGGCAACAGTGCTGCTTTCAGTACCTTTCAGATGTACCACTTTGATTTTTTTGGAGCTGGTGTTGATCACCATCATCTGTGCTGCTCAGCCTTGTTGGAACTATAATTAACCCCTTCTGTTACAAACCAAATACTCTGAAAATAATTTTCTCCATTTACTGCACCTGCTAAGGGAGACCTCCTGCAACCTTTAATGATGCAGGTAATCCTATTGCTGCCAATGCAAATACTTCATTACAAAAAGGCTGTGGAACCATAACTCAAACTCACTGAAATTCTTTCCAGGAAGCCTTTGCCCCCCTCCTTATCAACATTTGAATATTTAGTAGAAACATATTTGCCTTTAGGGCCAAGAGTAGATACTCTCTTGAGAAGGAGAGAAAACTGTTCTCAGAACTGCTAGTAGCCCTGTTTATGGCAAATACTATAAGCATTGGGCTGCTGCCAGTTCTGAAAAAGTTTGTTCACCTTTCCACTCCCAACCCCCAAATGGAAAGTTTTGGGTTTCATTATGCCACGGAACAAAGCATCAAGGTCATTTTAAAAACAGAATTCTGGTTTCCAGTGAGATCAAAATATACCTTTGTCCTGACCACAATATACTCTTTTCCCAGGTGTCAAGATGTCAGTAGGTTCATAAATACTGCAGAGGTGGGGACTTTGAGATCACCAAAAAATGCCATCAGTTTTGTTCTGCGTTCACAAAGTCTGCATCGTGGTCATGATGGGAAGGTAAATGGAAATTCTGATTTTCATTTCTGTGTTTTAATACTATGTTCATTCCTGTCTGGTGGTCTGCTCTGCTATAGCTGATTTGAATTCTAAACAGTGTTAGGTATTTATTTTTGTAAAGCCATGCTATTCATCTAATATAATCATGTAATTTACTTTATTAATGCCAGCTGCTACATTTGGCATGGGTCACCAGGAGTGTTTGGAACACTATATTAATTTTTCCTTGAACCTCTTAACAAGTTCTAAAAATCCATAGAAGTCAGAACACTCCACCGTCACAGTCACGGAAGATTTGTTTTTGTACATGTTTCTGAATGCCTTCTTAGTTTGACAGAAGAAGAAATCCACTGGGAGATGGATTTTAATTTTTGTGACACATATTTATTAATTTATTTATTTTCTCCTGAGTTGTCCTTGGCAATCTCAGGGTGGCCTCAGGTAATATTTTTCAGTGCACAGTGGGTGTGGGGATTTATCCCACCTAATGTCTGCCTGAAAACAATGGATCTAATAGGCTCAAGGAAGCTTGGAAGCTAAGCTTGTGTCTTACATGTATGTACCAAGTGTCAATCACAACTCATCTTGACAGCACTGTTTATTTAATCTCTGTGATGCTTTATGATAGATGGTTGGGATCCAGCTCTTAGTCTCAGAACCTTCTTGTAATAGTCCCTTCTGTCTCTATCAGACAGAATTGCTTGGTTGCCATTGCTGCACCATGATTTTCTGGGAGTGGCCACTTAGATTTTGCAAAGGGAACAGGTGCTCTCAGAAGGGGCTGCTTTTCAGCTGGAATTTTAACTGTTGAGTTAAGAGGGTAAGAGTTTGAAATGCTTTGTTACCATTCTCTGGTCAATTTGGCTAATCACCCAACACCCTAGCCCTTGTCTCACAGAAAATAGGGACAAGATTTGTAATTGCATAGAGGTTTATACAAGTTAGGGCTTTTTCACTCTGAGGTGAGGAAAGAAAAATTAATGGAAGGAGAAGATAGCCTGAAACATGGTATGGTACAGCTGTGATTTTTCTTGAGTTCTGCTTTTATATTTTTTAAAGCCACAGATGATGGTGTAGGTCCTCACTCCTCCCATCCCACTCTCCAGTTATTTTGTCTTAATCCAGAGAAGAATGTATTAACTGCTGTTCAAAGCAAATTCAACTAGAAAACTATGTTTAACATGTCATTTAAAAGTTAAAATTTAAATACTGAAAGAGATTTTCCCTCATTGAGAAAGTCCCAGTAAGTACAGTACAATAGGCATGGGCCTCTGGCAAGCATACTCTTACTAGATTTACTACTCTGCTGTAAAGGCAAAGTTCCTGATTTCAGAAAAACCGATTTTACCCTCATAAAATTGTTACATGTTTATTAAGACTAGACAATAATGTAAGGTAGTTCTGACTAACTAGGCACATTACTGAAGGTGATAACATAATTAGGCTGTGGGCTGTCAGATGCTGATACAGTAGCTAATGGGAAAATGGTTTCATTTCTTCATCTGGATCATAGAGTGAATTTGAAATCCTACTGCTTCTTCTAGTGCATCAAATTCTAATGCATCACTGTAGGCACTCACTTGATGTGCAGAGAGGCAGCAGAGAGCTTCAGCAGGATGATTTGAGGTGTCCCATGAGGGCTTTCCTGAGTAACATAGACCTGCTATGTTATTGAACATTTTCTAAATGGTCACACTTCTACAAAAGGTTGGAAAGAGTTTTCATGGTCTGTAAAGATCCTGTTTGATCAGAAATAGTTCACTAGTTCAGGTCTGATCCCTGTGGAGATTAACTTCTTATTTTGTAGTTCTAGGAAAATGTGGCACAAATCAGTCTACTCTAAATTTGTAATCAACTAGTGTTGCTATTTAAAATATACAAATTCTCCTTAATAAACTAAATCCCCCTATTTAGTTTTGGGTCTTACCAGCTTTTTTTTTCTGACTGGACTACTGTGAGCAGATTCGTAGCCAGAAGTTTATGCCAATTAGAGACGGAATAGAATATTAGAAAATGGAAGAATTAGAACATTGTGTGTGTATGTATGCTAGTTTCAAATTTGTGTTTAATCTCCCCAAATATCTCAATGTTGATGTCAAAAGGCATCTGTCTTTTAGCCTAACCTCTTGAAATGACTTATCCGAATATTTATCCTTGTGTTATATTGCACACAATCCTATTCCTTTTGCACATAATTAATGTGAGGCCATATCATCAGGCCCTGAGGCCTGTCATTGGTGCAACTGATTGTTAATTTGAAGCATGTTTTATTCCTCAAACGATCTCTTTTGAAGAGAATCTCTCTGCCAGAATTGTGTTCTGCTTTGTTTTCAAAGTAATCATCTACACTCCAGATTTCCTTTGGGAGGGGAAAAACAAACAAACAAACATGAAAAGCCAAAATAAAGATCTGAAGCCAAGCCCTTTCAAATCAATGAGCTTAAGACTTCAGACTTTTGAATTGATAACTGATGTTAAGACATTAAGCTGCCTCCTATACTTTTCTTTCTCCCATGTTAGTTAAAGCCCATTGTTTTCCTTTTAGGATCAGTTTTTACAAGTCTGAGTTTTTCTTCTTCAATAGAAATAATATGTTAAAGATATTAAACCAGCAAGGACTAAATAGATTTTTAGGCTTTTTTGGCCTTTCAGTAGTGTATCAAAAAAAGGCAGTGAGTGTGAGCTTCCTTTTAAGGAAAGAGTAATCTTTTTTCCAGTTCTAACAAATTTCAACTACACTTGAACAGAAACAATCACGTTTCTATGCTGTAGGTAGATGGCTCCAGCATTATTCATATGATTCTTTGCATATGTCTGTAGCAGCCCTTTAATAAGAGCAGTGAGCCAGCTCTGAAATACAATAGTGCTCTGTTTGTTTACACATTTTTATGAGTCTTCCTCAGTTATTTGATTCACAGGACTGAAGCATGCCAGAAGACAGCTCAAGAAATTCAGCAGGCTTTTGAAAAGTGAGGCCTTGCAGTGCCAGGATACTAGAGCTTCCTTATGGAACTTAAAATCTCTGGTTTTTTACCACATGATGGGTTAAAGACATAAATCTCAGGTGCTGTGTGTACCACCCATCTCCTGTTTGTTACAACATCCCAGCACAGACATAAGTGGCGAACAATAGCAGAGCATGTTTTCCTAGAACAGTTCTGTGCATTCTTGTGAAGAACTGCATAAGCTTTTAAATAAAGACAGAAGAAACTCTGCTTATACTCTGAAATTTGTTACGCTGTATGTTTTGTACAATGCAGTTTTGCACTGAGCTCCAGTTTTTGGTTTTGATTTGAAATGTTAGGATATCCTCTTCTGCTAGCTCCCACATAGCCTACGGGAAGTAATGATAAAGGAGGTCAACATGCAAGAAAGAATAATTAAAAGCTGTTCCCTCTTGATTTACTCTGAGGATTTCAATAAGAAAAATGTTAAGAGTAAACATTTTTTATAGGTTTTTCCATCTCTAAAGGTACAGAAGTCTTAATTTGACATTGAGAGTAGTAGTAGAAACAGCTGTTCTTAAATGAAGTAAAACTCTTCTGATGTTTTTCTTGTGGAAGTCAGACAAAACCAAACCCTGAACCTGAAACTTCATAGGTTTAGAGATGAATCAGGCTGTTAACTTTTTATCTGGTCTGTATCAATGTAAGAAACCATTCTGAAAGAAAAAAGCCCTCAAAGCTGGTTTAGAAGTGGTGTGTATATTAAATCTTACTTCATATATACTCTTTGCAGTTCATGTATTCCCCCTTTTCTCAAGTACCTAACGTTGTTCAACTTGCTCTCTGAGAAGTGAAGCTAGAGTAAGCAGTCTGAAGTTGCAGGCTTTTTGGAGATCTTGAGGACCTCAGTATGATTTTCATGATTCGTGTTCCCTTGGAAACTGTTGGTACCTGGTCCTGTGGCAGTGTTAGCTGGTTATGCAGCCTGGGTCTCATGTGGTAAAAAGGCAGTGGAGATTGGCCAGTGTTATGGGCCTTGATGAGGTACTGTTCCTCATTAAAAACATGGAGAAGGACTGAAAAGAGCTGAGAAAGTGAAGTCCTACTTGTAAAATATAGAAGTACATATGTGTGTGTGCTTTTCCCCTTCCTGGAATGAGATGAAGCTGTCCTTTCAAATACCTGTCAGTTCATGAGAACTCTGTGTAGGCAGATACAGTCATTGAGACTAGGTAGAGGCTACTTTTCATATATACTTAATTGTTGATGACTTTTTTTTCAAAAAGTCATAGTCAAAGAAGCCATACAGGTGGTAAAGGGGGGGTTACCAGCTTACTTTGGCAAAACACTCAATTAAAGATAGCTGGATTTCCAGAGGCTAAGCATTAGCCCACTTTATTCTGCCCTTGCTTAGTGCACACTTAGCTAATCCAGCTAAGTGGAAGTATACATCCTTACAACCATTTCTACAAGTCTTTGAATGGAATAAAATCAAAGAGTTCATCCATATATGAGCAACTGGAGGGAAAACTAACATAAATATTCTTGTACAATTCATCAATAAACCAATGTGTCTTCATTAGTAAGGTAGCATTTTGTGTTATTGATATTAAAGATCTACTTTGTGTGTTGGGTCCCGCTGCAGTTTTTATTGATCAGTAAAACCCTGTGGGCTGAAATTGTTGTCTTGATTGGATGGTTTTATTTTTCATGTATTGCTTCTAGCCACATCACCTATTAAGTCATAAACTATTGAGTATGTATCATTGCTCAGATCTCACTTATGACTCATACTGAACACCATGTGCGTGAGACAGTAGCAAAACGATGATGAAGCTATATTGGGGTATCAGTTAGGGTTATTTTAAGAATGGATTTTGACTTGTGTCATTCATAGTTTAAATATGACTTGTTCAATAACATATTCAGTTGTAATTAGATAATTTAATGTCTTTTGTGACTGAGACTCAGTTTTAGCTCTGCATACCAAGGAACTTGCCAAGGAAAAGTAACCCCTTTTACTCAGTAAGGAAGGATAATGGATAACTTCTGGAATTAAGTGAAAAATTGAATCCAGCTTCCTGTGTGCACGTTAGGTCCCACACTGAGATTACAAAGCTAGCTCTGAACTGCTTGGCTGCTGACAATAAAGATTTTATATGTGTCATGTTGAATTTTCAAAGAACTTCTCAAATCAAAAGAGTAATTTTTAAATTGACTTTGGGCCATTTGTTAGGAATTTAGGTGCTTTAGATTGGCCTGTCTTCTCTGTGAGGCTCAAGTTTATATAGCCATTTTGGAGAAAAATGATAATATGCCTGTTTAAGGAAAGGGGAGAAAGAAAACAAGGTCATATGCAAACTGAATATCATATGCTAACTGAAAGTGTTAGCTTACTTTCCATCACTTACAATTTATTCACTGCAACGTTCTTATTGGTCAACTGCTTACGTGCCAATCTTCTACGAGGAATTTAATAAACAGGGAAATCATGGCATTTCATTGTATTATTGTATATTAATATCTGTCCAAATGAGCAATGTGTAATTGGTATCATAAACAGTGAAGGTGGTCCTGACCTTGACATGAGACAACAAATAAAAATAAGATGCTTTTACATATATTCTGCATTTTAAAATAATTATGCTGTCTTCTGTGGCTTGTATCCTATTGCGTTTTCTGCAGAATGTTTCATCCTGAGAACTGCTTGACTGTGTCATGTAATTACTGGGTGTAGATACATGAGACCGATAGAAAAAAGAAATGCCATCACATCTAACCTGTGCATATAAATAGATCATGCAAGAATTAAGACCTCTATGAATATCCCCTATGAAAAATTCTAAGAATCTGTATTAAAAGCTTCTTCATTTTAACATAGCATGCTCCCACAGAGGCTTTCTGCAATGCTCCATTAATCAGGAAAATGCAATGCTTCATTACTCAAGATATAGTCTGAATTTTTGAAAACATATGTAAATTAAATACTCAGTCCTTCCAGACTATGTTTTCTAATATATTAGCTAGAACTCTGTGGAACTCAGTCAAGAGAAGATCAATTTATTTTAATGCAGACTTTAAAAGGGGTTGTCTTTAACTTTGAATTTTAGGTTCCTTTTGGTATGAGACAGATTTACAGTTTTTGTTGTAAAGGGTTTCCATATTTTATACAAAACTCCCATGTGTACTGATGGGAAAACATTTTCTTTGAAATTTTACTGTGTGAATTCCAGAAGAAAATAACTAGGAGGCCCTGTGATGTGATATTGTTACCAGACTCTCACTTAACTACTCATTTGTCTTTTAACTTGGTCGTGGGAACCGTAATTTACTAATCTAATTCAATGCATTTGTTGCCTTTAGAGATCAATCATGCTCCAAGCAAAGTCAATAACAAAACTTAATTGATTTTACTGAGACCAGATCAGCCCTGTTACGCATGACTGAGATGTTATACCACCGTTTTGTATAACTGCACAAATACTAGTCAGTGTATTTTGTCCAGTACAGATCCTGACATATTTTGAAAGAGGAAATTCAAAAGACACCTGACTTCCCCAAAGAGCTGTAACAGATCAAATGTGCAGTCAGGTTTTCCCATTAATTGAACTATAGTCCATAGGAGGGCTCTGCTCGGGACATGTGGCATGAAGAGGTACATTACCAAATATCCTTTGTATGTACTTGATAATTATTGCTTTCAACTACTGAAATGACTAATCGTTCTTTCCTAGGCGTAGATAAGGGCTGAATTTTTCAGAGGATATAAAATACTTTGTAAAACAAATATTTTTAGGATGAAGTCCTATTTAATACAAAGATGGTCACCTTTTTTGCTACAAAATAGGAATCATCTTACAACTGTGCTATGGAATTTACTGTACAATCAGATTCTTGAGCTGAATGTGATCCAGAAATGATCATGGTGTCAATACCATGTCCTTCATGTTTTATGGCTCTACAAAGTTGTAGGATTTGGCAACTAGCACTTAGCTTTTCTAAAATCACTAAGTTATGTCTGTAAAAGCATTCATAGTAATACATGCAGTAACTTGTGAGATCATAATCTTTAAGATTTTGACAGAAGGTCAGTCAGAGATAAATGAGTCGACAAGGAAACTGCTGGAGAATGTGAAGTGAAAAGCAACTACATCAAGGTATATGGTGGATAGGTTGAGTTAATGGGCAATACCTAAACTGTTACCTCAATACATAGAATTGAAGAGGAAAACAATTATCAGTAAAAGGCTTTTTAAGACTAACTCTCCCTGTTGGGATTGCTATGAGAGGAAAACCTGGATATGGTAATTAAAAACTTTCAACAAAGAATAAGCAAAATTTAGAGGAATGGGAGTGTGGGAATTGAGTGAATGAGAATGCATAGAAAATGAGGTTTACTTACAGCCTAGCAGCTTTTATCTGAACTGCCTCAGCTCTGTGTAAATTACTATTCTGACATTTCTGATCAGGGCTTTATAGAATGAGCAATGATGCACAACCTCTGCATCTCCTAACAACTTGAGATGTTTAGTAAACTATAAGGATTGTACTCCCTGGAGGTCTTATAAGATGTTTCAGTTTAATTAAGGTATTAAAAAAAACACCAGACCTGTTCTTGAGATTTATGAGCACATAGTGTTCTGTATTTTTTGTGTGAAACAAATTCCTAGCTTCATCTTGTCTCTGGTTTTTTGAGTGTGTGTGCAGGTAGACTGTGTTTGAAATTACCCTTTTTTAAAATAGAAATTAGTTAAACTCAGTAAAATAACTCTTCTAAATAACATTTTAAATGTAAAGGTCTCACTGATGTGTGGCAAAACATTTTGAGAACTAATCTATTAAGAACAGGACCAGTAATTTCTTTACGAGAGAATCCTACAGCTTTATCACATTTTGCTATGTTAAAGGAATGATGCAGCAAGCTCCCCATTAATTTGTGAGCAAGAAACCCGTAGGGCAATTGAAATGAAACAACTTGATGTAGAGACCTGGCAAAACAACCTGGCAAAAAATTACAAGGCTAGACAAGAAGAATGTTGCTATGCTGGAGGTCTGTAACCCTGCTCTGGGAGCCATGAGGCCCTGCCATACAACAGCAGTTGTTATGGGCAATTCTTCCTTGTAGCAAAAAGATTGTTATATTTTAGAATGTTGGCTGTTATTTAAGCACAATAATGCACTTCTAATTTGCATTTAGGGCTTTGTAAATGTATTTCAGCATGAGGTATTGAAAAGATTTCTGGTATTCTTAATTAAACTTTGATGTGCAGACCCCTTGTTTCATAAACAGAAAGCAAAGAAGCTGTTTGATAAACAAGTTGATTAATAATAAATGAATAAATATCAGCATGTCACAAAGTGCATTCTGAAGAGATTTCTGTACATTTAAACTGTTAGATCTAAAAAAAAAATAGTGAAGAACCTGAATATCAAGGTTTTCTGAAAAACTGTTCTTGTAATCAACTTTAATAGGCCCTTTTTCTGTTTATATTTGCTTGTTCCACACTTGGGACTGCCTGGCTTCCCATTGAAATGGGAATAAGTTTTCACAAAGCAAATTATGAATATAACGATTAAATTTATTTAGTTTGCTGTTCATAGATAAGTAATTTATTTGTGAATGAGAGAACAAGTCACAATGAGATTAGGTAATCTCTTGTTTCTTTCTGAGTTTTCATTCCTAAAACATGATTAGCAAATATGTCTGCCATTAGAATTTCTTTATGAAATTTTAAACATGCCAGATTTTTTAGGAAATAAGTTGGTGTTCTTGATTGATACAATGAATAAATTTATATGTGGCAGTGGGCAGGAGACAGAAATGGGACACTTTGTGAGGAAACGTAACTCAAGAATGCAGGCATTTCTTGCATTCAAATAGTAGAGCAAAAATCTAGAAAATAAGCACAATGTAGGAAAAGTGTGAGGAATGGGTTTTTGTTTTGTTTTTGGTTTTTTTTTTTAAGTTTATGAAATATTTTGATACTTTGCTTAAGATGGCATTGCTTGTAATTTTCTTTGCATTGAAACATTATCTGTTGCAGTATGGGCACAGGCTATAAAGGGTTAACAACTGCTCAGCTCAGAGCCTGAGGCAAATCTTATCAAGCCACCTGACGGTCTTGGAGCTTGCTTGTGTCTTCCACTGTTTTGGGAAAGAGTCCTCGATGGTCTGGGAAAGTTGAGGGAGTCAACAGATAACAAGAACTTGTGTACAGCTGTGTGTGTTGGCAGAAGAACTCTAACAGGAGGGTCTGAAATTAATGCAAGAATGTAACTTGTAACCAATCAGTATGTAGCATTGATAACTGTATATAAGCTTGTCTCATGCTCTCAATAAATGGATTCTGGCAGATTATATTGATCGTGGAGGTCAGCCCCTTCTTACACCAATCGTCGCATTACTTTATTTATCTTCTACAAGCCTTGCTAGGTGTCTGTATGTTATCCTTCATTGCAACAGAGCTGATATTTGCAGAACAGTGTATGTTCTGAACATATATAGAATGCAACAACTATCCATGTAGAACAAGTAAGCACATGCAAGAAAAACTGTGGGTTCAATTATTTTTGCTTGCCTTATTGCTTTGGCTTCTGAAGACAGCTGACTGGCTATTGGAAATTACTCAAGGGTGATAGATTGAAGTGGCAATTACTCTTACACCCTTGACTGGAATTCTCTCTCATGCTCCTTTATAGCACCTAGTATGTTTCTTTCATTGTTGATTTACAGCATGATAATTCACGTCCTTAATCACCTTGAAGAGATGCCGCATTGCCATTTTGGAAGCGCAGCATTTCTGTGCTGAAACATCAGTTATTTTAATGTTACATACAGAATTAAATTATTATTAGCAATATTAATTTCTTACATTTCTATCAGAGTCAGTAAAGGTGAATTTAACTCCTGTATTAATATGCATGTTAATGTGTATGCATGAAATATGCTGTCAGATGTTGCTTAAGATTATTTACCTCTTAAATTGTAGTTCATGAAACTCACAGAATTGTTCTCTTTCAGCAGCAGGTCACAAGCTTTTGTCAATAGAAGTAGGACCTATGATATTCTTTATGTTAAAAATGCCATTACAGTCAGAAGGAACAAACCTATGAGTAAAAACGTGTAGGGACAATATGTTTTGATTCTGCAGCCTTCTCTTAATGAAGGCTTTATAGCCAGTAGTGAATTGTCAGGAAGTTTCTTAAGTTTCTTGTGTTATTACTGTTATTTTCACTATAGTCTGTGGTTTAAATACCAGAACAGCGACAGATGTATTACCATCTTTTAAGTTTTACAGCTTTGTTTATAATTTCACTTTGTTAAAATTTTAATACTTCGAGTACATTGTACTGGTACATTTGGTGTAACTATTGGTAGAACTACTTACAGGGGATTTAAAGGATTCTTTTCTTAGCCATTTCCTACAGGGAGCCTTTCAAATTCACTTTACTGACTCCCAACTATTTCAATTTCTACTTGTATAATTTTACAAGAAATATGACAAATGTAACTGTTTTCCCAATGTTTTATGTCCCTAATGAGGATCAAAAGGTCAAGAACTTTGAGATGGAGGGGGAAGCCAATTACTCTTGCTACCATGCTTTGGAATACTGTTTGCAACTTGCACTCATTTTCTGCCAGCAGGATTACAGGACAGTTAATTTCCTTAGAAAGTTTATGAGGCACAGATGATGGTATTTTGTGTATGTTTATTATTTTTCATGGTTTTTGCTTGAAAGAGGCTTCACAATATTTCCTCTGTATGTGCACAGCATATATATATACATGAAAGCACTTTTTAGAATATTTAGAACTTGAGGATTAGATGATGTTTAAGGTCATTAGGTGCTTTAAGCTGCAAGGTAGATGTCTGACTGTTTTTCAAAAGCGCTTATATGCTTTCCTCATTGGTGGAGCTGATATGCCAAGCTTATGAGGTATTTGTTAAAGTCCTAATTGCCTATCTGCTTGTTAGGCACTTTATTTAAAATTCTGGTTCTGAATGTCATTAAGGGCTATGAAGGAAGGCAGTCACTGGAAAATAAAGACCAGAAAGAAAACCAGGTCAGTGCCTTTAGCAAATTTGATAATTTCTTGTGTTTGGCTTTGAGGTGCTAAATCAATGCTGAGAGAATCATTCAATGGTTTGGGTTGGCATGGACCTTTAAAGATATCTAAGTGGACCTCCTCCCTTTGCCATGAGCAGAAACATCTGTCTAGATGAGGTTGCAGAGAGCCCTGTGGTATAACAGTACAGCTATGTAAGAACTTTCTTCTCCCATGTAATGATCAATTTTCCCAGCTTAAGGAGAAAAGTAAGAATATGAAGATCTGGATTTGAAAATATTAGCCCTGGCTTCTGTTTAAGTGAGGCTTTTCAGCTCTCATTGAAACACCAGAGGAGACTGTGCACTAAATGAAAATCACTTAAGCTAGTTCACTTTGTGATGACCCCAGAACTAGAGTTACTGGTGATTATGGGTACAGATAGCCAGTCTTTCTGGCCTAACAGCCATACTGCTAAATATCCTAATGGATGTAAGTACTGAGGCTGTGATGCTTTGTTGTGGATAAGGACAGCTTCTCAAGCACTGCTGCCCTGTGGATCCCTGCTGGCACTGTGCAGGCCAGGCCTCAGCTGGGTTGTTTCTCCTCACAGTGGGAGTTCTCTACACCTCTGCTCAGCATGTGTTGTGTCATCCAGATGAGAGTCATGCTTCAGTAGCCAGAGAACTGCACTCATGGACATGTAATATGGTCCATTGCATACTTTAAACATGGCATTATAGCCTCAGAGTCTGAACCTAACTTTAGAGAGCTTGGAAGGTCATTTAGGATCAAATGTAATGAAGGGATTTAGCCACATAGTGAGCAGCCCTGTAACAGAACACATTACCTTTGCTGGAGTTCCTCTCAGTAGGGTATTGTGGAGACAGGGAAGGGAAATATTTAAGTGTCTTAAATATTTCTTCCCAAAATATAGCTAAAGAATGCAGAGTTATGTCTTAACATCTGCAGTCCTGTAGACTATATAGACTGCAAAGAGATCAGCATTTGCCTTTGGCCTGAAGGTGAGGGTAGTGACCTCTATTTAATTTCTGTTTAAGTATGGTTAAAGAGGAGATGCAGAAATGCATTTGCATTGCTAACCAAGAGACTGCAGATCTATTCTTTCTATTCATTGTATCTTGTGTGAGTTTTGTGGCACACTGTGATACAGGTTCCTGCAGAAGATGGAGTGTTCTTCCCCCTTAAGGGTGGTTTTGTGTCTGGTCACCAGAGCACACTGTAGTGAGGGTAAGAATTGAGAGTCAAGCCCAGAGCTCTACTTTGCCAAGGTTTCCCTTTTCTGGGCTAAGTGCTTTTACCTACTCAGTTGCAATATAACATCTGGAGTCCAAATAATCTTGCTGTACTAAGAGAGGAAACACTTGATAGATTGAGAATCTCTGTAAGTGAATGCAGAATATCAAAGATGCCTGGATTCTAGTTAGTTTCAGTGTACTGAGGTGTTCAGCATAACTATTAAAGACAATACACTGTGCCAGGGAATGAGATGAGGCCTGAAAGGATGAAGAACTTTTGAATGAAATCCCTCTTCCCATGGAAGCGTGTAAGGGTTGTGGAGATGTGTGATACATAAGCCCTACAAAACTGCTTTTCAAGGCAATTAGTTTGCAATAGTTAACAGTGATAAAGGACATTGGTTTTGCTCTACTTTTTCATGAAGTATTGTGGAAAGATGGTTGGTAAGCAAAGGACACATTGTGAGCAACCCAGCAATTGAGCTTGAAGCACCCAATGAATAGCACTGTTAGCATAAGTAGTGAAGTCTTAGGTGCAGGCCGCAGAGTGACCTTGCCTGAGCCTGAGAACAAGGTGGTAAACAAGTAAAGTTATGTAAACAAAGAGGCGGCTTATCTGGGACCTGAGGAAGTACTGCCCAGTGTGGACTGATACAGTTAACCAATTAACTGCCGGCTTGATACGTGTCGTCAGCCTCAGTTATCTAATCATAAGGTTGTTTGTGCTATGTATTCTCTATATAAACTGTGTGAAACTAGCAATAAATGAGAGCGATTGAGGCTGTGTCATTACTCCGCTTCCATCCCCCACTCCGACAAAGTATGTGCTCATTTTCATGTGCTTTCATAGTCAATAGACATTGGCTTTTCAGTTTCCTCATTTGAGGTCCTCTCATATTGACCTGATATGCCAGGTGGCCAGTAAATACACATGGTTCCATCAGACTGGATCAGAGCTGCTTAATGCAGTTAATTCTTCTCTTCCATCACAGAGTTCTCGGAGTTCTCCAGTTGCATGTTGTGATCAAAGTCCACAATTTACCTGGAAATTAATACACTTAAATATCAAAGCCATCTGAGCTTTTAACAGTCCCTCTCTCCTTTGTAGTACTTTTAAATTATTTTCTCTCATTTTGATGTCTCTGTGCCATACTCAAATAGTAGTCCTAGAAAAGTCAGTTGGCGGTCCAGCTTTTAGTGTGGCTGTTGGTTTACACACTGCTGATTTAAATACATGATTGATAAGAATTTATTCTAAATCTTACTTGTTCCTTACTTGTATAAGTTTTTTCTAACTTTAGCAAAACTAAAAAATAATATAAAGCATTGAAAACAAGCATTTGGAGAAATCAGCAGGTAAATATAGATACTTAAATACCATACCAACAGCTTCAGACAAGGATGAGTGGTTTCTTTCTGAAATAGCCTAGTGCTTTGGGAAGAAACTTTGCCTGCAGGGATGACCATTACATGAGATGCATGCTGTGGTAGAATTAAACAAACTTCAAGGCATGATTCACTGACAAAACAGAAAATTCTATCCTCTAAGATCTAGAGTTTCTATACAAAAAAGCCTAAGCTCTTTCTGATTAAAGACACTGAAGATATCCCTCTGTGATGTGACTAAGCTCAGTCATCAATGAACTTAATTCCTATGATCCAAGACCTTTGCTGATTTACTCTGCTGTAAATGAGGAGAAATTCCAGAGCAACTCTTGTTATGTTTTATTGTAATGGAGAGCATAAATCTCTGTAATGGCAGCTCAGTATGGCAGGGTTTTGACTGCCACTTGACTCTAAATGCTGTTTTACTTGACCTTTGAATAGCACAATCTCTTCCTAACAGTATTTGCGTTGCTCTTACTGAGTTACAGTGTTTCATTTTTGTATTTGATTGTAGAGATACCACACTGAAAAAGCTGGGAGATAAATGGACCAATAAATGGCAACTGATTACTTGAGTGGAGTTTAACTAGCGGAGTTTAAGTAAAGCAGTACAGTGATAGAAGTGTTTTTAGTTGAGTGGGGTTTTTTTTTTTTTTTGGTTTTATTGCCAGTGTGACAGATCAAAGTTTTCCTGTGAATGGGGGTGGGAAGAGAGATGGTTGGATTTTGGTTCATTTGGTTGCAATTTATTGGATAGCTTAGAAGGATGCACTGTTTATTGGGCACAGACCACCATCAAACAAACAAATACAAAACTCCTGGCAGTTGTTTCTGAGCATTTTGGGTTTCTGGTTTATTGAGGTTTTGTTATATCTCTAAGAACATAAGACTATAGTCTTGGTTTCTGCAGCCAAAAATTTGGAGTAGAATTGCATTGTTTTTTTTGTATATAGTATAAATTCCAGCTTTCCTTTTCAAAACAAGCCTAATAAGAGCCTGACCAGGAATGCTAAGAAACAGGGGTGGTGCTCTTCTCATTGCAATCACAAGTACAGGGGGTCCATACTGGATACTGTCCACAGCAGTGATTAGGAACATTAGGATCCCTTAGACACAAGAAGGGTCTTTGCCCCCCTTTTCTGTCTCTGTCACTGCCAGAGAAATCACCCCTATTAACACGGAGAAAGGTCTGCCCTCACCTTGCCTCAGAAGTCTCACCAGTACTGTATTAAAATGATAGCCATAATGTGTTATGTTTGCACCATTTCTTGTTGTGCTGTTTTTCCAGTGTCTGTCACAGAGGGATGCTTAGTAATGACATCTATTCTGTGGAAGATCTGTTGTGCAACACTTTACCCTGTGGTAAGAGTGGCAACTACTTTTGTTCTGTTTTACATCTCGTAAGAAAATCATGGAGTACCTGGCAAATTGACTTATACAATATGAAGGAGTTCAGTGTATTACTATCTTTCACAGACTGCACTTGGCATTACACTTCGGGTATGTCATTCTAGTGACAGAGACAGTAAAAAGTACAGACTATGGAGTAGAGCAGTCTCTAAATCTGTTGTGTGACATAATGAAAATGGGAAATGATGCAGTATAAACTTGAGTTGTTCTCAGTTCAGTCTTTTGATTGAGATTCCTCTAAAGGATGGTCCAGTGTTCTCCTGTTATAATTTGGACTAACCACAGACTTGTGGTTTATGAGAGTTCTCTGGATAGTGCAGATGACAGATGAATTTAACAGAGTTCCTGGCACATGTTATCAATAGACTATGTTTAATGATGAATGCCTTTGTTCATTTACGAAATCCAGCCCTGTATAATTGAGGAAATAAAAAAAAGGACAGACTACTTCTGGAAATGGTGTATGCCTCTAATTTAGAAATAAGGCAACTTGGCAGAGATGTATGTCCACACAACGAATCAAACCAATTTTCTTTTAAATGCCATCTTGCAGGTAAGAATCTTAACTTATTTTTCAATCAAGTTAAAGGGGAAAATGAAACATAATAATTGGGTTGCATTAGTTTGATCTAGCCTCCATTGGAAGCTCTATTTTCACTTTGGGTTTTCTGAGTAGCCATCTGCCCTCACCCTCTGTTCTCCTAGCACTTTGCCAGCTCTTTTCTGGTGTAGAAACTGCAGTGCAGTTAAATACGGTCTCATTTGAGTATCTGAATTAGTCATGTATGTACTGCCTCCTAGACTTACTGCATTAGTGTCTTTTAGAAAATGAATATGCAAAGCTTAATAATCAGGTAAGTCCCCAAACAGGTCCTGTTTATGTTCTTCCCATTAAATAGCTTTCTTCCATTTCTTTAATTGTTTCATATTTGAGCAGTAGGTCAAGCTGCCCATGCTGCTATAATTGTCATCTTAAAAGAACATTTTTTTTTATGAGAGCTCACGTAGCTTATAGCAAATGGAATATGCTTGGGGAACTTCCTCACATGTTTCATCAGCATTTTCTCTTGCCTTTCCTAGAGATGTTATTCCAAAATTGTCTTTTCTTTTGTGGGTTTGGCTGCCACATCCTGTTAGCTCTGATACTGCTAATTGCGAGTTTAGCATCTTGGTTTCTGAGGAAGTAGAATTAGGTGAGTGATAAAGAAGTTCACGGAAAGGAAGAAAACCAATTTAAGCAGACACGGTGGGTGGCAAAATCTCAAGAGGTGCAGGATGTGCTACCCCAGGCAACAGCTTCATGTTGCAGGCTGTGCAATATAATGCATTTCATTCTGCTATGGCAACCTGTACCTTCAACCTCATGCTTAGTAAAGCACCTAGGCCTATATTTTTTCCCTGTTGTGTATTGCTGCTTAATTATGTGTTATCTGTTTGATATTTGATCATATTTTTCTGCAGGAACGGTTTGAAAAATAATTATTTAACATGAGCATAGAATTATTTGAGGGCAGTTTACAGTGACAATTTCCTGACTGACATTTCTGCTGATGGGATGGCACAGTCCATTGTCAGTTCATTAAAGGAAGATGTAGTTGGAGAGACTGTGTGAAAACACAGAGGATTTGAGTGCAAATTTGAGATTTCTTCTTTAAAAGAAGACAAAAATGTCACGAATGAAGGGCACCCGTGAGTAACACTAAAAAGCAATTTAAAAAAAGATATCACTTTTAGCTACAAGCATCCCTGGCTTAATTTTATTTTTTCATCCACATCAAAGAGACAAAAAAGTGTGTTTTTCTCGAATTTTTGAAGGCTTTTTACTTTTGCGATAAAAGAGTAGAATTTCCCAATGATTATATTTCCTAGGATTGTGTAAATGTAAGTTTATACACACGTTTTGCCTTACTGCAGCATTCAGTAATGAAAATATTGATCTTATTAACTGTGCTAATTAGAGCTGAACAAAATACCTCCAGGAACAGCTAGTGAATATGCAATGGAATAGCAATTCTGAAATTGCTTTGCCAGTGAATGAATATTGTCAAAGAGAAGTTTGCTATCAGGAAGAGAGCATTGGGAGAAGAGAGCACAGTAAATATTTGCACACTTTGAATTTTAAATTCTTATTTTAGTATTAAAAGTTTCCCTCCTAAAATCAGAATGTAGTTTTGTTTCTCAACTGATCTGCTTAATGGGAGAAACATAATCAAGCCGGTTTCACTATGTAGGTTCAAATCAGATTAATCCCTAGTTGCTGTAACATGCAAGTAGTGTTTTTACAAACCATCTAGAGGAGGAGGTAAGCCTTGGGTAGTTTGGGAATACAGAGTGGCAATATTTGTGAAAAAATGGCTTTCTCTCTTTTGACAATGTCTCTGTGTGCAGTGTGGGATGTTAAATGTTGAACTTGCATTGGGTAAACCCATTTCCTATAAGCAGGAAATGTGCTTTAATATATATTAAAATACTTGATTTAGTATTCAGGAAAGATGATTCTATACAAGGCTGAAGAAGATTCAACTTACTACTGATGTGGGATTCTACTGAGCTTTGAAGAAATAAGTCCGATTTGCTTTTGAGTAAGAGTTGTGCAATACACATATCTTTTAACAACAATCTTTAAAAAATGTCAGAGAACAGAGTTTCTGAGCCCAATCCTTTTAGACATTTCCAGCAATGAAAGTAGTGAGATTTCAATCTGGGCTATTAAGTGTTGTTCTACCATTTTCTTTAGCACTACAAATCTGATTCTCAATGTGTTTCTGCAGTAAATCTTACAATTATTACTGTTGTAATGAACTGTTTCATTACTAAAATGTTGCAGCCACTTTAAGCAGCACATGCAGTGCTAATATGGTGTACTAATCAGTTATAGTTAGTTCTAATTATTTAGTTAAAGTTTGTGTAGTGTTTTTCAAATCTAAAGCAATAAGTATGTGTTAGGGATTTTTTATTAATACCATGAATCTCTGAAGTTTTTTTGTTTTGCATACATAGAAGAGTTAGGTTTAGACCTGCTTTTAACATATGGGGACAGAATGAGAGATGTACTGAACTTATCATGCTGTAGTAGGCAAAAGATGGCAGAGTAAAATCCAAAGTCAAGCACGTTCTTTTTAAAATGGGGCATTTTTCCATGTTTTTTTTGGAGAAGCTTCAACTGTTGGGTAGCAAGAATGAAACTTCTTAATTAATAACATCAACACTTGTGTGGATTGGGTTTTTTTCTGAATAAGAAATTAGATAAGCTGTCTTTTTTTAATACTTAGTTCCTTGGCCTATGTTATACTGTAGATTTATATTCTGGTATCTTAGTTCTTCCAACCCCAGTTCTGCAACTCAAAAATGGAATTCATTCATAATGGTTTCCTTTTAGGCAGTAATCCCACAAAGTCTCCGGCATGTGGGAATGATGGTGGGATGACTCACATGCATAAAATTAAGTTTGTGTTTAACTAATTGTAAGATCAGAGCGTTGGTTACTAATGGAAATGGATGCTTGATTTCCTCCTGAAATTAGCATAACAGGGAAAGATTTGTTCCTAGTTGGAGAGATGGAGAGAGAGTGGTGGTCAGGGAACAGGGACAAGTCCCTGTCCATTAAGCATTTGTTCATACTGACAGTTTTTCTTGCGAAAGGAGAGACTTCAACTTCAGGACTATGTTTGTCCTTTAGTAAAAACAGTATGCTATAAAGTTTATATAAAGTTTGTATATATATATATAAATCTCCCATGAAAAATCATAGTAAGGAAGGATGGATACCTAAGACAGGTCAAAAGTTTGTGTTCCTTTGTTAGTTGTACCTCTCTTATGAGATTCCTTCTGCCAAGTTTTCTTGCTAATAACAGCTAAAGCCACTGTGAGACTCAACTTCACTGTGCTTCTGTTTTGGCGCTGGAAGTAATAACTCTGACCTCTGGACACCCTAGGTAGTATTTTCTTGGAATGTTATGTACATACACTTTGTTTTCATTATTAGTGTAATTCTCACAAAAGTACTCCTGCTGTATGTGCTCATTGTGTGTGTAAAGCCCTGACCTGTATCTGAGCATCTTAGTGCCATGCCAAGGTTATGTTAACTTTCAGCTGCTCAATAGCTTCCCTCTTTTTCTTCCTCACTCTCATGTAATGGTCAGATCTGGCCTAGTGTAAAGTAGAGTTAATTGCTACAGTGTTCTCCTGCCCATTCCTTAGAGAAAATTCTTGTCCTCTGTAGTTGTCTCAGCTGGGTGCTTGACTAGACAAAAGAAATGAGTAAGCTGGTCTGGGAAGCCCTACCTTAAATGGTAGATTGGACTACAAAGGTCACTCTGATCCTAGGTTATTCAGTGTTTCTGTGGTTTCATTAGGAACATCCTAGTTGCACAGAGCCTGTGAATATTGGCTTTGGGATTGTTTGTGATTGACTACTTCAAATTAAAATCTAAAGAATGATGCCTGCATTGGACAACATGCAACTTCATTTACTGATTTAATTACTCAAAGTGGTGCTTTATCCTTCTCCTCCCATCACTCAAAAAGCTTTTGAAATTCTCATTTTAGCACAGAAATTATAGGTGACTCTCTGATCACTTTTCATGTCCCTGTCATTTTTGAAGTGATATTGATTTAAGTTTGTAGAAGAACGGGAAATATTGCAATCCATCTGATGTGGCAACCTCAATAGACTCACAGGGATATGATTATAATTATCATTGCTATTAAACCCTAATTAGCACTGTTAATTAGTTAAGCACTAGAATAAGCTTGTCTTGTTCTGCTGTTGTTTATTTATTTATTTAGGGGAAATAGGGAAGATAAATTAATCTCTGGAAAATTTAATTTGATCTCTCTCACTAGAAGAGCAGCACTTGATCCTATTACTGCTCCTCTCTTTATATTGTATGAAACCTTGCAGCTTGCATTGTAGAGCAGCTGAAGAGCAGCAGCTCTACTACGTGTATTAGCCCTCTTGAGGGTGTTCCTCTTTTAAAGCAGCTCTGCTCCATAACATAATAGTGGGTCTGTGGCTGTTCAAGTCAAGGGAGGGCTTGCCTCTGACTTCAGTGGCAGCAGAAATGGGCTCCAGATGTTAGAAATGTACTTCCTTGTCTCTGAAACACAAGAAGTGACAGGTCTAGAATATGATTACATTTTCTGATTAGTCTGCAGTGATTATGTTGAGATTTTTTTTTTTTTTTTTTTTTTTTCTATATATCATGTCAAGAAGCTCTCTCAAGGAACAATTCTCTTGGCTCTTGAAGGGTAAGTTTGTAGAAATATTTAATTTCCCCTTATGGAGATTTGTGCTTTGGAACAGTAGCTGGCAAGAAAGGATAATGACTCATGGTGCCCTCAGATGCCAAAACTGGGAAAACTGATGTTAGTAACTGTGCCCTGTAGCTGTGAGAAAGAAATTGTCACTGATTCTTTGCTTTTTTTGGTACCCAAATTTTCAAAAATTCAGGCAAAATTCGGAAGTTCTAGAATTGTTATATGAACCACTCCAAGTCATTTCAGAATGACAGGAGGAAGAAAACATGAAAGTCTTCTCCTGTGGAAACATACCCACTAATTCAAAGATGGGGTTGCCTGGCAAATGATGTGTCTTAGATCATCCGTGTTTTAAAATGTTGTCTTAAACAGGCAGGGGAAGGTCTATACAGCCTCTGCAAAATAAAGTCATGTAGCTTAAGTTGTGAGTAGCCTTTCTCAATTGCTGGTCATTTTCTTCTGAAAAGAGAAGGAGCATGGATGTCTTAGCTGGGTAAAGGGTTTAGACTGCTAGGCTTCTGAATGTGGATCGTCCCTCTTTTTGTTTTTAGGTACTTCATCCTAAATATATGCATCCTGTGAGACTACCATGCAAATACTAGTGACTACAGAAGGAAAAAATCTCAGTGATCATGCCTGAGATACTGCAGCTGCTAAATGACTGTAAGAGGGTTACAAATATCCACTGAAGAAGGGAAAATTATGTTTCATTGTATAAATAAAGTGTCAAAAATCTTTGGATATACAACTTCCAGATTTCTTTTTTAAAAATATTTTTGGAGCTCCCTTTGCAATTTTAATTATTTAAATTTTTTATTTGAACTTTATTTTTCTTATTTATACTGTAAGCACTCTTTATCCACTCAGGGTTGTTTTTCTGTGTTTTTTCAGGTCACTTGATCCTGAAAAATTCTCACATTCCATCTTCATGCTCGTTTTTTAATTAGATTATCCATTTGTTTATGTAAGTTTGCTTTTGCCATTTTTTTTTCCTAATTTGAAGGTGTTTTTGTGGATTTCCTGACACAAACACAGCTTTTGTGTATACCAACAACTTCTTTTACTTTATAAAATAGAAGCTCTTTGTCTTTTTGGCTGTATTGCAATCAGGTGTATACCAAGCATCTCACAATCTATGGTAAGTGTTTTAATAAGCTATGCATACTATTCAGTAAATGATATCAGAACATGTATATGATGAATCACTATAGAAGTTCCTGAACAACTGGGTACAATAATAATCTATTGAACATCTTGTTTTTCATTGGGGTGATAACCCATGAGATATATTAAAATTTCATCCGTCTTTCAGAGCGGTGGAATCTGATCCAAACACTAGAGAGCTGTAATCTTCCCTACCAACTTCTTCTTGTTCAGAACTCAATTTAAAGTTATTATGAGAAACATTCCCCTTTTCTGAACACAAAAAATGCTGAATGCTATGCCTCACCTGGTGTGTTACTGCTGGAAGATAACATGCTTTTTGATTATTCCTGTTGTCATAAAAGCACATGTGACAGCAGAGTTGCAAATTTAGACAGTAATTAGAAACTACATATAACATATGCATTAACAGGCATATGTTTTCCTCCTCTGAGAAAAGTTGAGCTGAATGTGGCATTTCCTAGTTGTGTTGCTCTGTGTCATTGATGCTGTTGTTATGGGTGTGGTGTAGGAGACAAAATGCAGTGGCATGGAGAAGTACCATTAGGGATATAGCTCTGAAGGATGCTGTGATGAGATGAGGATGGAATTAGCTGTATATGTCAATGGACTGGCTTTGATTACGTAGTGTCATCATCATTCTACAATTACACGAGAACCAAGATTTTTGGGGTGAGAAGCGTTAATGTATTTTTCAGTGTGATTGGTTTACTGAACACAATCTGTCTCACTGCAGTAGAAACTAAAACTAGAGCAGGGTATTTAATTTCTGGCAGACAAAAGTGGTGATTTCCAAGACTTCCTGAGTTCCTGTGTCTTAATTTTGTAATGTATTGTTGATATGACTGTGGATTGTGATTTGCAATAGCAAAATAGAGAAGTCTTGTAATGGCAAATTCTTAAAGGGATAATTTCAGTTCCCACGGAAGCCTTTGACAAATGCCCTCTTGATGCTAATGGGGACATTAGTGAAACAAATACCTCTGATTAAAGGCCTATCTGAGTATTCTTTGAAGTCAAGAACATTCAAGGTTAATTCTTTTTTTTTTTTTTCCAATGCCCCATTTGTCATCAGCTCTGTTGCTGGTTGCTGGGAGGGGTTTATCGCTGTCCCCAGAAGTCAAGGCCACCCTGAAGCACCTTTCTCTTGCCCCTGCTGAGTGTTAGCTTGCTGCAGTGTAGGCTGTTGGCTAGTGTGTGCTTTCAGGTGAGGCTTCTGTGATGCTTATCTATTTACAGCTGGAAATTAGTATTGCAGAGAGAAATAGCTGTGGGGATTTTTCTTGAGGAAAGAATAGTGAGTTGTCAGAGGGAGGAGGCTTTTGCAAATGCAGCCTGATGTCAGAAGTCTGGCTATCTGCTCCAGCCTAATGGTGTACCTGTTCCTTGTTTTCAATCCTGTGATAAGCAATGAATCATTAAAGAGCTCAGAGGAGAGCTGTAATCTTTTTTTTTTAATAAAGATAGCATTTCTGCCCTCATGTAATATCTGTATGTGAAATATCCTCAACTTTCTTTGTCCTCTCTTGTTTCTCCATATTTCTTTCCTATAATCCAGTTGCCTTATGCATCTTCTCATGTATCCTGCTCCTAGAAAACTCATCAGATTTACTACTTGTGAAAATTATAATATCTTTTAGGATTTTTGTAATTTCTTCTGATGTAATGGACAGCTGCATGCAAAACAATGAGAAACATAAGGGTATTGAAACCAGCTTTGTCTGATGATCAATAAAATCATGAAGCTGGGATTTTCTAAGGAGCTAAAAGACTCCTTCAGAAATTAGGACATTAATTTCTAAAATGTTAGCTGGTCAAAAATCAAATAATCAAGAAATTGACCTTTATCGATAGAATCTTTGGAAAACATTCTAATTCCTCTCAGTGCCTCATGTCCTGAAACATACTATTCTAATCTGTTTTGCAGCAAGAACACAATTCAGAAATGTGCAGATGGAAGGGTTGATCCACTGGGAGGATCCCCTTGGACTGTGGCTAGCATGCATGTTGTCCTGGTTTAGGCCCAAAAGGCCCCCCCAAATGACAGATGCCCCCCCCTCCTCTCTCAAAAGAGAGGAGAGGAAGGAATGAGGAGATTTGTGAGTTTAGAAGAGTTCCAAACTACTTTAATAGCTAATGAAATAATAGATAAAATTAAAAGGAAAAGATAAAAACGTATACAATGTTTACAAAACCGTATCAAGCTCCCGGGATGATGATCACATCCCCAGCAGACACAGGGAGAGTCCCAGGCTGGGGCCAGTTCAGTCAGGAGCTGGATGCTGGATCTAGATTTAGGAGTGCTCGGATCGGGGTCAAAGGCAGAGTCTTTCCTAGATGTCGGCCATTAAAGAAAGAAGAAGGGAAGGACAAGAGGAAAAAAGGCCTGATCCTTCGATCCCTCAGCTTTTATACTGAGCATGGGGCAGATGGGATGGAATACTCCTGTTGGTCAATTTTGGGTCACCTGCCCTGTCTGCTCCTCCTTGCAGGTGGGACTTCTCTACATATTTCCATTTCCAGCCC
>VZTY01014696.1:0-37569 GCA_013400935.1 Turnix velox | reverse complement strand
CCATAGTGAATAATGAAAATAAGAGCTTCTTGCATACCATTCCCTGGTCTTATCAGTCTAGGAGCGAACAGTGTCTGAACAATGTGCAGTTAATTTCAGAGTTTAGTCAGACAGAAGAGGCCTATCTGAAAAGTGAAGTTACACACTAGAAAATTTACCCTATTTTACCTCAAACCAGGACACATGTTGATACATAGACTGTCTCAGAAAAAGTGAATGAGGCTGTTATGGATGGGGATGTGGGTACTTTTTTATATGAAGAACTAGGTAGTAGAATACTTACCCCACAAGCCTGGGGAAAGGAAAAAAAAAAAAAAAGAAAGTATTTAACCTCAGGGCCCCTTGCTATCTTAGCTTCAGTTAAAACTCGAACCCTAATGTCTCCTTCCTTGGAGAATTCCTACACAACTCCCTGTCTGAAAGAAAAGGAAAAAAGCATGACTCCCATCTTTGTTGGCCAAGTCACTGGTTTGATTCAAAAAACAAACAAACAAAACAAAACAGAAAAGATGGGTACATTTTGTGACCAAAAGAAGGCTGTAAGGTATGGTTTTCCTTGACATTTTTAAGAGCTCAATATAAGGAAAAGATTAGAAATATTTTTGGTACTGAGTGTGCTGTACCTGCAGGCTTACTGTGTAGCATGTAACTTCTGTGCATCAGCTACCTTAGGAGGGAGGTCTGGCCCTTTTGTCCTCTTCCATCCTTTAAAATTCTTTGCAAATTTTGGATATAGTTCCTACCTGTAAAAAGAGATCTGAATATTTATTTTGTCTTTTTATTTTCATTTTTTTTACTTGTCTAGCTGAAGGAGTTAACACTGCCTAAATGTAAATGACAAGTAAAACAAAAAGATCACCAGCACCAAAATCAAATCACAGTGTTTATTTCTTTAATATACTGCCAGTACATTGAGTTAAAATGCTGATTGGCTTTGTGCTCTGGATGGCAAGCTGGCAGAGATGTGAGACCACATAAAAGCTTAAGATGATCGGAAGACAGTTTGTTTGTGGATTATCTCTTTGCTGCAAGTGAAGTGTCTCCCTGTTTCCTGTTGGCTATGACAACTAACCTTAGGTCTCCCCAAAGAACTGTATGATGATGAGCTACAGCACCTGAGAGCTAACTGTTACTGCCCTCTTGATCTCTCTTATGAGAAATGACACTTCTGTTCTAGAAAAAGAAGAAAAATGTGAAAAAGGCCAGTCTCTCAGAGAATATTGTCAGGGTATTGGAGCAAACAATGCCTGTATCCTTTCACCACTGACGCAAACTGGTAAAGCCATATATGAAAGGATGTGAAAGAGAAAAACAGAGCTTATAGTTTGTGAATTTTTATTGAACAAAGCTGATATTCTAGGCCCTGCAGCTCTTTGAATGATTCAGACATAATTATAGAGGACATAATGAAATTCACATTACTTACTAGTTTTGGTAAACAAAATGGTTTTGATTTTAAACTGTCTGGGACTGTACTTTAAATTGTATGTTTAAGTATGAGAGAAGAAAGAGGAGCATGAAGGCAAGTAGGTTTGTGGATTCTGCATACCTCCACTGTGACAAGGAAGATGTAGCGTGTTTCTCATTTTAAATTGACTCTCTGCTGGTAATTCTGTTCCAGGTGAATTTGAATGAGACTTTGACAGAGCTAATTCTTCTGAAAAGACTATTGGGCATTTAGTTCAGATCAGAATTAGGTCTGGGCTGTGCCCCTCCCATCCCTGTGTTTTTTGCCCCAGATTGACTGCCTTGGCCAAAGCTTTGGTTTCCATTGTTACTCTTCCTGGTATGGCTGGGGCTGGCAGCCAAGCAGGAGGGTTATCTTAGATGTTTTTTCTCCGGAATGTCTATTAACAATCCACCCTTATTTAAAAGTAAAAGCTAAGTAGCTGTAGGCAATTGAAGACCATATCTCTGTGGAAAAGGCAGCTTTAGGGGAAAATCGCTGTTCTGTGTGTCTGAGAAGAGTCTGCCTGGTCTGAAAACTGGAGTAAGTATTTCCATTACTCGGAGATAATCAACATTGTAAATAGAAGTAGCAGGAGCAGAGAAGGGTATTTGTTTGCTTCAAGAGTTAATGAATGGATTAGTAGGATGGGGACAGACAAGCTGTAAGGACATTAGTCATACAATTTGGAACATTTCTAAAACAAAGCACCATCTTTATAATTCAGAGTATATAAAATCAGAGAGTATAAGTGAAGTTTGGATATTGTTTTGAGATAACTCCAGCTATCTCATCTCTTGCAAATGCTTCCCAAGCCACTTTCAAGACTTCTGATGAAATAAAGACTGCAACTCCCTTGGCATTTAAATCTTTATACAGTAAGAGTTATTCCTTCAAACCTGGGTTTGCTTGCCCCGCCTAACATGAATAAGCAGTATCCTCTTGACAACAACTTATGCTTTGGAGAATATGGTCCTGTCTAGAAGAGACATCTTCCAGAGCTTAAGCAACTTCAATTCTTTTCTAACAAGACAAGCTTCCAAGACATCTAGTAACTTTTGTTTGTCTCACTGAGTGTTGCAGTATGGGCACAGGCTATAAAGGGTTAACAACTGCTACTAAGTTTTCAGCTCAAAGCCTGAAGCAAATCTTATCAAGCCACCTGACAGCCTTGGAGCTCGCCTGTGTCTTCGATGGTTTTGGGAAAGTGTCTTCGATGGTCTGGGAAAGTGTCGAGGGAGTAACAGATAACAAGGACTTGTGTACAGCAATGAATGCAATACTCTGATTGTAGAAGTTGGCCAAAGGACCCCAATTTCTGTTTTGAGTGCAGAACTGGCATTTCAAAAGTTACGTAAGATAACTCAGTGCCTTAACATGGAATTATTCTGTAGATCCACTTAAAAATTTTGAATCAAAATTGTAGGGTGTTTTTATTTCCCACTTCCTGGCAGATGTTCTGTTTCTCAAGTATCTCCACTTTTTAGAAAACAGGAAGATCTTTTTACTCCTGTGTCTGAATTTGTGCTGCCAGTTAGCTTTTGATAGATGCTGTGTATTCTTTATATTTCTCCTGTGGTGTGTAGTTTCACCAGAAACTGTACTATCTTGTGTATCTTCTTGGGTTCATTTCAGTTGGGTGCATAAAGAGCTTATTTGAAGCTCCTGTTTGGGAAGAGAGTTAGATGGGAGCAGCAAGTGCATCCTTGCCACTTCCAGATATGCTGATGCCAAAACAGGAGGAACTGTGGGGCTGCTCCTCTTCTTGGTCCTGTTTGGAGTGGATGGCATTCAAGGCAAGCATGTGTATCAAAGGACACATAAGTGATATACATATAACAGTGCAGGTTTCCCTTATTTTAGGACTTGTGTTGCGCATTGTGAACTGGATAGTGATTTTTTTCAAGTGCTCAGACATGCTTTTCTTGTTTTCTCTGATTTTGTTAAAAAGCTCTAAGACTATAATTTGCAATGGCTCTCTTAGTCAGACACATTGACATATAACTTACTAGCATTACAAGTTTTGACTTATTAAAGATCATGTTGCCACAGAAACAATTAGTTTCAAAATTATTTATACTTCCTTTGAGATAACTGACTTTTGTGTATTTTTCATCATGCCTCTTATTTAATTTTAAAATGGATTTCAAAGCTAGGTGCAGTACCCTACTGCACACAATTATTGGACCAATATAAAATCTAAGCATCACAAAGTAATTTCCAAAATCTAGGTATTTATTGGTACCACCACAAGAAAATCAAGAGAGAAGACCTCATACTTCCTTAAACTGGGTTGTTTACCTTCCATTTAAAATATTTGCTCTAATATTTCTTTCTCCCTCATAAGATAGTTAAATAATCCATGAGATAGTGTGTATTAAGAATCAATTTCAAACATTACAATATTGCTTTTGAAAAAGCCTCACAAATCTAACTTGTACCCTAAGCTGATACCTCTTATGTCGGTTAACAGCTAAATTAAAGAAATAATCATTTGCGCTCTTGCAGAGCTTTGTATTAAGCTAATTAAAGGTAAAATTCAGGAGAACCAGAGCTGTCTTTTGAAAATTAAAAATCCTCTTTTATGTGCTGCAGAGGTGTCAGCACTATTATATGGACTAATTAGACATTTTACAACATCCTGGTACCAGTCAGGATGTGGTATTCTATGTAATTTAAAGATTATTAAGTGGTTTTTAGGACATTTGGGTTAGATCTTTAAGGATGTCTTCAGTGCTAACCCACTGCTGCAAGGGGAAGTACTTTATTGTCTCATAAGAAGAAATTAGGCTTTTTGAAGAATTAAATGCTTGTCTGTAATGACGATCTTCCATATCAGACAGCTTCTATAAATATGAGCAAATTGTTGTGGTGGGCTCTGTTTGTTCATGTCCACTTACAAATCTCAGCCATCACACTATCTTTTCTTAACAGTTAAGTCTATGTAATACATTCAAGAATTTTTGTTGCTCATTTCCCTTCCCCTGGCATACATGTAAATAAATCTTCTTTGTTTTCCTTTCTTTGCATAAAGACTGGTCCAATGCTGTGTGCTTTTCTCCCAGTAAAATCATGCAGATTATGCTACATTTGATTTAAGATCTTATAATCTACAAACCAGAAACATGCTTATATTGTAAAGGTGAAGAGAAACTTGTATTGTACTTCATTTTTTAATGCTTACATTCTTGTCACTCAGAACTTACTTGTACTTGTAATTTTACCTGATGCTTCAATTTCTCTTCCAGCATTCTACCTTATTTTATGTGCATTCACATCTTGAGTATGAAAGTCCTTGAGGTTTTTTTCTTATTAATACTTAAAATGCAGAACTAGAAAAAGACAAAACAACCAACAAAGGCAGATATGCAAATAGTCACAGCATCTTTATTCTTAATTATAAAAAAATTATGACAAAAATAAAGTGAATATGTGTATACCTATTTGGCTTGAGAAAAAATGGCCCTTTTTTTTTTTTTTGAATCCTTTATTATTTATGAGTAGATCTTCAGATGAGGCATTATGAAGATGTTAATCAGTGTCAGCTATAAAGACTAATTTAAAAATTTCATTTAGTGTGTGAAACTTTCAAAGATGTATCTTGTGATTAACTGTCTGAACTGGAATGAAAAGAGAAACTTCTGTCTGACTAGGTTGAAAGCAATGAATGTTTAATAGATTAACAACTGTTTTTTAAAAAAACTGACACCCAAATGTAATGGGCCCATTTGAAATTAAATTTTCACAGTGATGGGTTAATATCTCTCCTTTGGAGTGCTGTAATCCTTAGAACACAATTTCTTGTATTTCCTCACACTTTTCTGAGCAGTTGTGCAAGGAAAACCAAACTCAGGTTAACCCCTTGTTCTTTGGAAAGCTAACACTGGATATTGTATCTTTGATGATAATACAGTCATGTGATAAAAACTTCTTTATATTTTTATAGCTAACAATGGACATTTTACTTTTACTGGCACAGTGTGTGCTCTGTGGTAAATACTGCCATTTAGTATTTCACTACTGAAATCTCCTAAAACTGGCACACAGATAAATAACATATGCTGAGGATGCCCATTAGTTAATTGTATAGTTAATGGAAAAATACCACAGCTCATTTCTGTAGGAATGCAGTCAAATCCTTGTTCGGCATTGTTAGCCAAAGGTAGCAGAGCTGATTTATAAAGTCCTTTCAAGGTTCATTTAGAGACAAGTAAAACTACTTTTGAAAGACTTACCTCAAAAATGCCATTGATCCACTAATGTGGTCGAGGCTCTCATATATGGTATTTAATTTTGCCTATTAAAAGGATTTTTAAAGCTATTTAAATGAGTTTCCTTGAAGTTGCTGAAGTGGCTCATGCTAATGTTTGATTCTTTCTGTGTCTGTGTGATGTGTCTGTGTCATGTGTGCTGTTGGTAAACTATTCCTAATGAACAAACATTGTTCTTACTATACACTACACCATCATTCCCCGAAACTAGGATCACTCTGTGTCTTCACTTCATTTTGTGTACCTTCCATGCTTTGTCTTGTGCAGAACTAGCAGTAGTGCCTCTTGTCACACACAAGTCTTTTTGCTTTACTTGCTTGTCACCCACCTTAGCTCTGATTCTCTCGCGTGTCTAGCATAATCCTTGTGGAATCCTTTGTTTGTCTGATGCCTTCCCCATATCCTTCTTCACCTAACTTCCTTCAATTTCCACAAAACATTTTTTGTATTTTCCTATGCAACTCAGACTCTCATACCTCCGCCTCCTGGCTTGTATGAGAAATAGTGTGGCCAGCCAACAGGATGAGGGAAATGATCATCCACTGTACCTCAAATACTGTGTTCAGTTTTGAATCCCTCTCTGCAGGTCAGGCATTGAGGTGCTGGAGTGAATGCACAGAAGTGCAGCGGAACTGGTGAGGAGGCTAGAGAAGTTTTATGAGCACCATCTGAAGGAGCTGGAGGGGTCCAGCCTGGATTAAAGAAGGCTGAGAGGACTCCTTATTGCTCTCTGTAACTATCAAAAGGAGGCTGTAGCCAGGTGGGTTTTGGTCTCTTTTGCCAAATAGCAAATGATGAGAGGAAATGGTCTCAAAAGTAGCACCAGGGTAGATGGTTTATTTCGGAAATTTTCTTCACTGTAAGGCTTATCAATCATTTGAACAGACTGCCTAGGGAAGTAGCTGAGTCACCATTCCCAGAGGGATTTAAAGTATGTAGGGTCATGATATAGTGATCTTAAAGTTGTTTTTGAATTTTATGTCTAAATGTATCTTATGCAATGATAATTCGTTCCATGGTCATTCCACAAGCACTTGCATCTTGTCGTGATCTGTACACCCTACTGTTGTCCCACTGCAGCTAGAATGAATTGTTGAAAGAAGGCCTCAATGCCCAGATTTGGAGGCAGAGTAATAAACTCAGCATAGCTCAGTTGGTTTTAGTTGGACAGAATCTGTTTCCAGAATACTGGAATACATTTAAACCTGTTAAGAGGGTATAAAATGCAAACTGACTAAGCAGCTATAAACACTGATCTCTGATTAAAAGAACCTGAACCTCTAAGCATGGAGGGTTGCTGAATTAAGATAAGTATGGCAGTTAGTCACTGTTTATCCCACATGATCTTGATGCAGCAGCTCTTTGTCCTAACCACATGTGGCATGTGGGAGCATTACTTTTCCATCTGCACTCTGTTATCCTCAATTCAAATGTAATGTTGAATCCTCTTGAGCTGTTGCAGCCTCGTCCTGTGCCTAAGATCCCGTGGACCTAAGAAACTGATTTGTTTACCCCTTATGTTGAATGCTCTGAATTTTGCAAGTACTCAACGGAGTAACTGTACTCAGAGGAATGGAATGTACTCAGAGGAATCTTCACTGTTGTTTGCTCAGAACAGCAGTCTTCTGATTAAACAGATGGATAATTGAAATAACTGCTCAGGGAAATTCCTCCACCTACCCCACGTAGGTACTTGGTTTCTTTGTTTAAATAATACATTGTTCACATTTCAGTCATAGAGGGTAGGTGATTGTAAAGGGTTGTGTTTCTTCCAAATATGTGTCCTTATCTGCTGGTGGATTTCAGCTGTCCATAGCGAAAGTCCAGCATCTTATTACCTTATGATTCTGAATTATATTTTTTTCTTTCACTATTAATTTGACAGCCCCTTGGAATACTACTCAAAGATATCCAAGCATTTTAAATAAAATATTTTTGGTCATAAATACTACTTGGGGTACTTGGCACAGTATATCCTGCTTTAAAAATACATTTCACATTTTTACAGGAGCAGCTAGTATGGCAGAATAATTTAGGTGCAGCAGAATTTTCGGTGAAATCCAGTTGCTACAGCAGAGGTACTATTAGTAACGGGTTTAAATCAATACTGTTTACCTTTCTAAGCACTACTAGTTTACTGACCTTGGGAATGAACAGTGGTAATTGGTAAGCACTCTGAGTTACGCTATTTTCTCTCTTTGTCTGTCATTAGCTCCAATAAGAATACTGCACATTAGCTTCTTCTTCATTGAGAGGCTAACAGTCCTTTTTCTTAAAACCTCTTTCTCTCCCTCTCGTTCACCAGCCATTCAGTATAACATCCGAGGCATTCTCCTTCTTTTCAGGAGTTTCACCCTTGGATTACTTTTTTCCTCTTAAGCTGCCGTTCAGCACTCCTAGCACTCTAGCAGAACCATACTGTCCACTCCACTCAGGTATTTGTAGAAAGTGCGACTCAAAAATCAAGACTTGAAAGGTTATTGTAGAGACCAAAGAGAAGGGAAGTTAAAAACATGGCAAGGCTGCCTTTCCCACTCCTCTTACTGAAGCCTGTGGAAGCCCGTCCTACACACCTGCTTCCTTCACAGGGAAAGAAGAAATGTATTCCTCAACATCATAGACATTTTTATTCACCAAAATATGATTTCAAAACCTTGTCTTATCATAATATACTGACGTCACTAGGAGTTGGAATTTTATGTGTATCAAAATGTTCCCTCCTTTCAGTGGTAGTGAGCAAGCATTATCATTTTGTTCTGCTTAAATTATATTTACTTAATTGGGGTTACTTTATGCTTGGTATGGCAATGTACAACTGTAGCACTCCTCTTGGATTTCCAAGCAGAAGAACCAATGGGTATGTGTGAAACTCAAATTCTGGTCTTCTCTATTTTCAGAGATACTGACCAGAAAGATTGAATAAGGAAGCAAATCCCTTTTTGTGCATTGTTTATCTATTTTTTCCTGTACCATTTATGCTTACTTTCAGCCTACTAAGGTAGTATTACATATTGAATTTATTTATAGTAGCACCAGCAAACCCTGCCTGATCTTGTCTACAGTTGTGTCTATAGGATGCAAGAGTTGATGAATTAAACCATGGCAATGTAGACTGACCAGACAGAAAAAGGGAGAGCAGAAAATCAACCAGTTCAAAGATGTGCAGCAGGTCAGTGGTATGACTGGGAAAGAAGCGCAGCTGATTTACTGAGCACTAGTGCCTGCTAAGTGCTGTACCTGGGAAACCTCATTCTCTTCTTGCTACAAGAAATCTTCACTGTATTCTTCAGTCATATAGGAATCAGTATACCTCTGTGCTGTTGCCAAACCCAATAGTGGTAAAGTATGATAAAGTATATTTGATGAGTGTTAGTCATTTCAGCAGTGAAACACAAATCTTTGACATTTTGCTTAGCCTATACTTTATATGGAAAGAATGAAAGTCATGAGCAGAACTGGCCAGAATCTTTCTGGGATTTTAATTTTTTTTTCAGTAAAAAAAATACTTAAATTACTGAACCAAAACATTCTTCCTCATGCAGTACTCAATTATTTCAGTTGTGCTAGAATCTGTAATATATGAGGTTTATTTTGCTCGCTTCAAGGTAAAACAAGTTATAGGCCCTAGGTTCATCAGCCGGCAACCTTTCCTGTATTGATGTTGGGTGGGAGGTGTCAGTGTTTGTCATGTCCATTCCTTTAATTCTGTCACATTGCCCTTGACAAACCACCTTTCAATTTGAAAAGAGAAAGAAATGGTCGTATCATCTGACCTTAGTAGATAATGTTCCTTGTTCAGCTTGTAGTAGAAGAGCAAAACCTGGATGATTTTGCTTGAAGACATGCAAGAAGGTCAGCAAACTAAGGAACTGCACAGGGACTTGAAGGAAGAATCCCGAAGCAACTATCTGAGCAGCTCTTGTGTTTTCTCAGTCACTTGTCATGCTAGGAAAACATTAACGGTATTATGTAATAATTTAGCATCATATGATCTCAAACAGCAATGATTCCTCCTCTTACCAGACCTCAAGACTTCCCACTTATGGCCCAACACAGGATTTTGGATGTTCCCTCAGTCTTTGGTGACCAATATAGTTTTTATTATGTTTTTCCAAGCAATTGCCTTGCCTTTCTTGAAGAGGCGCCACTGGGGATGTGTGGTTTATGCTGCAGTAAAGTTGATGAAACATCCATTCGAAGGAACATTCTTGTGAGTAGTTCAGCTTGCCTGCGACTGTGAACAGAACAGGACTGGAACCACTGAAGATTTGTTTGGGTCATTCATGAAGTCAAATTTGAAGGAAATTTCCTTTGCCACAGCCTTTATGGAAAGCTGTAGGAAGCAACTCAGAGTACTGGTGGTGAAACTTGTCTTTTTGTAAATGCTGTTAACAAAGAAGAGTGTATAGAGAGTATCTGAGCAGAGTCTCAGCCATGATCTGCCTGAATAGCTGTTGATGAGAAGAAACCACAGTTGCCTACATGGAACATACCAAGTTGGATGTGAAACGTTCACATTATCAGCTGTATCATAGTATTTCCCAAAAGCTGCTTTGATATCTTGACTTCTAGTCAAAATCCCAGTGCATTATATGCAATTACTGTTTTCTTCCTCTGGAAAGTGAGACCCTTCCAAGCCAGCAGTTGGTGAAGTCACTTTGTGCCCCAAGACATTGGCTGAACCTTATACATAAGAGATAACAGCTCTGTTTTACACACTGAACTTTGTACTTGCTATGATCCTGGAGAGACCCCCCCAGAGATTTGGAAGATTGCAAAGTACCTGATTTTAAGTATTTTAATTCCTTGCAAATGCAACGAGGAAAGATCTATTGTTGATTTTTAGTAAATGTAAGGGCTTTCCATGTAATCATGAAAATGTGCCCTTGTAATCATCAGACTGTACTTTTTCTTACTTACTATTGTGTATTCTGTTTCTCTTGATGTCTTTTGCTATTTGCTTTTTCTCTTGTTCAGCTGCTAAAGTTGCCTTCTTATATGATGTGTCTTTGTTGTGTTGGCTGCTCTCTGATATGCAACACCTTCTTAAGTCACCAATGATGTATTGCTATCATAACACCAGAGACAGCACAGGTGATATCACATGGTTTGAGTTAGCACAGGAAGGTCTGTGTCAGAGATTTTGAAAGATTCACCCCTGCAAACCTCTTTTATGGAGGAAATAGGAATTGATTTGAAGGAATCCTCAGCATTGTAATGCTATCAAAGCAAAATTGCTTATTATCAATTTGCCATTCGTTCTGAAAGCCTTTAAAACCAGTTAGAATTATTTTAATTCAGCACAATCATTGCTTCCAAATTATGGACATGTAATTTTATTTCAGTAACTCATCAGCAGCTTGCTTTTCATTTTCATATATAGTTGTATACAAAGTCTTTTTCTCCAAGTGTTTTCACATTCATGACAAGTATCAAGTTACAACCATTATTTGCATGTATAGAATAAATAAATGGAAAAGCTTACTTAAAGTACCATCTCTGAGATGGAGGAAACATGGTCTTTCCATCCTCAAGGCTTCTGATGTTTCCACTTACAGTAGGTGTCCCCCAAACCAAAACATCTTCTCTATGAACAGAACTGAAACCAGAAAGTTGATATGCATCAATCATTGAATTGTGACGTTGCTGTAATGTAACAACCTTGTCAAGTTCTTTTATTTAGAGTGCAGCTCAAGCCAATGCTTATCCTTTTCTTTATTATTGCTATTTTGTTCTGACCTCAGCTCGATGAATTATAGTTTTTCCTCTTTTTTCCCCTACCCTCTCTTTTGCTATGGTAAAGATGGATTTATAAGGCTCATTGCATTAGCAATGAGGTATGAAAACTTCCACCTTTTGCATTCACTCCAGACTTGACTATAACTAAAAATATTTTTGTTTAAAATGTGGATAGATATTCTCAGCCATGCTTTCAGCTCTTGTGGACCCCATCCAATTTGCCATATTTGAGGAAGACTGTAGCTGGAGATGGAAACTGCTGATGGAATTGGGTTTTGGAATGAATTACAAGCAGTACTCTCTCTGAACATGATGTGCCAGTGGGTGTTCATTTTGGATTTTGCAATTTGGTTTGTGATCTGATGACACAGAGCATTTCCCCTCTCACTTCATGAAAATAATTAATATGTACAAGCAGATTACATGATTTGTTTCCTTTTGTTGTGATTGCTGTTGTTTTATTTGTCAATTTTCTGAGTAGACAAAGCAACTTATTCTTTATCTCAGATACATGTGATATATTTAGCATGGGAAGAGAATGCTGCTAATAGCATTACATTAATGGCTAAATAAGCACATGGATAATAAACCTTACCTCTATTTTCAAGCTTTGAATTAGATCTTTACAGCTCCAAATACTGTCTTTGGCTCAGTCTCAGTCACCTGCCTGGGAATGCTCTCCAGAGCAGTATATCTAGGTACAAAGCCTATATCCCATGAAAGAGATGTCTAATAAATCAGAACCCAGCTCAACAATTCTGTGTTTCAGAAACCTACAGACTAGCTTTAAACAACTTACATCTTTGGACTGGGAGAACATTTTAGGGCACCTGTCATCTGTTATGTCCTCCTGCCATCAGAAACTTTAGACTTCTGTTTAATGCCTGTGTGTATAAAAAGCTTTTAAATTTGGATGATAAAATCTTCTGCACCAATGCAAAGCAGATTTTAAACATGCGAATGTCTGGTTGTAACAAAGTTGCTGAATGAAAATTTTAAAAACTTACAAAAAATTACACTAAGAACATAGATGCTTGCTTGCCACCTACTCTTATTATTCTTTCTTTGTGTAAATTACTATGGCATTTATTTTAAAGGATATAAGATTGAATGGTAAATCCAGCTATTTCAGTGGCCTACTTGTCTCAGTCCCCTCTCTTTCTTTTACCCCCTGCTTTATTACCTTTCACTGTTCTTGGTGTCTTTCAAGGTTAATTTGTGCTCTCAGAGCCTAATGGAATAAGCTGCTTGCTGCAACAGCTTGTGTTAAGCGATCAAGATGGTGTGGCAACAATTAATGAGATCTAACTTGGAATCAGCCTTGCTTTCCTTGCTTTGTCATGACTGTCATTGGGGCAGTTGCTTACAGGCTCATTCCAGTTTTCTCCAGGCTGTTCTACAGCCTCTCAGCAAATGAAACTGAGAAGATATAACTTACAATGCACAATAGACAAAACCTGAGAAAGCATTGCTTTCTATTCACAGCATTGCTAAAATTATAGCATGGATGTTCATTGTCTCCCTTCCCTCTTCTCCCTCCTGCCATTTAAATTTTGTTGTTATATGCCATTTTTCATTAAAAAGTGTTAAAATCAGGCTAGTCTAATCCAACCTGGTCCCAAAAAAGTGAAAAGGAATTAGGTACGGGGATTTATTCTCAGCCTCCATTAATTTCTCAAGCTGTTTACTTGAATTTCCCTCTCTCTTTTTCTTTGTTCTTTAATAACTTTTTCTTCATTTTTTAACAACTTTTTCTTCCTCTTTCGCAGCTCCGGGTGAGGGCAAGGCGGAGGAGAGACTTGTTGAACACAGACCTGCTGGTGGAACCCTGTGGAGCGGGTTGCTGCCAGGGGCAGGAAATGGAACACATGCCTTCCACCAAGGCAAATTTCTTTTTCTAATCAGATCAGCAGTCATGCAGGTAGAAGTGGCACTGACAAAATGTCAAGAAATCAATCCTCACATACACATGAGTTCCAACTGCAGCTATGGCTGGATTTCTGACAGAGAGGAAATGGCTGTGGCCAAAATTCTGTTGTACATCATGATTACAGCTGTAAGGAACAGTTCATTTAACCCAAATACTATAAAGCCTTTAGATTTTAAGTACCTGACCCAGGTTTCCTAATGGAAGGTTAAAGTGAACTTTATTAGGAACTTCAGCTTGTTGTATTTCTTGTTGTGCAGTGTTACTGCTCTGAGGGATACCCATTCTGCAAAGCTTTTGTTTAAAGGCTACTAAATTTTAAATGTACTAATTTTTTATGGTTTCACGGTGTTACTTTAATGTATATATGTATATACACAGATTAGGTATTTTCACCAAGATTGAAGCAATAGTTTTCCCCTTTTTTTAAATTTCTTGTCTAAGGGCTTAGCAGTAGAGTGCTCTGTTCATGCATTCTGGTACAAAGAGAAAAGCAGTGATTCACTTGATATGCTTTGCATGTGGCTGCTGCCATGCTGCAGCACAGAAGTCTTTTTTCCTTATGCACAGAACAGAAAGCACTCTCCTTCTGGATTCCAGTTTATAGATTTTACATAGAAAATAAAAGCCACTGGCATTTGTCCTAGATTAGCTCCCTGAAATGGACTGTATGTTTATGTCTCTTCAGGGCATGAAATTTTGGGATAAGACTCTGGTAGCAAACACACCACTTTATTATAGTTCTGTGGACCCTTGATATAAAGCATAATTTCAGGTGCAAAGCTTGAAATAACTTAATGGAGAGCACAGAAACAGTTAAAATACAATTAAGGAGTTATTTCACTGTAGAATGATATTGATACTTTAGCATTTAACTTCTATTAGCAGAATACTAATATTTGCATCACATAAGAATAAGTTAAAAATATAACTTTGACCTTTAGGAGTAAGTAGTAACTAAAGAAGAGGAAAAATTAATGAAGTCTGTGCCATACAGAGAAGGAAGGCAATCATAAAATAGTTTGAGTTCAAGGCCATGTAGCCCAGCCCCACCTCTGAAATGAGCAGGAACATCTTCAACTAGATCAGGTTGCTCAGAGCCCCCCTCTAACCTGACCTTGAATCTTTTCATTGATGGGACATTGACCACCTTTACCAGGCAACCTGTGTCAGTGTTTCACCACCCTTGTCATAAAAATTGTCTCCTGTATAATTAATCTAAATCTACTCTCTTTTGGTTTAAAGCTATTGCTGTCACAACAGGTCCTGCTTAAAAGTTTATCTGTGTCTTTCTTATAAGACTCCCTTTAAGTACTGAAAGGCTGCAATAGGCTGTCTCCAGAATCTTCTCTTTTCCAGGCTGTAAACAGCCAAATTGTTTTTATTAGTGAACAACAAAACATAGACTGATTATAGCTGAATTTGTTGTTTTAAAGTTGACCATTGTATTGTTACCTGTTTCACCCAGATATGAGCCCTACTGCTGCTGTCACAAAGAAGGCACCAGGCCACCTGATTGGAAGGAATTTACGCTAACATATGCTGCTAAGGTATGTAATGCATACTTGTCAGGGGAATACAGGTACTTAAGCTGAGATTTCAGAACATACTTGGAGGCCTTTAACATTGTCAAGCACAACTTGTGGAATTTTCTTTCAGAAACAAAACAAGCTGTTTTTTTCTATGATTCTTTTATGACTTAAGATATTGCCATTTAGCATTTGTTATTAGATACAGTCCTAATAGGAGCTAGCAAAGATTGATATGAATAGCAAGTACAGAGCTTTGCACTTTTCTTCTGACCAAGGGTAACCTTAATTAAATCCACAAAAGCATGGAAATTCTGGATTAAAGTTGAGGATCATTTCCAGAGCATCCTAGTTCTATTCACAGGTTCTCCAGTAGGGAGACAGATTTGACAGCGATTGTTTCCAGCACCAGTGAAGGCTAACTCTGAAACTTATGTAGTTTGCTGATTATATCAGCACTGTAGCCCCTGAGAATGCATCTCACTGACAGCCCATATTGTTACCTTTTTTTCCAAAATGTATCCATGACAATTAACTGCCTACTTCTTGATAGTTCTGTTTTGCATTACAGTTGAGAATGAACTTGCTGTTGAGTGAGCAGGGGCACTGGAACAGTCATATAATTCTATGTTCTGACTTATTGAGACATAACATGTGCAGTGTATGTAGTTGTATTGATCTGCTGCTGATAACAGCAATATATTAAAGTATGCTGCTACACTAATTTCAGTCCTATCTCCTCAGTACCCAGAATGGCTCTGTCAACTACTGTAAAGGTGGCCTGAAAGAAAGTCCAGATCTTTTTCAGATGTGTGAACTTCAACATCAACTAGGCTGTTACATAGTTTCTTTTAATGCTGTGAAGACTCTGGGCTTGAGACTTGCAAATATATATTATCTGATATGTATTTTAATACATAGTCAAGCAACATACCTGATGGCTTGGTGTGTGCCTATTAGTTTTGGAATAGGTTATTTTTATTGCTCACTTCCCTTCCTCTATCTCCAGGCAGAATAAATCTAAATTTGAATTTTAAATAGATGGGGGGGAGGAAGGCACGTAAGAGAAAGAAAGCCTAGCAATCAGCTCAGCATGCCAAGGTTTATCCCAAAGCAATTTTTACAACTGCATTTTAAACTTGTTTAAAGAAAAAAAAAAAAAGAAAAAGGATTATAATAGAGATTTGAACCATCCCTGAACAACAGAAAAGCAGCTGGGTACTGCTGGAATATCAGAGGTGGCTGGGCATTGCAGTTTGAATGAAACTGTCTGCTCAACTTTAAAAGAAGATGTCAAGTGTAGACCCTCTCTCACTGAAAAAAAGCCTTATTGATCCATTTAGCTAGTAACATACCAAAAAGTATGTGGCATTCAAGTTAGATAAATGTCAGGAGCTGCAATTGATCTGGAGTTCACTGCAAAACTTTATGGCTGTACAGAGTTACAGATTGGTGAATTCTCCAAAAAGTAATGACATTCCATAGAAAGATTTTTGTTATGTTTTCTCTGAGAAGACACATTTAGACATTAACCTGCTCCAAGGATGGGTATTAAAAACACTGGTGAAAGTTACCAGAGCTGGGCAGAATTACCTAGTTTTTCCAGATGACTTGAAAGAATTATATTAGTTCTGATGTGGGATTTGGCCTGTTGGAATTGGTCACTTTTCCCATACTTTTCTATGAAGCTGTAGTTATCCTCAATTACATGCTGCCTGGCTATGTGATGCTTTTGTAAGAGTAACAATTTCAATGAGCAGCTCACACTATCAAATACATGAACAGTGCTTTAACAGTTAGTAGCTTATCCTTCCTTATGGGGAAGGAGATAGATAACCCTTTGCTTATAGCTGCCCATGCTGACATCCACTCATCCTCTGAGGAACCTGTGGCTGATCCATCATGAAAAGAGTGATGGCCAGTTGTGTGTAATGTAAAATTAAATACAGAGCTGCCTTTGACTCGAAACTCATCTGAGTCTTGTGCAACTTCTACTGAAAGGGACTGCACAGCTTATATGGAACTGAGTGGTGGCAGGACCCAAACACGTTTGCAGCTGGATTAGTTTTTTTCAATAACCATTCACAGTACCCATTGAATGAAGCAGGCTGAAAAACTTCTTAGTTGATTCACAAGCTGGATATTACTGGTAGCAATATTATGGTATTGTTTTCTTAAGAGACACCTTAACATCCAGCACCACAGAGACAAATTTTTAAGTATGGACTTCACCAGCCTATTAGCAAAACAGACTCACCTTTACACCATACTTGCATTTAGTGTTAAAAATTAGAGAGTCTTACAACAATATATTTCAAAAACTATATAAGAATAAAGATACCAGTAGTTAGAACTAGAATCCCATCCACAAACACAGGTCAGTTTCCACTGAATTATTTAAAAGTTGTTGCTCTCAAAAGTGTTTTTTATGCAAAAAATTTGCTACTCTTACATTCAAAGAATCCAAAAATAAAAATATATTGTGTTTTCAATGTGAGATTTGCATAAAACATTTTTTGTAATAAAAAATGGGTCAAGAAATATATGTGTCCAAAATAAGCATTTGTAGAAAAGGCTTTGCTATTCTGAACTGGAAAAGAAAAAAAGTCCCTATGCAATCATTCTCTAGGGTATTGTGATACAAAAGTATCACAGGCAAAGTAAGGAGGTAAGAATGAAGCATGAAAAATAGCTATAACAATTGGTGTGGGTGTCACTCTTGTCTCTCTGCAGAAGCACAGCTGCAGGTGAAGTGAGGAGTGCACGAAGCTCTTCATGTCTCCTGAGAGCACAAAGCAGATGCAGTCTGCTGCCGTGGCCCTGCAGTTTAAACAAATTGATCCAACCATTGTCTCATCAGAACAGTGTGAATTACCAAAAAAAAAAAAACAAAAACCAAGAAAAAAATCTTTCTGCTTGCTAAGAGTGGAAAAAGATGATGGACTTGATGGACAGGTACAAACCAAAGAATTTCCCAGTGTTATCATTCCACATAAAATACTTCAAGTTTAGCCAAATAAAAGTACACATCAGCATACCCATGAGCCTGTGGGCTTTGTTCAGTGGGTCTCATCAGGTTAGAGGCATTGAGGGAAATGTTTCTAACACACGGTACCCTTTTTACTCCTGTCCACTTAACGGATACTAGCAGCCTGAGACCTATGGGAGCTGTTGTACTCTCATCTCATCCCCACCCCTTTGGCACCGCAGTTGAAAAGTGATGCAAAACTATTTCTCTGCCTTAGGAAAAGGCTGTATTTATTGATACAATACATTTGCTCTTTATGTGATGAATGTGTAGTAAATACCTATAAATTCTTAGCCTGAACATGTGTGTATTGCTGACCTTGATACTGATATTTGTTCTTAGCTTTTTTTCAACTACTTACTGAGATTCTTCCTTCCAGTTAAATGAACAGCAAATCTATCTGCAGATATTATTTTTTATTTTAAATACATGATTACTTAAGGCACAGGAACTCTTCAGTTGAATTATTTTTTGCAAGTGCTTAATCTTATCTTCAGGGGCTCTAGCCTCTGCAGTAGGTGGGGGAGATGTCCTCAGTATGTTCTGCAGTTCTCCCCTAATGACTTATGTTACACATCCAAGATTAAGACCAAACATGAAAGAAAATATTCTTTTTGTTCTTCAAAATCACTGCTAACAAAGCTTACTGGGGGGAAAGGCCAAATGAAAGTCCCTTCTGAGATGCTGCTCTTGGTTAAGACTTCTCTTTGCAGCAAATGCTGTTCTAGCTGTGCTGATTTCATTCGCTTTCAGCCATGAACTGCTGTAGCATTGGAAAGAAATGGCTCAGGACCTGAAATTATGAATTTTTGCCCCCTTCCTTCCTTCTTGAAGTCTGAGCCTGGTATTAAAGATCAGAGCAAACTTTGGTAGTGATTCATGAGACACTACTACCCTCCCTCTCTCTTGAGCTCCCTGGTTGCCTGATTCTTAAAACACACCAATGTGGTCCTTCATTGCTGTTTAATAATAAATGGTATTTTGTTTGCCTACCTGACACTTTTATTAACTTCACTTTTGTGTGTGTGCACATGTTTCTCCAGGCATGATTTCTCTCCAGCACCCTCCAAATTAAGGTGGTGGGGGAGAAAAAGCACAGCTTTATTTGAAGAGAATTTTCCCCTAATCTGTTGCAGCTGTAGGGGACCATTCAGCCAATTAAAGAGAACAGGCTTTGGCTCCTGCCCAAATGAGGTGACCACATGTTACACTTGGATCGGTCACCTCAGGGAAATGGTGGGTCACAGGGGCATTTGGTTGTCATTTCCTCTCTGGTCAGCATGAGGCAAGTGTACAGCAGCAAGCAGGGGAACAGAAAAAAAAGTACATTTTATCTCATGACTTGACTTTGCAGTATTAAAGATCTAGCAGCATCCAGTCAGAGTAGAAGATTCTCCTACAACATGATGTGGTCTGGGATTTGGGCAACAGTTATGTTTAATTTCTTAGTTTTGAAGTGTCATTAGCTTTTTTCTGTCTCCTACCACAGCTTAAAAGTGAAGGTTTTATTAACGTAAAGGAATTATGGTAGGCTTATTCTGGTTTAACTGACTTCAGAATTTCTTTTACACATTGGAAAGGTGCCGCCTCCACAAAACAACAGCCCCTTCCTTAACAAGACAAGCAAAAAGATTGAGCTGTTAGGCAATAGAGGCTTGATTTCAAGGTAAGATGACAATGCCTTCCCCAGTGTCTCAAATGAGTGATGTCATCTTGTGCTCAGCATATAACATAGATAATGAGTTACAAACAATTTTACTAGCTGATCTATAGCTTAATTCACTCCCAAACTGCACATACAGCTAGGGCTGTATGGAAGTACAACCTTCTAGAGCCATCACAGTGAGCTTGTCTTCAAAAAATCAGAAACATCTGGTTTCGACTAAACTCAGGCACAAATAAACTAATACTAATCATGAAGGAGGAAATGCTTCAATGAACTAGCCAGGTCAGTGAACTCATTTTCCTCTGAATGTGGCTGGCTCCCAGTTTTCAAACTGTTTTTGTTAACACATTCTGGTTATTTAGCTTAGTTAATGAAGTAGTGTCAATGGTGAAAAGGTTTTATTGATGTGACACTTTCATCTTTTCAGTACAACGAATTTAGAGCTGTAATGCTTCCATTCCAGGTAGGACCATTGCAGCAGTCAAGGATTCAGTTTTTGCATAGCAGCTGAGTTGATAAATGTATTTTCTTAGGCAGGATGAGTCAGGCTGTTGCTGTTAAGGGAGTGTGAGGCCCACTGAAAATGGTTCGAGAGGAGACGAGTGCATGTGGAGCAGCTGATGAACGATGACAACCTCCTTGTAGATCTCAGCCTTGATCAGACATTGGAGAGGAAGCTCTGGTTGTTCCCCATGTGGTGGAACACTGCAGATGGTGCCATGGCCTTGGGGCATGGACAGGTATCAGAGCTGGCAAAAGCTTTGTGTGGAAAGAATTCAGAAGTGAGGGACACATGAAGTTATGGGCAGTGTCCTATTCAAAACAGAGATGAAATAGTTACAAGCTTCTCAAATCTCTTTGTAGAGAAAGAAGAAAGGCCGGGTTTTAGTTTTTGTCTATCAACTCCTTTCTTTGTATTCCACCCAACAGGATTTTGTTTGTCTGGAATCTGCCTATAGCCCAGGGTCACCCTGCCATCTCCACAGTGATGCAGTGCTGATTCAGCTTCATCCACCCATGTATCCATGATGTTGTGCCTTCTGGTTTTGTCAAACACTCAGTTTTCCAAACTATGCTGTGTACAACATGCTTGTCTAAAGAATCTTGATTTTATTTGTTTGCTTTTTTGCAAGATTTCCTGTTTTTTCTTTAAATTTGGTTTAAATATCAGGAAGCACCTACCCAACAAAACTGAAAGTCATCTGCAATTACTACTTGATTATCAAAGGACTGTAAATCTCAAAGGAAAAAGGTGATATATTTAGCTTTAGTTTCCCATTTTTCCCCTCCCAGCCCCCCAAATTCCTTACCTTAGTGACCATCAAATAACAGCTGCGGCATAAAATCCTATGCAGACACTTCAACAAGTTCTAGAGAGCTGAGTTTTATGGAGTTTTAAATAGGGTAGCTGCTTTTTTTTATCTTCCAGAGCTGAAATTATGGAAATACAAGAGACTTTCCTTTAAAGGCTTTCAGACTTTGAGATGATGGTCAGACTGAGAAGCTTTAGTTTTGAATAACTTTTTCAAACAGATTAAACACAAAATTCAGATCACACCCTCTGGAGACCAGGTCACTTAGAAAAGATGGCTGAATGGCAAATTTAACTTTTTTTGTAAAAGTCAATCTGAGATCATCAAGCAAACTTTCAAGTTGTCCTGTGCTTTGGAAATGCTGATCTCAGTCATTGAAAGAATTAAGTTCTTGGTGAGACAGTTGCTGGACCAGTTCTCTGTTCATTGCCCCACAGCATAACTCTTGATTGCTGAAATGTAGCCAAAGGTTCTCATTTCCTGCAATATTTTCAACAAATGTGCATTCATAATTTTTTTTCTATGACCTGTATATCAAGTATAGCTTTCCTGATTGTGAAGGATTTGGACATTGTAAGTAGAAAACCTTGCTGAAGAGGTCAACAGAAAGGCCAAATTTTGATTCTCTATGAGCTGCTCTGGCTCCAGGACCCTTTGTGCAGGTTTATTCTTACCATTGGTGGAGTTTCTGCCCATGGCTAGTTTAAGGCCCTTTCGTATTTAGGGAGTTGAGTTCAGCTGTACGTGAAGTCGCATGATAAACAGTGTGCTCCAGATAGTGTCCTTGTAAATAATTTCAACTTTGGTTCTACCAAAAAAGAAGATTATGTAAATTTACTCCTGGCATTTTTGGATACTGATTGCTGAGTATAAACAAAAGGCATCCCTACAGATCAAATCACTGTCTGAGCCATTCCCCTGGCTGCTCCTGGAAGGTCTCAACAGATTAGTTTCTAAAACAGTTTGGGAGGCTTGGAAGTTTGGAACAGAAATTATGAAGCTGGCCACAAATTATTACTCCAGCTGCTTATTGTACCTGGCATGAAGAACATGTAATTTCCTTTTTGGATAGTGTACATAGCTGCTGTATTTTGAGTCAAATAGGACACTTTTCAAACATTCAGGAGGATCCTCTCAGCAGGTTGTGTTGCAGTTGTGAGAATGGGAGCTCAAAACACTTGCCACAACTTGATCTTCTTTTAATATCTGAAGCTATTTCTACAGCACTGTAAATAATTATCTCCTCTGTAGCTTGTTAGCAAAGGTACAGGCCATATTATGGTTGTAATTAAATACACAGAGCATAGTTTTCAGCATCTAGATTGGAAGAAACAAACTGGGAGGACTCTATAATATAGGTGCCATCATTTTTGATATCCGAGAAAGAAACCTGTCAATACTAGTCTAGCTCTACAAAAAATAAATGCCTTCTGTAGAGATTTGGATTTTTACATCCACAATGGATTGGGCTCTAAGTATGTGATCAAAGATGATAATTAAGCATCATGTACTGTGGTGTAATTTCCTCTTTAACCTGCCTCTGAGTCCTTTGAAGCTGATGACACAGCTAAGAAAGTGGCAAACACTTCTGGTCAGTTTGGCAGTCTAATCTTAATTAAAAGCAAATTGGGATTTCACATACAGCTCCTAACAATCTAAGGCTTCCTGAGTAACCATTAGAAGAAATGGCAAACTAAACATAAGCATTTTCTTTCTTTCTTTTGATCTTAAGCAGACCTACAAATCAGCCCTCAATATTTCAAAAATATGTTAATTTATGAATGTGCTATTTGTCTAAAAGGAATGGTATAATAAAAAAACTGGCAAAATACTGATCCTGTGCAAATCAGACTTGGAGATTTTTCTTTTATAGCCTACAATTTCCCTACCCTATTTTGTGGTTAGCAATGCCAGTTCCAATGAATTCTCAAATTAGAAAATGAAGAGACTGGAGCTAAACATAAACTCTTCCTGCTTTTAAGATGTGGCCTTCTGAAGCTTTAAATTTTAGGATGATTTATAAATGCTTTTAGTCCATTGGCAATTTAACTTTACTGTCCAAAAAATGGCAGATGATAAATAACTCTAAGGTTCATGTTTTAATTTGTCCATATATTGCATTTATTGTATCTCAAATACTGGTTACTGAAGTCCAGAATGCAGCTTTTCAGTCTCTTTGCTGATTAATATCAGTCATGAAGTTAAACAAACTACGGCCTTTTAACCTGTAGAGTTTGGCTGACATCAAGTTAACTAACATACTGCTACCCTAGGAAAACACAAAGGCATCTTTTTACAAGGTAGAAGAAAAAGTGCCTGACTTTTTGGATGAGGTCACATTCATTCCTCTTTTCTTCTTTTTAGAAAACCTGATTTGTAATAGAGAAATGGCTTGACTTTTTTTTTTTTCATTATTAAAGAACTGCATAATTTTAAATACAAATCAGATTAAGTACAAATCCTACTAAACATAACAGGCAGAAGCAGGAGTATTTGAAGCCATTGGCCTGTGTGTAGCTTGCATGTGGGAGGACACAGTTTTTTATTTGTGTAGACTAATCATATAGAGAACAGTTGACTAATCTGTCTCCTTTTTTATTGCCTCAAATCAGATGAGTATTACATCTGCTATACCCGTCTTTCAAAGCTGAAGTCAAGGGCTCACGACTTTGACTTTTATGAAAATAGACTTGAATCTGTAAAATTAGTTTTCCTCCTAAATTTCTCTTAAAATCAACATTATGCTGCTAAAATGCCTGCTGAAATCAGCATTTGGCAGGAGTAACCCTTCAGGTCCTTATCCCACAGTGAGTTATATACAGGAAAAGTCTTTTTTGTAGGGAAAGGTTTTTATTGAAAATTTTTGTTTTGCCACAGTTATGCTTCTAGGATGTTGGACTCTAGTGCATAAGATTACAATTTAGCCAAATGGAAAACATACTAGATTGAAATAAAATTATTCTGGAAATGTTACAATGCTTTTATAATCACTGTGGACAATTCAATGGAATTCATTAAGAGAATTATCTACCTCTTAGAGATGTTTTTATCTTAGTTGTAAATAAAGGAAACAATGCTGGTAGTTCTAAATTTCTCCATCCATCAATATATGTACTAAGATGCGGTTCTTGGTCCATTTGATTATGCATCTCAAAATTAAAATTCATTATCTGATACCTCAGGAGGTAATTATGACCTAACTCTGAATTTCCAGCCTTGTTCCTGTCTCTGGTGGACCAAACTGGTCCCAAGTCAGATCAAATATTGAGGAGGAGAGTGTGTTTCACTTGGGTGTAGCCAGATTTGTCTCTGGTATCTAAGAACACCTGAGGCCTGGAATATAATACATGGGACCTGTGTTTATTTTTTTCAGGCTCTGAAAACAAGGAAAACAAAGCACAAAAAGTGAAAGGCTGTGTTGACAAAACTAATTTCTATTTCAGGAAAGTGAAATTGATTTAGTGATCCAGAGTGCCGTTGTCTTCATTTGGAATAAAAGTTCTACCTGGTATTAACATCATTGACTCAGTAAATAATGTTGTGATACTTCATCTCATAAAGCTACAAACTGGGATGGAAGTTTGTGATATGGCTGGAAGCTGATTCAATTCAAATATATATCTTAAGCTTGTTTAAGTAGATGTACAGATGAGAAACCTGTAACTGGGGTGTAATATTTATAGTTTGTTTCCACAGGAGCTCTAGTGAGCACACACTGTTTGGACAAGTGCTACTGGATTTCAGAACTGGCCCCTGGGTCAGTGTCAACACTTTGCACAGGGATAGAGAATGTTTCAGGAATTTTCTAGCCAGGGCTGTGAGTTGGGTTTGCTGAATTTGCCTCAGAGTTGGTTGATGTAACCCTGTAAAACACAGATGTCACTATTATAATGCTTTTCCTGTTTTGTATTTGGAATATAAGGGCAATAATTCCCTAACATCTTTGTTTATTACTTTTTCTGCAAAGTAAGGAGCATCCTTTTCTCCTACAATCCATATGAAAAATAATAAGTAGACCTAAACTCGCAAGTCAATATGATTAGTAACAAAGTCTCACAGTATTTTAAAATACATATTCTCTAAGTAGTTTTTTATAAGGGATAGAAGGAGAATGCTGACATTGAAGATGTCTCTAATGAGTTGTGCATGGAATTAAGGGGAGTTTTTTTCATCTTTGTTTTAGAGATTTAAAAAAGTGAAATGAAAAGGAATTCTTTAGAGTATTTAAATATAGGTGAATTTTATGCCTGTCCTTTTGTTGGATTCGGACCTGCGACTTCCCTTTTTTGGTACCTGTATTTGTGTTTATTACAAGCCAACAGAGAGCATCTGTAGGGTACAGAATTGTTTAGCTAGGAACTACCTAACAATATTGGCACATTTTTAGAAAATTAAGAACTGTTAAAAATTGGAAATTATCCATGAAGTTATTTGAAGTTTGGAGAATGATATCTGAGGTGGTAGTGTAGGGAATAAATCAGTAGGAAAAAGGAATATATTGAAAATGTACCAGAGAGATTTCTGATTCTGTGGAGTTTTATTTCATTTTTTAAAGCTTTGAGTATTTAGAGCCATGTTTTTAACTTCAGCATATCTTAGATACAGTAACTCTTTTCAGTGGACATGTTCCCTCAGGATCACATTTCTGTTTTACAGTGTATTCTCTTGTGTTTTCTGTGGGAGATCTGAGTAAGGAAACATCTGATGATCTGTACAGAAACATGCACTTTAATTTCAGTGAAGCCTGTATAATGGCATTTCTGGAAGGATTATTGCTTTTTCCAGAGTAATAGTGCAAATTGCAAGACCCTGAAGAAACCATGACTGTTGCACCCTTGAAACTAGCTGCAAGGGAGAATAATCAGACACATATTCATTCTGAGTTTCTCTGAAGGTTTTTCACCCCACATAGTATGGCAAAACCTGTGCTAATCAAGGGCTTTAGAACAGTAACTGCAGTCCCAAGACTTCCAGCATAACCCACTGTACCACACCCAGTTGCTTCTGATTTGCCTGGTACCAGTGCTAGATTTTAAGAGTCCTCCTCTAAGCAAGACTTTTCCTGGCTGACTTTCCTTTAAATGCTCGCTAGCACTCTACAAGAGAGAAGCCACCCAGTTTCCTTACCTGTTTCTCACCTTTTTTTGTTTTGTTTTTCCTGAAGTTAAATCTTTGTTCTTCTGCATCATAAGCCCTCTGCTCTGTGCACTTTTGGACAAAGACAAAATGTTCCTGTCTCTTTGCACCAGACTTTCACATAGTTGATGACTGATATTTACTTTTCTTCTTAGACAAAGCAAGTCTGTATGCTCAATCTGTACTCAGGTTTTTTTGGGGAGTGTTGTATGACTCTGCTTCTGTTATTGCAACCATTGAACCTGTGCATGAATTCTGTGCATGAATTCTGGGGTGCAGTTAGAAGAAACATCTTTGCAAGACTCCCAAGTCTTAAAATTATGACCGGAACCATCCCTTCCTTATTCAGTCACATTACTTATGGATTTTACTGGGAATGTCCTTGGGAGGCTGTGCTCTATAGATCTATTACAAACCAGTTAACAAGGACATTTTATGTAATCTAATTTTAATTTACATAACCTTTTAAAATTGGGTTATTAAAGTTTAAGCATTGTAATGCATTAGTAGAACAGGGTGCATCTCTGCTTTAAGAGGAAGAGTCAATTGGTTGCTAACAAAGGTATGCAAGATCCACAGCAGGGTGGAGCACAGGGGGAGATGCTGAGGAGTGAGAAAAGATGAAATTTTAGGTCCTCTTTAAGGCACCAACTGAATTTAGGTCTGATAAGTTCCCTGTTGAAGAAGACTTGTGTGTGCAAAGGAGGGTCAAACTGCTGGTGAGAGGTGGTGTCTCTGTTTTTATGCATTTTTTGACTTCAAATTTCTGTATAACATTTGACCATTGTCTAGTATTTTGTGCTCAGTTACTACTCATCAGATGCCTGTCTATCAGTATGAACGAACAAGAATTCTACTTCATGGTGTTGCTGAGATATCGTTGAAAAAAGCATAACTTGTTTTCTGCTGTGTAAAGGTCAGGCTGCATTCCAATTTAGTTTGCCTTTTGAACAAATCCTTGGTATTAGTTACAGCTTTTGATGGTATGGGGATTGGTGGGAACACTTAGTTATTCTCAAGTACTAGCACTGAAGAGTAATTCAGTCATTACATATTTTAATACAAATTACAGCCTCCTGAGAAGCAACTATAAATAAGCCTCTGCTGCAATGTGTGAGGCAGGCAGATGAGTGCTGTAATCTCAGAGCAGTCCCATCATTGAGAACCAGATGCTCCCAAATTCCAGTCCTGATTCTAGTCTCTGTGCGTGTGCTTGAGTGATTGCCTGCATCAGAGGGTTATAATTAATCAGTTAGTGCCTGGGAATGTGCAGAAGGCAAAAATGCACCACAAAAAGTATTTAAGGAGACATGTCACTGCTCTGCTTCCTTCCCATCAAATGTAGGTAGTGTAACCAGTTGAAGTGTACCTGAGTAAATACATGTTTTACAAAAAAGGGGTGTTAATATTTGTTCTTTTATTAGGTGAAGTGTGAATATGAAGTGTTACAGCTCTCAGTGTTAAACTGTAATGACATTATATATTTTACTTATTTAATAGGTAGATAATGGTGATGTGTTTAAAGCCTTAACCACCAGCAAGGGGTTTATACTGATCTCAGCTATTAGTGTGGATGCATTGGTGGGGATAAGCTATATTAACCACATGAATGCGCCAGCTATAGATGATGACGGCTTTGTAACAACAGAATGAAAAAACAGGGCTTTCATAATAGCACAAAGAGAAGTAAACTCTGCATATCCATAGGTTTTAAATGAATGACTGAATGCTGGGAAAAGGACCAATATTTTCTTAACCGGTGGTTATTACTAGGGTATGCTGAAGACCTATCATAAACTTCTATGCATGTTTGGGAAAGTAACTTCATCTGTTCACAGGTCTGGTTCTTCTACTTCTGGTGGTTACCAAAGCATTTAAAGAAATATGAATGCTGCAATCATATTTTAGGAATATGAATTAATTTTAGTAATAACATTAATATTCCTTGGAAGGCTATTAATCACTTGACTACTAGGTGCTTAAAACACAGTTCTTTGAAACAGGAGATGTGGAAGGAAATGAATGTGGCTTCCATCTTCCTTTGAGCAAAGAGATCATGGCTTTTCACCAAACCGAGCATTGAGTGGGACATCTGGTGGTCAAGTAACCTAAACGTGAGTACTCAATGGAATAATACACTTGCCAACTGCCTAGTGGCTAAGCAGCATAATGTCCAGCAAATGCCCAGGACTTAGTTATGCTGTATAACATCTGGTGTGAATTTTAGCCCAGAGCACCATCTCATGTGTTTGAGATGAACTTTCCCATGTGTTTTTGGAGCTTGACAAGGGTTTCAGAGACAGGACAAGTTGATACAGAAGTCTCAGTAGCTCTCTGGGTCTGCCATAATACAAATAGAAACATGCAGACTGCGAATGGCATCCCCCCGAATGCACTGATCAGGGTATTGAGTTGCAGCTGCTAAAAGTGTTTTTGTCTTAATGAGAGAGTTGAGTGCAGGTGTTGTCTTGATCCCAGGCTTCTGGTGCAGGTGTGAGTGAAAGGAAGCCTTTCTGCTGCAGTGCAGTGGTGTTTCTCTGATGTTTCCCTGCTTTCCTAGTGGCATTTCCATTATGGATGTGTAGCTGTGATGACTTGGTTTCAGTCTCTGAAGTTTAACTACTGAAATTACCTGTTCCTCTGAGACATACATTGTGAACCTACTAAGAAACCTAAGATTTAGTCTTGGAGTGCAAGAGAGGTCAGGAAGAGAAGAGGAGGGCTCGGTGCAAATACAGCTTTGCTGGTGGTATGGAGGTAAGCAAGTAAGTTTTCCTTCTCCTTAGTTAAGAATATTTTATTAAGCACTTCATGGGGAGAAAGAGGTTGTTAAATTTGTAATAAGATGTCAGTTCTTTGCTGTACTATGGAAGTGCTTTTTATTTCATTATTCTTGATATCAATTGCAGTTCCCTCTAAATTAAAACCAGTCTAAACCTGGGCCATGAAGGCAAATTAGACCATTTTTATTTCTGCAGCAAAATCATCTGCCTTTGAAAACATTAGTGCTATCTGCCTATTTGCCAAGGTGCAGCTTTTTATAAAATTCTGGATTTCTATTGCTTTCTCGTATTTTACCTTGCAATAAAGTTGCATATTTTTAGAAAGGAGGAATTTGCTTTACTAGTAGAACACCTTGGAACAAAGATTGCAGTTTCAGGTTGAGACTCTACATTCCTGTCTTCTCCCTCTTCCCTGGGGAATATCCTAAAACAACTCTTCAAACTGCTGTAAAATGACCATGAGTCCCAGAAAACCCACCCTCTTTTCTGAGTACTCACTTCTTTGTAAGGACTTTATAGCCTTGTCTTGACCTTTCTTCTGATTATTGTAGATGCATGTATATATCTCTATATATGGTTTGAAATGTATCTTTTTGTTTCCTTAATACATTCAAACCATATAAAATTTTATGATTGAGACTTGGCACAAGGTGTCCATTTCTAGATTCACCTAACATCCTAATATGCAGCAATATCTTTCACTATATTATGTAGATATATATACATTTCTTCATTAGGAATGAGGAAGAAATTGAAGGAATGTTTGTGAAAATGCAAAATATCTTGTAGGTCTTTGCATGCTTTTTTGCCTCAAACGGAGGCATGTGGAAATAACAGTTGGGAAATGCAAGGAGGTTTTGCAGAAGGATTTTACTACAGTTTTAATGCTTGTGGCTGTGATAGTTTGGTCTCTGTTATCAGTCAAGATCAACTCTTGAGACTCAAGACAAGGTATCAAACCCGGTAATCCTCAAAAATACAGAACTCAAATACACTTTAGAAATTCTAGCTGAGCTGCAAAATCCCATTAGGTAAGGATGTGTCTCTTGAACTAATACAGGGAATCTCCCCAACACTAGTCTTATCTTAACCTTCCAACACACTGTATTTTTCTTTCATAAATCAAAAACTGTACAGGATCAGGTAGATATTGCCTGTCTCAAGATGGAAAGCTAATGAATGGACATTATGCAAAGTCCTGGGTCCTGCAGTATGTGGGGCTTGGAGTGAATATCCAGAATATCTCTGCTTCTGTCTGATTTGCTGTGCAGGTCAGGTCCTGATTTTCAACCTGTTTGATGTTTGCTGCTCTAAAAATCTGGAGCAGCTTGGGTTAGGTATTTATCTAGAACCTGCAGTTGGAGGTGACAAGAAGGAACTCCTCTCATGTAGAACTGGAATTTTGGGCTGTAGGCTGATTGCTGTGGAGATTTTTGTTAAAGAAGGACTTCAAAGAGTTTGAGAAGCATTTTTTTTAATTGTGTGATTTTGATCAGATAATGTGACTATCTAAGCAGACTTCTGCTGTGGTATTGCTCTGTATGATTTTCACACATTCAAAAAAATCTTTTTTTCAGTTAATTATTTACTTCCAGCAGAAGAAAAACCCCTTTGCCTCAAAGTGAATTCACATGAGATCCTCCATCAGAGAAACCAATGTTTTGAGGGGATAAAATATTGACATTTTTAAAGTTTGCAAGAGAGGATACCTGCCTTTTGAATTGGAGAAGATGATGTTCTCTTCTCATGAGCATGGCTTTTGACTATCAACTGCCCATTTTTTAGCAGTGATAAGATTTCTTGGGAGGAAGATGTGAGAATGACTGAGGAAAAGCCTCATTGTTCATAAAGAAACACTAAGAGGCTTTTGCTGTATCTGGGTAGCTTGGCTCCTGAGAGTATAATTCTGGCCTGTGCACAGCTCACTGGGAAGTCAGGGTTAGGTGTAGAAATAGTAAAGGGTTCATCTCCCCAGACTTTCTTCTTCTGTGCCTATTGTGTATACAGATTTTGAATCCAATGGGAATATGAGTATTTGAGGAATTACTAATAACTCTGGAACAAGTTACATTTAATGGCAACAGGGTCTACTGGATGTGAGAAAGTTGGTTTTTCAAATTCACCAATAGAAAAACACTTAATCCAAATTAGGAAAGAGAGATAACTATCAGAGAGAAGAGTCCCAGCACTTCTGTGAATTCATTTTGAATGTCTTGAATCTTGTAACAGAAGGCAGCTGCTGAAGCTTTTTTCAGGGAGAGAGGAGGGCAGGGGGACATAAAAAGGTAAAGCACTTTCAGTCTGGTTTCCTGTCTAATTACTCATCGGACTTCTCTAATACCTAAGAGGAAGGAAAGGACTTGACATCTAAAGTTAAAATGTAAATGTGCTTAGCTCGGAGATGCGAATATTTACCCAACAGCTGGAAAATTTTTAGGAGCTGACCCAAAATCCATTAAGTTTAAAAGAAATCTTTAATGCCTTAAAAGAGTAATCGTACCTAAGTCTGTTCATCCCCTTCTTGTCTCAGTTTTCTGATTTGGAAAATTAACACTTTGACCTGCTGTTTGAAGTAAGAGCTAATTCATACATAATAGAACACTAGAGAGTGCCACGAAGATTTAAGTGAATTTAGAGGTGTTGTACTCATGAAGTTCTTTCCAGTAGCCAGTGCCTGGGTGGTCATCTTCTGTTTTGTAAGTTTCGGCCTTGTGCTACTGTGTTCACACTTGAAGATGAAAGACTTGGCAGTAAGAGAAGGTATTTCTGTTTGTAAAAGTACTTGCTATTTTTGTAGAGAATGTTCTCTTTGGAATTTTATTGTTTTCTGAAGTCAGGTATTGCTAACCACCTTTAGCCACGTCATCATCTTTCATTCTGGAATATCAGTTTTTGATAATGGAACTTTATCTTTGGAATTATTTTATCTCTTGGTAATTAATTAAGGCAACATGGGCTTACAGATTGGGAGATGGGGAATGTTTCTTCTGAACATGGCATAACTGATCTGGAGGAGGACTCCCATCTTCTCAAACGGGAAAGGCTTCCTGTGTCTGGTGCAGATGGGAGCCTTTGTCTGACACTGTGTGATTTGCTGGTTGTCCTTGCACTTGAGGTGAAAAAGTTTCCGTGCTGAGCAGGTTTGCTCAGCAAACAAGTTCCTTTGGGTCAGTATAAACAGGATGCCCTTCTCAGGAAGCCTCACTGCATCTTGTTAAGAGGCAGACATTGTAATTCTGAGGAGAATGAATATTCCCCATTTAGGTGCTTATAGTTTTGACAGGATTCAAATGCACAAAGATCAGTAAGCATAATCATAGTTCATGCAGTACACTTGCCTGCATTCCTAGAAATTCATCCTGACCTCTGTTCTATGACCTGGTTATTTTTTTGTGGTTTTTTATATCAAGTTATTTGATTAGAAGGAAACCAAACAGCAATAAAAAAAAATCCCAAATTCTTTTGTTGGAACAAATAAGCTGGTGCTATCAGCAAATAGTGGTACCTCTTGAACTGGAGTTTTCTGTTACTAAAATACACATCAGTTCCTTCCTATCCTGTAAGATTCAGGTTCTAGAGACATAAAATCACATGAAATTTGTTTGTTATTGTTTCACTTACTTTCATAAAGCAGTTTGGAGTTGTAAACCCAAGCGTAAACAATGTTGCATGATTTTTCTTTGAATGGCATAACTACATTCAGATGCCAAGTGTGAAGTGCTTTGACAGTCTCACAGCAACTTTTATGCGAGGATTTGAAGGAAAAGAAAGAGAGGAAAAATCAACTATTGTCTTTCACTGAGAATAATAGCATTTGAAACTCCATAACACTCATCCACAAAATGCTATGGGAAATGCTGGTTTTATACAACAGGCTGTTTACAGTAAACCATTTAAAATGGCCATATCCTGACATACGCTGCTGGAGAGCTTGCCAGATACCATCAGCAAAATGGACCATAAAGGCAATCCAAAACTACATTCTTAGTGGAATTTATCTGATAAATAACTTGCTAAATCCGAAGTGTTTCAGTTATCTTTTAAAAGTGTTAGAGACTGAACTGCTTATCTGTTTAGCCTCACTGGCAATGTTCTCTCTAGAGGTTAAAGTATATAATGCAAGATACATCCATTCACTTTAATAGAGTTATTTTGGGAAGAATGGGACCTGCAGAATCATTAATTATATGTGATTTCACTGGAGAAGGTCTCATGATGAAGAGATATGCTTGCTTCACTTGGTGGTAAACTCTTATTTCAAACACAATTTTTCAATTTGATAATTTTCAGTGTCATGTAAAAACTTAGCAGCAAAAGAGCCCATGTATCTCAAAACCATAATTTTTAAAATCTATATAACCTATTTCTTTCATCTGCTTTTGCCAGCCGTAATATGTGATAATGGAAAGATAAAAGATGTGTAGTCTTACAATGTTGTCATCGGACTAGAAGCCATGAGCTGCTTTACTATCAAAGATCTGTAGAGAATAGAAATGGTTTTATATAAGATTTCTGTTTAATTGTGATATTGTGTGCTATTCAAATTTTATTTTCATCAGGGGAAAATCACAACAATTCTAAGTTTTTCTCAAAGACATTCCAAGAAAATACTGTGTAACAAAACAGTATTTCAGTCAAAATCAAAATATTTCTGTCAAGTGCAATATAAATGCCAGTGTTTTACTCAAAATATCCAAATGTTCCATGTTGGGTTTTTTTTCCTAATGAAATGAAGCTGCATTTCTGTGAAGTATACATCCACCTTCTGTTTCTTCCTAATTTCAAGCACCTCTGCCTTTTCTTTGATGTGGATTTTTTTTTTCATCTACATTTCTCGCATACTTAATTGAGCAGTACTCTATCTTGAGACTGAATAAACGGCATATACCAAAAGCTGCTGATATGGAAGTATAATAAAGTAGAGATACAGAGTTTTTGGCTGTCCTTGAAAGTGGAAGAGCAGCTATATTTTTTTGGGTAGTCAGACAGAAATATAATTCATGGATAACCATAGTTAAAAATATACTAAATAACCTTACACTCATATTTGACTTGTAATCTTCAGAGGGTTATAGGTTTTTAATTACCTGATAAAACTATAGAAAGTTTACTGATTGCTGATTTATTGGTATTATAACTTAACCACTTCTTTCAAATTTCATTACTGACTGAGGATTTTTAAGGATGACGATATCTATTTCACATTTTGGCTAGTAATTTTAAGAAATCTTTGAGATGAAAGCAATATATAAACGTATTTCAGGAAACAAATTGATAAATTGTTCTGATTTGTATCAATGATAACAGAAATTGTGAGGTGCTGATTGATAACCAAATAATTTTGTATTGTAATAACAGATTAACTAAAAAGTACCCCCATTGTGTCAGTGTTGGCAGTCGCAGAATAATGGCAAATAACAAAGTTGTGTAAAATAGCTCCTGTATTCTTCAAATATGAGTAAATAAAAATGTAGCATGTGTCTAAAAAGTCACGTAACTGAGAGGTTATTGCTTTGATTCTAATTATATGGGATATTTTGTACTATTTTATAGTGTTCTGCCTGCTACCACTAGGAGTGAGGAATGACTGAATGCTGAGGGTCAAACTTCTTCTGGTCCTAGGTATAATTTCTGTGTTCAATTACCACCAAATGGGTGTAAATTACTGAAGTATTTGTGGTCAAAGGACTGTGAGCAGTGTAAACAGGAAAAGACTTGGATTTAAGTAGTGAGGATTGCTGCTAATAAATGTAATTAGGGTTAATTAGGACTACTCTCATAACTAGTTGGACATGTTCTTGCATATCTTGCTGCATTAGATAAGTTGTCCCCAAAACCTGTGCAGATTAAAATTGATTACCTTGACTTCTTTATTAAGCAGAAGCAGACAGTGCTGGGCTGGAGTTGGATACCCTCAGTCTGTTGTGTTTTGGGGCTGGTGGAGCTTCAGTTGTCCAGTGCTTAAAATGAGGGCAAAGGTCCTTGAGGCAAAAGAAGGAAAAGCCAAAAGTGGTATGAAGAATGTTTCTTCTTCCTCCCACCTGTCCTAAATCTAACTCTAATGTGTTTTATTAAATAAAATTGCTAGAGTCAGGATGGCCCATTTTCTGAAGCATTTTGCTATTTGTTCTCTTCATATAAAATTAACTCTGAGAACAAAATTATGAATAGGAAGCCTTCCGTAAAACATGATTTTCATCTCAGAACAAAGGCACAAAAATTTATGCAAGATAATTGCATGGACTGTCTTCTTCAATTACTTTCAATAAAATTGAATATTTGCAGCTTGTGTTATACAAATGCAGTCACAACCTGCTGGGCCAGAGTTGGTTTTGAGTAGTCCATAAAATGGTCTGTGCTTTCTCTTAGGTCAACAAACATCCCTTAATTCTGTTTCTCCCAGTAATGTTACTCTGTCTTCTGAACTGTCATAACTATTTGTAATTTTTCTAAGTATTAAACCACACTGAACTTTCCAAGTGCTAAACCATGTGCTTCATCTGAACTCATCAACTAGGTACAATGTTTATGTGAGTTTGCATCAAATTCCATGTGTAAAGTCTTTCATTTACTGGAATTCCCTCAGTTACTGAAGACAATAGCATATGTGCCAAAACTTTGTGATATGTTAGATGTGCAGGTTGCTTTCAGTGGATTAGGAATTTGCTGTTGTGTCCATTTTCCAGGTAGAGGTATAGTTTCATTAATGACAAGTAGTGAGGGAGAGGATGGGAAGCCAAATTACTCAAAAGCTTTGTTCTTTCTCATTATTATACTAGTTTACATCTAGACTATTAAACCGGATTTTTGATGTGAAGGCTGTAGCTAATGTGAAAAGGACCTAAATTTGGAATAGCTCAGGCTGAGCCAAGTAAAACTTTTTCCACCTTCAGCATTCTATTTCCTCATAAATTCAAATGATTCATATTGCTCATTTTAAACTCTTGCTTCTTCCTGCCATTTATTCTATTTCTTCCTTTTAATATCCTTGCAACAGGGGAAAGCATTTGGATTTAGTAGTGCTGCCTTTGTTCCCTGTCTTAAAACACAGCTTCTCTCTCTGCCCCCCATATGCTAACTGGGTTAATTTGGGGGGTTTAATGTTTTCCAAACACACCGAGAGAAATCCTGCCCATTTCCCTCTCATTTTGGGTAGTTGCTTGCATGTATAAGTAATCTTAAATGACTGTAAAAATTCCTGACTAATTCAGTGTATTAACTATTTTGTTGTAGGTTGAGGAAAACAAATTCAGATTATGCCTTGGATCTTGTGCCTTACTGAGCTACGGAGAAAAGAAAAAGAGTCAGGGAAAAGGGTTCTCATTTCCTCTGCTGTCCTCCCCTCTGGTTTTATTGAAAAAACTCATTGAAGTATGTTGGTATGTATGTACTAGGAAAACTTTTAATGCTGCATTTTTGGTAGACCATTTCCTGAGTAATTTGGCCAGTGGTTTTTGTTTCTGTGAAAAATGGATTTATCAAAAGTCAAATGATTTGCAGAGCATGTTGTTGTTGTCATACATGTGACTTGCTCATCTGTGCAGTACTTTGTTAGGTTTTCTTAAAGTTAAAAGTTTCTACACTCTTTATGGTGGTCTTGAGGCCTCAGGTCTGCAAAGGAAAGACATGAAGCTTTGTTTCTGTCAGCTTTCAAGTAAAGCTCCCTGATGCACATCCAGGATCTCTGAACTGCTGGTTGTAGAAAACTGACTCGAGAGCTCCAAAGGCACATTAGGTTGTGTGAACAGAATAAATAGCATTATACAGGAAATAAAACTAAAACTAGGTTCCTTCTTTCACAGTGCGAACTTGTATCATGAGGAAAAAGTTTGTTATTCAAACTTAATATGATATTAAAGTTAGCAGATCAAAGGAAATGTGTGAAAAGTGTCATATGGGGCTGTTAGAAATTCTTTATTTTAGACTCAAATGGAGCTGGCAAGTATTCAAGTTTTTATGGAGTTGAGGGACAAGAGGTGTTTTTGTTTGGTAGGTTTTTGTTTGAGTTTTTTTTTTTTCACAGGTAAGATCCAGTAAAAACTAGAAATGAATTCAATCATCTTCCCCTTATAAAAGTGAAGAAAGCATCGCTGATGTTGCACAAAATACAGGCAGAGTGACTAAAGGACAAACATGTTCTGCAAAAATTTAGCTTGATCCCAGCTCACCATATAATTAAATTGCGAAGACTATGAGTTTAGTTAACCCAAGGTGTTTTCTCAGGGCTGCTGTCCTCAAAGGGCTTCTCTGCATGTTGGCTGTGGAGGGAGCCTGGGGCAGCTGTCCTCTGAGCAGGCATCCCAGTGCCAAATGCCTGAATTAGGTGGATCTAGTGCATCTGTATCTAAAAACCTCAAAGCAGAGAAGGGACCAGTGCAAAAAGACTGGGAGAAAAGTGAACATCCACACTGCCAAACCTCTGTTGGCAAAGGTTTCTCTCTCCTTTCTCTCTCTCTCTCTCCAGCAGTGTATTCTGAAAAAATATATAGGTTCAGCTTGCTTGACTGTAATAGAGTGCAAAACGGTAGCTGGAGAAAAAACCTGATTATTTGAAGTGTAAATTAGCAATCCAAATATTACTTTCTAATTATTGGAACAAAATTAGGCAGCAAGTATCACAGGAGACGTTGTAGTGGAGGTCTGTTACAGACCACCTGACCAGGAAGCAAAAAGTGGATGAAGCCCACTACCAACAGCTAGAAACGATTTCATGTTCACAAGTCATGGTCC
>VZTY01014693.1:17905-29004 GCA_013400935.1 Turnix velox | reverse complement strand
TTTTTTTTTTTTTGATGGCTGATTTTTACCAAAGGTAGACACACTTTCTGCTGACCATAAATCCAGTCTAAGAGGCAGCATGTGGTGCACAGGCAGGGAAAAGTATCAACCTTTGCCAGTTTTCTGTCTTCAGCCTTCATTTTTTTGCTCCCCCATGCTGTGCTGCTATGTTTTGAGGTGGTCTCCTGAGAACCCCAGAGTTTCTGGAAACCCTGGCTGTGGATTACTCAAAAGAAAGTCACTTTTGTGCACGTTATGGTTTCAGCATCCCAGAGTACACACACACAGAGAAGGGTAAAAGGTGACTTGGACAAATGTGGAGGGAGGTGGGGAAGGAGGAGAGTGTGTAGAGATGGAAACCATGCTTGCTTCATCTGGGTGGAATCCTAGAAGTATTAATTCTGCACAAAGCGGATGCTTTTGCCAAGCCTGGTGAGTTTCCCAGCCTCAGGAGACCTCTGTGCAGCACGTCATGATCTGAAGGTATCTTGGTGATCTTAGCTGGAAGAGTAGAAGCAGAGTTAAAAGCATCAGCCAGCCACTGGCACCTTGGTGTTTCTATGCCAAGACAACATTTATTCTCTTGAAAAGACTTTATTTTTTTCCTGAGTGTAGCAGTTTGTGTCTCCTGCTGTGGATTTAAGTACTTCTGAAGTTAATCTTGGGTAATGCACTGGCCTTCTCTGAGCACTGTCCCCCCCATACATGTGTTCATCAGTTTCTGGAGGAGCTGACACACACAAACTTTCTATTTTGCTTTTATATTACTTGTTTTTAAAATGGGAAGTCTAAAGAGGAACTGAAAATGCAGATGGGGGTCTCTGATTTTTGCTTTGTCATCAAAATAAGTGCAGTTACTTGGGAAATTTAGCTTGATGTCCATTTGCAAAGCCTGATCACTGCAATACTGGAGAAGTCAGTTTGGTCACAGAATCATAAAATGGTTTGGGTTGGAAGGGACCTCCAAGATCATCTAGTTCCAATCCCCCTGCCATGGGCAGGGACACCTCCCACTACACCTGGTTGCTCAGTGCCTCATCCAGCCTGGCCTTAAACACCTTCAGGGATTGAGGGGGCATCCACAACCTCTCTGGGAAACCTCTCCTAGTGTCTCACCACCCTCAAAGGAAAGAACTTCCTTAGAGCCATCCTAAATCTCCTCTCTTCCATTTACATCCATTACTCCTGGTCCTGCCATCCTGTATCCTATTCAAGAGTCCTACCCCAGTTTTCTTGAGAGGGAGGGGAGTTGGCATCTTGTTTGCAACCAACCTCTTGAGGACTGTCAGTTCTCTTCTCAGTTGTTCTTTATCTTTCAGTAGCAAACTCTCCACCAGTTAGGTTGAGATTTCCCTTTCCCCTTGAGTGGGCAGAAAAAATTGGCTGGTTTTCAACTGTGTGTTATTCCCAGAGATGGAGGGAAGGGATGTGGTGTCTGGGAATTTATTTGTTTTAAGGTTCAGTTGAGACTTGAGTCACTTGGGAATGCATCAGGATTAACTTCTGGACTGAACTCAAATTCTCACTTTTAAGATATGCTTAAGGCTCATAATACTTTGGAACGTGTTGATATGCTCTGGAGTGTTGTCTATAATGATGTTGATGATAATAATAAAACCAAACCCCAGTGATCATAGAATGATAGAATGGTTTGGGTTGGAAGGGACATTCAAGATCATCTAGTTTCAACCCCCCTGCCATGGGCAGGGACACCTCCCACTACACCAGGTTGCTCAGTGCCTCATCCAGCCTGGCCTTAAACACCTCCAGGGACTGAGGGGGCATCCACAGCCTCTCTGGGCAACCTCTTCCAGTGTCTCACCACCCTCACAGGAAAGAACTTCCTTAGATCCATCCTAAATCTCTCCTCTTCCATTTACATCCATGATTCCTAGTCCTGCCATCCTGACCCCCATTAAAAATCCTATTCCTGCCTTTCTGTAGCCCCCTTCAGGTATTGAGAAGCTCCTCTGAGGTCCCCCCTGAGCCTTCTCCAGGCTGAACAACCCCAACTCCTTCAGCCTGTCCTCAGAAGGGAGGTGCTCCAGCCCTCTCATCATCTTTGTAGCTGGTCCTGCTCCAGCACCTCCAGGGATTGAGGGGGCATCCACAGCCTCTCTTTTAATTTGTACTTTGTGTCTGACCTTCTATTGAGTAAAGAACTTCTTTCTTCTCTCCATCCTAAATCTCCCCTCTTCCAGTTTGCATCCATTACCCCTAACCCTGCTCCTCTCTCAACAGGGCAGCCTGTACTTTCTGCATGTGTCACCCTACCAGCTCTTTCTTTTAGCTGCTGATGATTAACAAGACAGATGACCTAAAATCAACCAGGATCAAGTTCTTGCAAGACTTTTTAGTCCTGGGGATGTGCTGGGATGACAGTCTGAAAGAATAAAAAAACCATCACTGTTAGGAATCCTTCTCTTTCCCCCTCTTCAAAGAGTGGTTGTAACCACTGGTTATATTGTGGTGGTGAAAAGCAAGGAACTGGTTACATTTATCCCCAAACCAGGAATAACTTTTGCTGCTGGAAGGGTCTGCAAGTGTCTAGTGAATAGTCCCTGTGGGACAGTGCTATGCAGATGCAGTTTCTTTTTTATTTTTCATAATAGACAGACCAGGAATGAACAAAACACTGTGCAGTTTCGTGGTCTAAAAGCTTTAATTTAAGACTTTTTTGGTTTTTTTTTTTTCCTGATTTCTGGGTATTGAGCTGAGTTTTTGAGTCTGAACCATGTAATTGTGAGCTTTTAGGCTTTGGGAAGCCACAAATGTGCACGTTCTTGTGAAATAGCCATTTCAGGCCACAAGGCCATTCTCTTTTAAGAAAAAGTAATTTAAAAAAGAAGTAGGTTAGTGTGCAGTCCATGGGCTCAGCAGTTAGTTGTGATACTTACACTGATTCCCTTCTCTGAGCTACTGGATTTGAGGGTAACATTTATAATAACGTGTGCTTTTCTTTCCTCCTGCAGATACAAAATGTGCCAGGCTTAAGTTAATATTTTACCAAATGAGCCTTTTTTTGGGTCAGTAGCAAAAGCAGTGCTGAAACCAGCCAGGGTAAAGAGGACAGGCTGAAGGAGTTGGGGTTGTTCAGCCTGGAGAAGAGAAGGCTCTGAGGGGGATCTCAGAGGAGCTTCTCAGGCTACAGAAGGGCTGGGGTAGGATTTTTAAAAAGGGTCCAGGGTGGCAGGACTAGGAGGAATGGATGCAAATTGGAAGTGGGGAGATTTAGGATGGATTTAAGAAAGAAGTTCTTTCCTGTGAGGGTGGTGAGAGACTGGGACAGGATGACCAGAGAGGTTGTGGATGCCCCCTCAATCCCTGGAGGTGTTTAAGGCCAGGCTGGATGAGGCACTGAGCAACCTGGTGTGATGGGATGTGTTCCTACCCATGGCAGTGGGTTGGAACTGGAGGAATTTTAAGGTCCCTTCCAACCCAAACCATTCTGTGATTCTCCATGAAGTTTCTTTCTCTCTTCAGTAAAAAGTTTTGTTGTAAAAGATGATGGGAAGAACCAACAAAATCCAGAGCTTCTCTTTCTAGCTCTTCCTACAATGAAGACTTATGGTGGTACCTTGAGACCTTCTGCTGACCCATAAAGGAGATGGAGGTCCTTCTCTTGTACACAGTCACAGCCAGGGCTATGGTGGTGGGTTTTATGCTGCCTAGATTTAAACCAGATCCCAAACTATTCTATGATTCTCTGCTCCCCCTCAACACCCTCAGATTGTGATTTCCTCAGTCACTGCTTTATCTGGCTGATGGGCTTCAGGATGATGCCACACATATGAAAGTCTTTTATAGTGTGAAATTAGGGATGAAAGATATCTCTGACCAACCCTAACAACACCAGGCTTCTTCCTGGGCGAGGAGGGGAAGCAGGGAGTGTGGGGAATGGCTGTTCCACAAATGTGCAGCTCATTTGGGTGTCTTGTTGTGCCAGGGTTGGAGTCTGTGCATGGGGCACCCTTTTGAGCCTGTGAAATGCTGCTGTTCATGCAGGGAATTTAAACAAGCTGCCCATTCAACAGGGAAATTCAAAATAACACCAAAATCCAAATGGAGGCACTTCAGTTGCATAATGGTGTCTGTTACAAGGAGGGTTCAGTGCTGGGGCTGATGTAATGCTCCTTAGGATAAAGGCTGGAGGGTGGGGAGGGAGGGGAAAGGGGGGCTGTGAAATTCAGGGCATTAGTAATGGTATCAAAGCTATCCATGGGGTGTTAATTAAGAAACCTGAATAATCCCCCAAGCTGATTTGGCTACAGCTGTAGATATGGAAGGAATGCCCCATGGCTTCATGCTGCTTGTTTTCTCTGGCTGGGATTGTTTCAGTGTTAAAAAGATTTCACAGTGGCTTCCCCAGTACCTGCAGGAGCTACACCAAAACTGGGGAGGGGCTGTTTGCCAGGGCCGGGAGCCACAGGATGAGGGGTAATGGTTTGAAACTAGAGTTAGATGGGACATGAGGAAGAAGTTCTTGCCTATGGGGGTGGTGAGACACTTAGGGTGCCCAGAGAGATGGTGAGGACCCCATTCCTAGAGATATCCAAGGCCAGGCTTGCTGAGGCTCTGAGCAACCTGATCTTGGCTGGAGCAACTGCCTTATGAAGACAGACTGAAGGAGTTGGGGTTGTTCAGCCTGGAGAAGAGAAGGCTCAGGGGAGACCTCAGAGTGGCTTCTCAATACCTGAAGGGGGCTACAGAAAGGCTGGGGTAGGACTTTTTAATAGGATATGTGATGGAAGGACTAGAAATAATGGATGCAAATTGGAAGAGGGGAGATATATGTTGGATCTAAGGAAGTTCTTTGCTGGGAGGGTGATGAGAGACTGGGAGAGGTTGCCCCTCAGAGAGGCTGTGGATGCCCCCTCAATCCCTGGAGGTGTTTAAGGCCAGGCTGGATGAGGCACTGAGCAACCTGGTGTAGTGGGAGGTGTCCCTGCCTATGGTGGTGGGACCTGATGATCTTTAAGATCCCTTCCAAGCCAAACTATTCTATGATTCTATGATCTAGTGCAGGATGTCCCTGTCACTGCAGAGAAGTAGGATTGAATGGCCTTGGAAGGTCCCTTCCATCTGAATGCATTCTTTGATTTCTTAACAAGGTGGTGGGTCAGTGTGTGACCTCCTTATGCTTGCTGCTGTTCTCTCAGGGTCATCTTTTTTGTACTTCTAACAGTGAGCTCATGTTCCTGCAGCTGATAAACTGGTAGTTTTGCTACTTGCTGTAACAGGGAAGGTTTTTTCCCATCCTAACAAATGGATGTTGCTCTGGTAACAGTGTAATACTTTGCATCTGGGCTGCGCCTGTAGCTTTGCTACTTCAGAACTAGTTGTAAGGGATGATGTTTCTGTTTCAAGGACTCTGGCAGGCTGTTACTTTCCTTCCTCCCTAAAACTCATGTTTATTTCAGTTTATGGCTAGTCCTTTGTGTTGCTTCCTCCCTGCCAATGCCTCTCTAGAGCCTTCTCAGACCTACATGGCTTATCACCCCATGGTTTATCATAAAAACACAGAATGGTTGGGGTTTGAAGGGACCTCAAAGATCATCTAGTTCCAAACCCCCTGCCATGGACAGGGACACCTCCCACTAGAAGCAAATCACGTGCCAAAAAATTGCTTCTCAGCTACATTAGAGCAACCTCAAAAAGTTTTTATTAACCTGTGGTGACACTTAAATGACTTAATGATAATTTTTGAAGAATCATAGAGTCAAAGAGTAGTTTGGGTTGGAAGGGACCTTAAAGATCATCTAGTTCCAACCCCCCTGCCATGGACAGGGACACCTCCCACTACACCAGGTTGCTCAATGCCTCATCCAGCCTGGTCTTAGATGCCTCCAGGGATTGACTGGACACTGGAGAACCTGTTCCAGTGTCTCATCACCATCACAGTAAAGAATTGCTTTCTTCTCTCCAGCCTAAATATCCCTTCTTCCAATTTTCATCCCTTATTCCTCCAGGGACTGAGGGGGCATCCACAACCTCTCTGGGCAACTTCTTCCAGTGTCTCACCACCCTCACAGCAAAGAACTTCTTTCTTAGATCCAGCCTAAATCTTCCCTCTCTTCCACTTTGCATCCATTCTTCCCAGTCCTGCCATCCTGGACCCTATTCAAAAGTCCTACCCCAGCCTTTCTGTGCTCATTTCAGGTATTGAGAAGCTCCTCTGAGGTCCCCCTTGAGTCTTCTCTTTTCCAGGCTGAACAACCCCAACTCCTTCAGCCTGTCCTCAGAAGGGAGGTGCTCCAGCCCTCTGGTCATCTTCGTGACTCTCCTCTGGACCTATTCCAACATCTCAATGGCGCCCTCTGCCCCTTTCCCCCCTTGTTTTACAGTATTCACTCCAAGAAATGCTGAGAAAGATGAGAGTGATGGAATTCATGAAATTCAAGCTGTGCTTCAATGAAAACCTGTTTTCAATTTCTTCCTTGGGAGCCTGGGACCAAGCTGTGATTGTCAGGGCTGGCTTGGGGGGCTGGGGATGAATGGAAGCAATGGAGTCAACGCTCTGCAGAGCCTCTCTCCCAGCATCTCCCTGCTCCTCAGCATTCAAAGGCTGGTGTGTGCTTTGTGACTGCTTCAGGAAGTGGGTTTTTTTTGTATTCAGCTGCCCAAAAGGCCCAGACGTTTTTTCCTGCTGGGCTCTGAGTGACAGTGACATGTTGGAGAGGAACGTGATGTGGGGAAAGCATCAGCCTGGGGGTGGTTTAATTCTCCCTCCCCCACCACCACCACCCTCTCCACCACCTCCCCCTCTGCTCTTCCTCTTGTCCTTTGCGTGTCCTGCTGCCGATTAAGGGTGAGAATTATAATGGTGTCTCAAAAGCCTTTGGTGAAACTCATTAATTCATTCCTTCTTTAATTAGACACCCAGCCATGGGCTTAGAATTATCAGAGCCCAGCAACATTTGCAGCAGGACTAAGCTGTGCTGCATCAGTTGCAGAAATCAGGGATTTCTGGCAAATGGGGATGTGGCAAGCTCCTGCTTGGTTTGGGTTTTGGTGAGGGATATGTAAGGACACAGAAATGAGGGAAGTAGCTGAGAGCCCGCAGTGGTGACCTCTGGCTGAATCCTGCCTGGAGGGGTTGGATTCAGAGGAAAGGGTGGAGTTGTCCTGCTCGTGACTTTCTTTTTTTACCCCCCTTTGGAGGTGAAATAATGGAACTTTGAAGGAGAGAAAAGAGGAAGGAGAATATATTGAAAAGTTATGCAAACATCTTCTCTTTCAAACTTCAGCACCTGAGGCTGTTTTACTTTAGGAAATAAAGTGGAACAGGAGGACTTGCAGGCTTTGCAAACCCATTGCAAGTTAGGGAATGGCTCAGTGTTTTACAGTTGAAAAGCACCAGGTTCCTTTTTTTTTGTGTGTCTTCAACTCAAAAAACTTTGGGGAAGAGATTCAATAATAAACTTCCTTTATTTTGCAATCTCTTCTTGTTTCTGAAATATGCAGGAAGGTGATTTTCAGAACTAATTAATCTGGGTGACCCCTGGAAACAAATGAGTGGAGCTTTTTTCTTAGAGAAGTTTGTGCTACTTCTGGTGCTTTATTTTTTGTAGAAGTTGAGGGAAGCCTGAAAGATTCAGGGAAGTTATTTCTACCCTACTACTGCTCTATGTGTGGTCAGGATCATTGTGGATGTGATGGTAGACTCTGCAAACATGATCTCCTTTTAGCTTTGGACTGACAGGCTGTCAAGTGCAAGCAATCCTGTAAGGCACAGAGCCAGGAAAAAGCCAGAGACAGAGCTAGCTGGGTTTATACAGATACCAGTAAGATATAGTTTTGCTTTTCTTAGGATTTGAAGTTGATTAAGGTTATTCTTGACGCCTTGCAGTTGAGTAAGTGGCAGCTCTTGCAGAGGACTAGATCAGAGAGACTTCCAGGCAGTGGCAAGTGTTAATGTTTGTGCTCCCTTAAGAGGAAAACCATTTCTAGTTTTAGTAGGTGGCAGGAGAAAAAAGGATCAGCTGTGTTTTTGGGTCTTTTTCTGTCTGGATTTAGTGGAAAGCAAAGATAGCAGCACATCCAGTGAGGATGGCATGATTTTCTTGACACTTCTGGAGCTCAACAGAAGCCTTTGGGTGAGAGAGAGCTATTTTCAAAGCACTGTGCAATGCTTCCTGGGTGCTTCTTAATGCTTCCAAGTGTGACTGATGGCTTCTGTTTGTCCCTCTTGCCTTCTCCCCACACACTCTGAGTTATTTGTTGGATTATGAGATGGAGTAGTGCATAGAGATTAGCTAGGGCAGGTTTTCATCCCTGCTCTCTGAGGTCAAATATGCTGGATCACCAGCCATTCATTACATATATATGCATCCAAAATTCTTATTTAGGTTAGAAAACAGAAGTTACATCCAGCTGAGCAGAGAAATTTGTGGCAGCAACATGTTGGCAAGGTTAAAATAGCCTCTCTTTCTCATAAACTCAACCTGGGCAAGAACTTGACTAGGCTCAGCATCCACAGGTTGAGTGGTCTAACAGGGAACATCACCTGCAAGAGTTGTTTTTTGAACTTTTACAGCTTGATCTGCTGCAAGTTAAAGACTTTTCCAACACCAGCTTTGCAAAAGATGAGGCAGGAGAAGAGAAAACTGAGGGGTGACCTCATGAATGTCTATAAATATGGAAAGGGTAAGTGTCAGGAGGATGGAACCAGGTTCTTCTCATTGACATGAGATGGAGGAGGTCAGGGCAATGGGTGCAAGCTGGAACACAGGAGGTTCCACAGAAATATGAGAAAAAATTTTGTCAGGGTGAGAGAAGAGTGTCCCAGGCTGCCTGGAGAGGGTGTGGGGTCTCCTTCTCTGCAGACATTCAAACCCTGCCTGGATGCCTTCCTGTGTGACCTTATCTCGGTGTTCCTGCTCCAGCAAGGTGATTGGACTACATGATGTCTTGGATGTCTTGAGGTCCCTTCTGATGCCTGGTATGATTCTGTGAAAAGCATTTTAAACACTTTCAGATTATAGTAATCATCTTTAATTTATTCTTTAAAGTATGGTGAGACCCCACCTGGAGTATTGTGTCCAGTTCTGGAGGAGGGCCAGGAAGATAGTCGAAGGGCTGGAGCAATTGCCTTATGAAGACAGGCTGAAGCAGCTGGGGTTGTTCAGCCTGGAGAAGGCTCAGAGGGGATCTCATAGCAACTTCTCAATACCTGAGGGGAGATCCTACAGAAAGGCAGGGGAAGGACTTTTCAATAAGATATCTGATGGGAGGACCAGAAACAATGGATGTAAATTGGAAGGGGGTAGATTTAGACTCAGCATAAGAAAGAAATTCTTTACAGTGAGGGTGGTGAAACACTGGAAGAGGTTGCCCAGAGAGGTTGTGGATACCCCCTCTCTGGAGGTGTTCAAGACCAGGCTGGACAAGGCACTGAGCAGCCTGATGTAGTGGGAGGTGTCCCTGCCTATGGAACTCGATGATCTTTAAGGTCCCTTCCAACCTAAACTATTCTATGATTCTATGCCCAGTGCTGCTGACAAATTTCTTTGTGTGGAAAAGTGGCTCTCTGGGATGTACTTCCATGGCTTATGCCTTAGCAGGCTGCTCTTGGAGAAGCCGTGTGTGTGATAGTAGATGATGGGAGAGTTCTGCTGAGGTGTAAGTAACAAGGCTGGACAGTTTACTCTAGCTTTGCTGTTTTTATTAGTGCAGCTTAGCTTTTGCCTTGGGCAATGTGGAGGTTATGGGGGAAGGAAGAAGGGACAAGCTGTGTCTCCTCTCCCAGCAGAAGATGCTGAGAAGGTATGGGGATCTCATTACCTCCATCCCCATTTGACATGTTATTTATAGAAGCATAGAATAGTATGGGTTGGAAGGGACCTTCAAGATCATATAGTTCCAACCCCCTGCCATGCTACACCAGGATGCTCCGTGTCTCATCCATCCTGGACTTAAACAACTCCAGGGTTTGAGGAAGCATCCACAACCTCTCTGTGCAACCTCTACCTGTGTCTCATCACCATCACAGTAAAGAACTTCTTTCTTCTATCCAGCCTAAATCTCCCCTCTTCCAATTTTCATCCATTATTCCTAGTCCTGCCACCCTGTACCCTATTCAAAAGTCCTTCCCCAACCTTACTGTAGCCCCCTTCAGGTACTGAGAAGCTACTCGAGGTCCCCCCTGAGCCTTCTCAGACTGAACAACCCCAACTCCTCCAGCTTATCCTCGTAAGGCAGTTGCTCCAGCCCTATCATCATCTTCTTGGCCCTCTCTGGACCTGCTCCAGCTTGCTCAATGTCCTTCAGTTCTTCTCATCTTGCATCTGAAGTTCTTCCTGAGTGTCTCAAATGTCTCAGTCCCATGTTCTTTCCACCTTTTTGGTGTTTGTGTGGATTTTGTTGTAGCTACCAAGATGCAGCTGTCTGCTGCTGTATTTCATGGCTGTTGATTTTGTTTTCAACAGAGTGCTGCCTCGAGAGAGCTCTGCTTGTCTTATTACCTCTTCTAAGCACATTTACTAGCTATTTGCTGTCTATTGCATCTTCTGTCTGTGACTGAGCCACCTCCTAATGTGTTCCCAGTGCTGAGGAGCACTGGAGATCCAAATCATCTGCTGCTGATGTCAGCTTTTCTTTGGCCTGGTAGGAGTTGTGTCCCTTGTGCCACAGAAGAGAGACATCCCACAAGTGAAATGTAGTTCTGCAGGTACAACCCATGGACAGGACTTCCAGCACTACCTTAATTATTAGCTTTAATTGACTTGTGCTGGCTTCAGTAAGAATCATCTTGATGTCTTGTCCCTTCCAACCCAAACTATTCTATGATTCTATGATTCTATGACTTAATGTATTATATGAAGTGCAAAGTTCCTAAGAAGGAACCAACTTTCAGGGTAGGCTCCAAATGCTCATTTTAATACTGAAAACTTCTCAGTGAGAAATTTCTTTCCCTGTTAGAGCAACAGAATTACAGAGTTCTTCTAATGATGCAATGAGGAATCATAGAAGCATAGAATAGTTTGGGTTGGAAGGGACCTTCAAGATCATCGAGTTCCAACCTCCCTGCCATAGGCAGGGACACCTCCCACTACATCAGGCTGCTCAGTGCCTTGTCCAGCCTGGTCTTGAACACCTCC
>VZTY01014693.1:1074-12437 GCA_013400935.1 Turnix velox | reverse complement strand
TTACTCATAGTCCTGCCACCACAAATCCTGTTAAGAAGTCCAACCCCAGCCTTTCTGTAGCCCCTTCAGGTATCTGAGGTCGCCCATGACCCTTCTCTTCTCCAGGCTGAACAACCTTTGTCTCTGTTACGTGCCCTAAGCAGCTCTCTCCTTACTTTTAGGGTTATTCTCCCCTCTTGCAATTTGCATCCATTCCTCCTGGTCCTTCAATCACATATCCTATTCAAAAGTCCTACCCCAGCTTTTCTGTAGCCCCCTTCAGGTATTGAGAAGCTCCTGTGAGGTCCCCCCTGAGCCTTCTCCAGGCTGAGCAACCCCAACTCCTTCAGCCTGTCCTCAGAAGGAAGATGCTCCAGCCCTCTCATCATCTCCTCTGGACCCTCTCCAACAGTTCAATGCTCCACATTTTGAGGGCTCCACAACTGGACCAAAATGTGTTGATATTCTTATAGTCACTAACTGCAATGAGGTTGAAGTGAGAGAGCCTGATTTGTGGTTAGAAGTTCAGGTTTCTTGAGTGGCCATGTGAGGACCTGCTGAGCAGGGAGTTCTGCAGCTTGGTTCTTCAGCTGGTGCTGTGTGACAGCTTGTTTGGAGTCCTGGCTGCTCTTACTGGTGTGCCAGATGTTGCTGCTATGACAGAGGAATGTTCACAGCAGCTGTTTTGAGTGGAAAAAGCTTTTTTCTTGAGGTTTACGATGTGACTGGGCTTGAACTTTTGAGCTCTTCATCCATAGTGCTTCTGGCTTGTGATTCTTCATGGATATAAAGTTCTCATCTCAAACACTATGTGTTAGCCTAAAGGTAGCATTAAGAAGACAAGGAAATATAAAGTAATTACATTATATCTAGCTAGAAACAGAAAAAGAAGTCAGGGAGAAGTATAGCTCCAGGTTGTACTGTGAGGGAGGGGAAGTATTAGCTGGTTTAGGATGGGGAAAAAATGAAGTTACTTCCTTCTTCTACTTCTTCTGCTGCTGGCTGAAGGAAGGCTTTAGTGTATGTAAGGTTTTCAAGGTCAAAATCTTAGGATATGTAATGTTTTCAAAATGCAGAAGGGCTGTGGTGAGATGGACAGGCTTTTGGTGGGTGGAGAAGTGGGGAAAGCAGGTGTCCAAAATGGATGAAGAGGTTTTCCAGTGAAACATGAGGTGAAAGACTGCTCAGGGTGAGTTGGTCACAATTATGGAAAACAATGTGGAGGTTGTGCCTTGATAAAAGGCATGAATTTTGCTTTTAGCCTGTGGGGATCAGCTTGTGTCCAGTTGTAGAGCTCACAACCTAAGAAGGACATTGAGCTGTTGGAGAAGACCAGAGGAAGGCCATGAAGATGATGAAAGGGCTGGAGCAACTGCCTTCTGAGGACAGGATGAAGGGCTTGATGTTGTTCAGACTGAGAAGGCTCAGGGGAGACCTCAGAGGAGCTTCTCAATACCTGAAGGGGGCTACAGAAAGGCTGGGGTAGGACTTTTTAATGGGATATGTGATGGCAGGAGTAGGAATANTTTAGCCTGTGGGGATCAGCTTGTGTCCAGTTGTAGAGCTCACAACCTAAGAAGGACATTGAGCTGTTGGAGAAGACCAGAGGAAGGCCATGAAGATGATGAAAGGGCTGGAGCAACTGCCTTCTGAGGACAGGATGAAGGGCTTGATGTTGTTCAGACTGAGAAGGCTCAGGGGAGACCTCAGAGGAGCTTCTCAATACCTGAAGGGGGCTACAGAAAGGCTGGGGTAGGACTTTTTAATGGGATATGTGATGGCAGGAGTAGGAATAAGAGATTAAAATTGGATATTTAGGCTGTAGAGGAGAAAGAAATTCTTTACTGTGATGGTGATGAGACACTGGAACAGGTTGTCCAGTGTCCAATCAATCCCTGGAGGTGTTTAAGGCCAGGCTGGATGAGGCACTGAGCAACTTGATCTACTGGGAGGTGTCCTGCCTATGGCAGGGGGGTTGGAGCTTGGTGATCTTTAAGTTCCCTTCTAAGCCCAACCATTCTGTGATTTAGTGCAGGTCTGCACAGGTAGCAGTGTATAAATCACACACTGAGTGGTCCTAAAAGAAAAGGCATGTCAGGAGGATGGTTTGGCCCTCTGCCATTATCAGGTGTGACAATATCAGCAGGGTGGCTGTTTGCTGTTATCTCTGAGCTAACACTGGTCCTGCAGGCCCAGCTTTAGAGCAGCAATCCCAAAAAAAGAAGCACTCTCAGTGGCTTAATCCAAGTGACAGACACAGCACTGAGGGCTGTGGTGGCACACGCTGGCAAGACGTGGATCCATGGAGCTCCAGCAGAATCACGGAATATTAGGGATTGGAAGGGACCTCTAGTCCAGTCACCCTGCAGGAACACCCAGATCAGGTCACACAGGAAGGTGTCCAGGTGGGGTTTGAATGTCTCCAGAGAAGGAGACCCCACACCCTCTCTGGGCAGCCTGGGACACTCTTCTCTCACCTTCACCCTGACAAAGTTTTTTCTTCTATTTCTGTGGAACCTCCAGTGTTCCAGCTTGCACCCATTATCCCTTGTTCCTGAGAAGAGCCTGGCTCCATCTTCCTGACACTCACCATTTCCATAGTTATAAACATGACTGATGTCATCCCTTGGTCTTCTTTTCTCCAAGCTAAAGAGACCCAGCTCCCTCAACCTTTCCTCAGAAGGGAGTTGCTCCAATCCCCTCATCATCTTCATGGCTCTGTGCTGGACTCTCTCAAGACATTCCCTGCCATTCAGGGAATCTAAGCTCTGGGGAGAATGAAGAAGCTGGAGTGTGTTTATCAGACATGACACCCTGTATCAGTATCATAGAATGGTTTGGGTTGGAAGGGACCTTCAAGATCATCTAGTTCCAACCCCCCTGCCATGGGCAGGGACACCTCCCACTACACCAGGTTGCTCAATGCCTCATCCAGCCTGGCCTTAAACACTTTCAGGGATTGAGGGGGCATCCACAGCCTCTCTGGGCAACCTCTTCCAGTGTTTCACCACCCTCCCAGGAAAGAGCTTCTTTCTTCTATCCAGCGTAAATCTCCCCTCTTCCAATTTGCATCCCTTACTTCTAGATGCAGACAGAGCAACTTGAAGGGAAGCTGAGGACCATGGCTGTGTTGCAGAGGTAGAGCTGAACACCAGGGGGTTTAAGTGAGGACACTTGTTTGCATCAAGGTGCATTCAACCATCACCTTGGACACTTGTTGTCAACACCATTTGGCTGTGTGCCATTTCACAGGTCAAAAACTTGAATGTTCTTTGGTGAGAAGGAAATGCACATGCAGCAACACAAGAGAGCAGAAATGAACAACTCATCAACTGCTCATCCTCCCCTCTTCACATCTCAGAACAGCAACAGAACAGCTCAGAGGGATGGAGTCTGGTCTTCAGGGCAGAGTGAAGCAAAGAAAGAATGAAATTCTGCAAAGAATGGGTTAATGCCAGCACCTGGAGAGGAATATTCCCTGCAGGTCAAAATAACTAGAAATAAAATGCTATTTCAGATTGTTTTCACTGGTGGGACAGAGTTTTGTTCTATCACCTTTTCCAACTCCAAACCAGAAAGAAGCCATGAAGGGCAGGAAACAGCCCATCTATAAGCCAAACCCAGAAATATGGGGTTTTTTTTCATGGTGGTTTATCAAAAAAAGAGCTATGGTTTAGGGAAAACCTAATGGGTCACATGAAGACAGAAGTCAGCCAGGAACCTTATTTGCCTCTGGAGTCCTGGTTATTGATTCAACACCCCAAAACATCACAAAAGGTTTATTCAAGACACATCCTAGTGCACTGTACACTGTCCCACCCTACTTTCTTAACACTGAAGCATGGGTACCTCATTCCTACTCCAGATTTATGGCAGCCCAAGGTTACAACAAACTCATTTGACAAGAAGAAACAGTGTTTTACACCCTGGATCAGATGCTCCATCTCACAGTTCATTGGGCAGCCTTTCAAAATAGCCTGGTCTCTAGTTAGCAGGACTGTTCCTTTTCACACCAGGGCTGGTTACACTATAAACCAAATCAAGACATACCTCTGGGCTGGTCTTGAACCCTGTTCTCAGTCAGGTCAGCACCTCAGTGTAATCACTGAGCAGCTCCAGGGTGCAAAGTGATTCAGCCTCCGTGCCCAAGCCACAAACTTCCTCTTCAGACAGGTCTGATTAAAGGGTATGAAGCTGTAAACCTTTTTTTTTAGGGATGGGAGAGTCACATCTGGGTTTTTGAGAATGTTTAAAAAAAAAAATTAAAAAAAACCAAAAACTCCCACCACTCAGCAGAGAAACAGATTCATTTCTCAAACATTGGGATCACAAGCAAAAACCACACAGCAAAGCCTGGGCTGCATAAAACTAAGGTATTTCCTGTGTTTTCAGGCAAATTTGAAGTCAATTTGTTGGCATATACTAATATAAAGGTGGATTTTTTTGGTTTTGGCATTTTGTTATTTTTTTTTAAGCAACTACAAATCATCTGTCCAACTTGTAAGCAAAATTATGACAGTTGGTTTTCTCTTAGATCTCATGATCACATCTAAGCACCTGCAGGCTGCAAGAAAAATTTCAACAGAAAACCCAAACACTCTCCCACACAGAACTTGTGAACACTCGAGGGTTTTTTCTGGGTTATTCTAAAGAATAGTTTTACCAAAGAGAAGGGAGGAAGCATTTTGCAATCCTTCCCAGTTCCCAGAACAAAGAGTGACCTCGTGCAGCATTAACCCCGTCTGTGGACACATCCAACCCTTCTGCAATTTACAGCTGCAGAAGAGGAAGTGGTGACACTGGAGGCAGACAAAGCTTTGCTCTCAAGCCTGAAGCAGGGAAATGTGCAAGACAGCAGAATTAGAAGTTGCTGGGTCATAATTTCAGCAGGAAACACTCTGCTCTTATCAGCCTTGCTTCAAACCACCCCTCTTTTATGCTAATCCAGTGAGTTGCAAACACTGAAGCACCCTTGGTAGTATTGTGTTTTAAAAAAAGTATGTCCTTCAGCATTCCTCCCCCTCTACTCTGCCCTGGTGAGACCACGTCTGGAGTATTGGGTCCAGTTGTGGGGCCCTCAGTTGAAGAAGGACAGGGAACTGCTGGAGAGAGTCCAGTGAAGAGCAACAGAGATGATGAAGGGATTGGAGCATCTCCCTTACGAGGAAAGGCTGAGGGAGCTGGGGCTCTTTAGCTTGGAGGAGAGAAGACTGAGAGGTGACCTCATTCATGTCTATAAATATGGAAAGGGTGAGTGTCAGGAGGATGGAGCCCTGAGTTCTTCTCAGGGTGCAAGGGATCTAGATCTTGGCTGTGGCTGTCTTTTCAACTGTAGGGAGTAGAAGGAGAGGAAAAGGGTGTCTCCAAAGGGCAGACTGGAGTGACAAACATGTCCTAAAAGTGAGTGATGAAGTCTTCCTAAATGTGATGCTTTGCCCTGGCAATCATAGAATAGAATCATAGAATGGTTTGGGTTGGAAGGGACCTTCAACATCATCTAATTCCCATCCCCCTGCCATGGGCAGGGACACCTCCCACTACACCAGGTTGCTCAGTGTCTCATCCAGCCTGGCCTTAAACACCTCCAGGGATTGAGGGGGCATCCACAGCCTCTCTGGGCAACCTCTTCCAGGGTCTCACCACCCTCACAGCAGAGAACTTCCTTCTTAGATCCATCCTAAATCTCCCCTCTTCCTATTTGCATTCATGATACCTACTCTTCTGTGCTTTTAATCTTTGTCAGCAGCCATTGCTTCTTTCTCCCACCTCTGCAGCAGCTCCCTGGTCCAGTAGAGTCAGAAGGGACCTTCTGATCTATTCAGAAAGCAAGTCAGATCTTGGCTATCAGGGCCACATGCCACCATGGGCCAGTGCCAGCCACATTCTGTGGGTGCTTTTATATTCAGTTTAGGATTGTCAGGTTCTTTGATTCCCAGGCTCTTTGGTGCCTACAGTGATGAACTCTATGAAATAAGCTGCTCAAATCCTAGGACAGCAGAGGCTTGTCTTCAACTGACCCCTCATTAAGGGACTTGAAAAGACAACCCGTGCAATTCAGCTTGTCCAACCTGATTAGATTTTAACTGAAGCTTGATTGAATTTGTGGACAAAACTATGGAAGGCAATGTGACTGATGAGGTGAGCAGTCTTAGAGGGGAAATACTCTAGTATCCCAGAGGGTAGTGCTTTCAAGACCAGTTAGGAATATTAGGATTCTTTTTATTTAGTTTTAACAGGGCATTCTTGCTGCTGTGCCATCAAAGACACTGGTTTAACACACAGCTTGCATGGGGCTTGTTGCCTTGAACTTGGTGTTTCCTTGAGTACCCTGCATAGAGAGTTTTCTTCCCATCTCAGTTATTACCAGAGTAATTTTAGCTGCTGTGATCATGGCTTTTTAGGGCTTTGATCCTTGAGCATGGCAGCAAAAATAACCCTGCTCTCTAGGGTGGAGCTGGCTGTGCTTTGTTGCTCTGGTGGGTCAGATTGGAGAGGAGATGACCTCTGGGTGCTATTTACTCAAACATCTCAATACTTGTGTATATCAAAGTCAGGCTCTCATCTGAGGACACATGGATAGGACATGGAGAATCTGTGGATTTTTAAGCTATTAAATCTGCTCTTTGCTGTATCCCCAACAGAGCTGGCAGCAGGGATTGCTTCAGGGTCTCCCATTTTAGTGCAGAGTTTGGTCTTCAGGAGCTGAGATTGACTTCATGCTGGTGCTTCTCATCTGCCTCAGTGCCATTTGATCAGCTGAGAGACTGGATGGTTTGGGTTGGAAGGGACCTTAAAGATCATCAAGTTCCAACCCCCCTGCCATAGGCAGGGACACCTCCCACTACACCAGGTTGCTCAATGCCTCATCCAGCCTGGCCTTAAACACCTCCAGGGATTGAGGGGGCATCCACAACCTCTCTGGGCAACCTCTTCCAGTGTCTCACCACCCTCCCAGAAAAGAAATTCTTTTTTAGATCCAGCCTAAAACTCCCTTCTTCCAATTTGCATCCATTACTCCTAGTCTTTCCATCACATATCCTATTAAAAAGTCCTACCTCAGCCTTTCTGTAGCCCCCTTCATGTATTTAGAAGCTACTATGAGGTTTCCCCCTGAGCCTTCTCTTCTTCAGGCTCTGTGAAGAACAACCCCTACTCCTTCAGCCTGTCCTCAGATGGAGGTGCTCCAACCCTCTCATCATCTTTGTGGTCTTCTCTGGACCCTCTCCAACAGCTCAATGTCCTTATGTTGAGGGCTCCAGAGCTGAGAAGCTGAGCTCTGGACTAAGACAAAACATGAGATTGTCACCCAGAATATTAGGGATTGGATGGGACCTCAAGAGACCATCAAATTTCCCTAGCAGAGCATGAACATCCAGATCAGGTCACACAGGAAGGCGTCCAGGTAGGGTTTTGAATGTCTCAAGAGAAGGGGACTCCACAACCTCTCTGTGCAGCCTATGCCACTCTTCTGTCCTACCTTGCTTTTGTTGCAATGCCCTGGTGTGGCTGCTCCTCATCAATCCTGTCATTTTGTTTAAGCGAGTTCCCTGCCTGCTTTGATTGCTTCTCCCCGATTGACCTCTGGTGGGGGGGGAAGATGGATCGATATTGCCATGGGCTGGAGCTGTGTTGGTGCTTGTCAGGGCTGTGGGGATGTGTAGGAGGGGGTGAGCAGGGAGCTCTCATGCGTGTTGGCAGCCTCCCACCTCCCAGGCTGGTTGCTGTGCAGCTCTGGAAGGCAGCAACCAATGGGATGCAGGAGCATCCATGCAGTTGGGCTCCAAATCACTCCCAAGGTGCCTTCTTTTCAGTCTGAACCACATAACTTCCATTTCTCCCTCTTTTTTTTTCTGTTACCCCTCTCCATCCATCTCTACCTCTCTTTTCCTTCCCCCTCAGATCCCATTTTGTTGTTTTGAGGAATAACATCCGTGCTGTTGAGTCTTCTTTCAAGTGCCACTTGCAGCATCTCTCAAACCCACAAAGTGATTGTCCCTGTACATTCAGTGTGGAGGCAGATCCTCTCCCTCTTTTTTTTCCCTTCCCCACTTCTCCTTTCCTCCCCCCTCAGATCTCATTTTGTTGTTTTGAGGAAGAACATCCATGCTGTTGAGTCTCTCTGTCTCTCCCTTAAGTGCCACTTGCTGCATCTCTCAAGCCCACAGAGTTACTGTCCCCGTGCATTCAGTGTGGGGCAGATACTCTCCCTCTTTTTTTTTTTCCCTTCCCCCCTTCCATCCATCCCTACCTCTCTTTCTCTCCTCCCTCAGATTGCATTTTGTTGTTTTAAGGAATAACATCCATGTTGTTAAGTCTCTCTCTCAAGTGCCACTTGCTGCACCTTTCAAACCCACAGAGTGAGTGTCCCCGTGCAGATTTTCTCCCTCCTTTTTTCCCTTCCCCACTTCCATCCATCCATCCCTACCTCTCTTTTCCTCCCCCCTCAGATCTCATTTTGTTATTTTGAGGAATAACATCCATGCTGTTAAGTCTCTCTCTCTCTCAAGTGCCACTTGCTGCATCTTTCAAACTCACAGAGTGACTGTCCCCGTGCATTCAGTGTGGGGCCAGATTCTCCCCCTCTTTTTTTTCCCATCCCCACCTCTTCTTTCCTCCCCCTTCAGATCTCATCTTGTTGTTTTGAGGAGTAACATCCATGCTGATGAGTCTCTCAAATGCCACTTGCTGCATGTCTCAAGCCCACAGAGTGACTGTCCCCATGTACTCAGTGTGGGGGAAGATCTGTCACCCTTCAGTGCTTCGTGACTGTGTCAGGTAGGGTAGGTCACGCAGCTGGAGGCAAACCTGAGCTCTGGAGGCTGGTGCTTAGCTGGAAAATAGCCCTAAAATGGGGTCATCAGCCATTTTGCATGCTCAGGCTCTCGTCCAGCTCTGTGTGCCAGCAAGAATGCTGTAGGACTGCATAAGGATTTGGGGCCCCCAGTGCAGGAGAGCTTTTGATTAACTGGAGTGTGACTGGGGAAGGCAACTGAGATGGTTAAAGCTAGATCTGGGAATCTTGGGACCTTTCAGCCTGGAGAGAAGGAAGATGGAAGGGGAGCAGCAGCCTGAAGGAGGGGAACTTGGAAAAGACCTCCTTGGACATGCCCAGGAAAACAAGTGGCAACAGCCTCATGTTGCAATGGGAAGTGACACTTGGGTGCAATCACTTGCAAGTACTTTGTAGTTCTGGAGCAGGGGCTGGGGGAAGCTTTAGGGAGCTGGAGCCTTAGAAACACTCAAAACTTGCCTGGGCAAATCTCTGAACCACCCCATCTAGGAAATAAGCCCTAGTTTTTTCCAGAGGTCTTCTCCAGCCTATTGTTCTCTGTCCCTGCTCATGGCAGTGGGGGCTGGGACTAGATGATCTTTATGGTCCCTTCCAACTCTAAACCATTCTATGATTTTGTGGAAGCTGTGAAATTGAGGTTTGTTTCTGGAATCCTACCCCAGTAGCATCATGACTTAGTGGAGTGAATCAGAGCTTTAAATGTGGATGTTTAATGTTTATGGGAATTAATCTTTCAAGTTACTGAGAGGATACCAGTTGACTATGAATGCTGCTTTCCCCCTCTTCAGGGGGTGCTGAGTTAAGACTGAATCATAGAATGATCTGAGTTGGAAGGGACCTTGTAGATCATCTAGTTCCAACCCCCCTGCCATGGGACACATCTAACTAGACCAGGTTTCTCAGTGCCTTAAACACCTCCAGGTGTTCAGGGGGCATCCACAGCCTCTCTGGGCAACCTCTTCCAGTGTCCCACCACCATCACAGGAAAGAATTTCTTTGTTAGATCCAATCTAAATCTCCCCTTTTCCAATTTTCATCTGTTACTCCTAGTCCTTCCATCTTGGACCCTAATCAGAAGTCCTACCCCAGCCTTTCTGTAGCCCCCTCCAGTGTCTCACCACCCTGACAGCAAAGGATGCTTTGTTTTCTGTTTCCCACCCCTCAGTGGCATGATCTCTCTTTAAAAGGTCTGTCTTGCCTTGACACATCTTCCTTTTCATGCAGTCAAGACTAAGATGGGAAGAAAGAGTCATTCTTGTTTTATCTTTAATTAAAGTCCTGTGGCGCGGGAGTGAGTTAGATTCTTAATGAAGAGCTCATCACAAGTCTTCTTCACCCTCTGGGATCCCAGGAGGTTAGTGGAGCAGCACACTGCCCCACTTTCCTCTTCCTTGTGTCTCTCTGCTGCTTGAATATTTGCTTTGTTTTGGTGTTGTAAGCATGACTTGATAAGCTAGCTTGATAGCTGTGTGCAGGGCCAGGGTTTTGATGGATGACTTTAGAGTGGGGAAGCAACTTAAGTAGCTTAATAGGATTTAGCTCTGTCTATGCTGCCCAGTCAGAGCACGTTAGTGGGATTCCTTCTTTAAATATAACCATGACATCATTGTAGGCAGAATGTCTGAGAGAGAGAGAGAGCTCTGGGAACTTGCCCAAAGAATTGACCTCAAGATGTAGTTGGGAGGAACTGATGGATGAATGAATGAATGGATGCTCAGGAGCTGGAGGAATCCTACAAGCACTGATCTTGTGGAGGAAGAGAAGGGGTGTCGAATCCCAGAATGTCAGGGATTGGAAGGGACCTCTAGAGATCATCTAGTCCATCTGGAACAGGAACATCCAGATCCGGTCACACAGGAAGGCATCCAGGTGGGGTTTGAATGTCCCCACACCCTCTCTGGGCAGCCTGTGCCACTGTTCTCTCACTCTCACCCTGACAAAGTTTTTTCTTCTATTTCTGTGGAACCTCCTGTGTTCCAGCTTGCACCCATTGCCCCTTGCCCTACCATTGGAGGTCCCTGAGAAGAGCCTGGCTCCATCCTCCTGACACTCACCCTTTCCATATTTATAAACATGCATAAGGTTACCCCTCAGTCTCCTCTTCTCCACGCTAAGGAGACCCAGCTCTGAGGGAGGGTTATGTTCAATTTAGTAGCTTATCTATGAAGAGCATCAATTTTGAGCGAAAATGAAGCATCTTTCTTGGGTAAGCAGAGCAGTGAATTTAAAAAAAAATCCTTTTAGGACACAGTGAGGCAAGTACCCTCCTCTTTTAGATGGTTTAGTTGCCGTTGCATCAAAGATATTCCATCCTGCAGAAAGATACTGTCTATTCACAAAACCTGGTGGTAAAGGAAGGACAAAGCCAGGTGTTATTTGTCCATAACTAGATGAGGTAAACCCAGGTATGTATGTATGTATGTATGTATGTATGTATCTATCTATCTATCTATCTATCTATCTATCTATCTATCCACAAAACTTGGTGGTAAAGGAAGGACAAAATCAGGTATTCTTTGTCCCTAACTAGCTGAGATAAACCCAGGTATCTATCTATCTATCTATCTATCTATCTATCTATCTATCTATCTAT